>JARHVA010003193.1:1600000-2065000 GCA_037957365.1 Torreya grandis | reverse complement strand
TATAAGAAGTTTGGGTGAAAAACAACAGAGCTTCCAAACTATCCACCTATTCACTCCAAATTAATTAAAATGGTAGAAAAGATTGAGACATATGATCATTTCAAGGAAATGGTGAATGAATCCCTCTAATGGAAATAAGCACATATGCTGTAATAATTTGCCCAAATTATTCAACAGTTCTTGATGGGAAATTCTGGCTCCTCAGCTACACTTCCTAGCTCCTCATCCATGGAATGTCCTTTCAATGCCCCAACACCATTCAAGGTTTAGGTGAATTTTTATATTCCTACATTTGAAGGAAAAATCAATGCTGATGTAGTAGAAAATTAGTTAGATCAATTGTCTTCCTACTTCTCTATAGATAAATTCATCGATGGAGAAAAGATCACTTTTTCTCTTTTAAAAGCATCATTGCCTATGAAAATTTGGTGGGAAGTGTACAAAAAGAGGTTCATTATAGATGACATTGTCCTTAAGGTGGAACCTACCTGGGATGATTTCATGGAAGTGGTGAAAAAAGAATACTATCCCATTGGAGCATATGATGATCTGTACATATAGTGGTAACAACTTCACCAAGGTAAGGACCAATCTATTCAAGATTTCATAGACATTTTTCATTCTTTGTCTTCAATATTAGGCATCCAAGAAAGTGAGAAATATAATAATCTCAAATATCATGGTGTAATATAATGGTACATATGGGGGAAAATGGAACTCTTCAATTTAGAAACCTTTGGTGAGCCATACAAATTCACAGTGAAGATTGAGCATAAGAATGGCAGAAAGAATATGAAGAGTCAACCCTCAAAATGGAAAAGTGACAAGGAAGGTCAAATAAGAGGCTAAAATGGGAAACAAAAGGATTTTCAAGATAAGAAACTGCAAAAGGGAAAGGCTAGAAATTGGTGTGATTACCAAAAAACTAGAACTCACTCCAAAGAAGAATGTCGAGCCATCAAGTCACTACTTTCTAAGTCACAATACTCAAAATCTACTACTCTATCTCATACATAACCCACAGTCAAATAGGATGAAGAATAAATTATAGATGCTGATCCCGACACCATTATCACTTCATCACAGACCCATGAGGAAAGGCCAGATGACAAGGAAAGATTGTTTCACTCTAAATTATGGGTAAAAGGTAAGCCTATGCATTTCATTCTTGATAGTGGGAGTAAAAAGAATTTAATCTCTGCTAAAGTTGTGAAAATTATAAATCTATCCATGAAGCCTCATCCAAAGCCATATAATATTGGATGGTTGAGCCTAGGGAGAGATCTCCATATCACCCATCAGTGTCTTCTTTCATATGCAATAAAACCTTTCGAAGATGAAGTCTTATGTGATGTGGTCAATCTAGATGTTTGTGATGTACTCCTTGGTCAGCCATTCATGTATGAGAAACATGGCATCTATGAATCATGAACCCAAAGAATCACCATCACTCTTGGAACATGGCACTATAGGGTACCAGAGGTATCACCTCTCACATCTGTCTCCCTAATTAGTGATAATCAATGTAAGAGATTGGTGGAGAAGACAAAGCAATTTGTTCTCATGGTGGTCAAACCACAAAAATCCATGAAGGCTAATGTTGTAATCCTAACTACACAATAAAAAAGTAGATAGGATGAATCATAGGAGAATATGATGACTTATTCAATTCACCCATAGGAGTTCCACTGCATTTATAGGTAAAACATTCTATTGATTTGATCCCAAGATCACCTTTGCTTAATAGTCCTATGTATCATAGATCAATTTTGGAGAATGATGAGATAAAAAGATAGATTTAAGAATTAATCCAAAAGGGTCACATTAGGCCAAGCTCTTCACCTTGTGGCAGCCTAATTGTCTTAGCACCAAAGAAATATGGAACATGGAGGCATTGCATTAACTATTGAGCCCTGAATAAAATCACTGTGAAGAATCACTACCCTCTCCCTAGGATTGATGACTTACTGGACCAACTCTGTGGTGTAAATTTCTTCACCAAAATTGATCTCAAATCTAACTATCATCAAATTCCCATCAATCCCACTGATGTCTAGAAGACTACATTCAAATATAAGGAGGGGCTATTTAAATGGTTGCTTATGCCTTTTAGCTTAAGTAAGACACCTACAACCTTCATGAGGATGATGGATGACATATTACGACCCTTCACCAACTCATTTGTGGTTGTCTACCTGGATGACATACTCATCTACAGTAGAACATGGGAGGAAAATTTGTAACATGTTTGTAAGGTGCATAAACTCTTAGAGAGCACAAGTTGTATGAAAATCTTGACAAATGCCCATTTGGGATGACAATAATTCAGTACCTTAGGTACATTATAAATGAGGAAGGGTTCCATGTTGATCTAAAAAATATTTAGGTTATTCAAGAATGGCCCACACCAAGGACCCTCATAGAACTTCACAACTTCTTGGGTCTTGTGAATTTATATCACAGGTTTGTTCTTGGATTTTCACATGTTGCTTGGTCACTAACCCAAGTGACTAAAGGAGGATATAAAGATACATTTCAGTGGAGTGAAATACAACAAAGGGAATTTGATAATTTTAAGAATAGATTTTTCTCAGCCCTTGTTCTTGCCTTGCCATATTTGCATCAACATTTTGAGTTGATGATAGATGCATCTAAATATGCCATGGGAGATATCATCATGAAACATGGCCATCTTATTGCATATCATAGTGAAAATTTCACTTATATAGCTAGGAAATATTTGACATATGATAAAGATCTCTATGCCATTGTGCAAGCTTGAAAACAATGGAAACACTACATCTTGGGGAAAGAGACGATCATCTACACTGACCATAGACCATTGGAATTCATCTAGACACAAAGAAAATTATGAAATGAGAGGCACCAAAATTGGGCCACATATCTTCAAAAATTCCATCTAATAATCCAACACAAAAAGGGGAGCTCAAATACAACTATAGATTATCTGAGCCACCTACCAATTACTACACTCATAATAGTTCTTGACCTGTGCAAACATGAGATTGCCACTTGGGGTGATCTGTATGAAATATATCCTACCTTTACTGATACATATCAGGTGCTTCAAAAAGGTAAACATGTTTCTAATTTATATTTTCAAGATAATGTCCTCTGTCATATGGGGCACATCAATGTTCTAGTTGCAGAGCAAAAGAAGATGATATGGGAAGCACATTTCAGTAGGATAGTTGGACACTTTGGTATAGAAAAGACATTGGCATTTATTCAAAAACACTTCTACTAGCCCCATATGTGAAAGGATGTGGAAATATATCTCAAATATTACACCCCATGTGCAATAGCCAAGCCAACAAATAAGAAGCAAGGATTTTACATGCCATTGCCAGAACCAACCAGGCCTTGGGAATCTATCTCAATGGATTTTCTCTCAGGTTTGCCCACTTCAAAACATGGTAAGGATTGTATTTTTGTGGTAGTTGATCATTTTTCAAAAATGTCTATCATGATTTCTTGTAAGAAAAATATATCTACTGAATAAACTACTCAACTATATTTTAGTCATGTATGGCTCCATTTTGGTCTCCCCAAGTCCATTGTCTCAGATCGAGATAGCAAGTTCCTGAGCATCTTCTGGTCCACTCTATGGAAGATGATGGATACCAAGCTGATGAAGTCCATAGACTTCCATCAATAGACTGATGGTCAGATAAAGGTGGTGAACCACTTTATTATTCACATAATTTAGATGTATCACTCCAAACATCCATGTTCATGGGATGAGGGGATTCTTTTCATACAACATCGATACAATTGGGCTCTGCACAGCTTGACCAAGCATAGTCCATTCCAAGTATGATTCAGATTTCAACCCATGGCACCAATTAATGTAGCCATTACATTCTCCACCATGTAATACACACCTCATGGAAGATCTAAGGTAGAAAAAGCAATAAAGTTCATTAAACAAATGAAACACACCCAGCATCAAGTTCATGACATCTTGGAGAAGATGAATCATAAGTATAAGCATTGCCATGATAAACATTAGATTGCACACCATTTTACTATGGGTGAAAAGTTTTGGTTGTCGATTTAGAAGGAATGAATTGTAGGCCCACATAGAAAAATTTGTCCTCTAGGATATGGTCCCTACACCATCACCAAAATTTTTGGAGAAAAGGCTTTTGAGTTGAACCTACCAGCTTACCTTGGTCTGCATCCAATATTCAATGTGGAGCTCCTCAAACCATATCATCCAACTCTATTAGACAATTTAGTCATATAAAAACAACTAGACGTTGATGAGCTTGATCCATAAAGTTTTGCTCCAGTGGAGGAGGATTAGATTGTGGATACCTGGATGAAGACAATAAGAGGACACTCTATTCCACTTTATCGAATGGTCAAAAGGGGCCAACTTAGCCACCAAGGTGAGTGGCTCACAGAGAATCAAATCAATACACAACTACAACACCTGATGAGGAACAATAATGTAATAGGTACCATTTATTTTCAAGGAGGGAGGAATGATCTAGGCAATAACTCAGGAGATAATTCAAGTGACAGTTTCACCCCAATTGATGATGGAACTTCTGGGAGCCATAACTTTTACACCCTAGCTCCAATTGACTCATCGTTTGAACCGTTGGAAATATAAGAACTAGGATAACACCGTGAGATGGCATTGATATTTTACCAATGAATTTTTTCCCTAAAAAACCCAATGGAAGTGCCCCAAATTTCAATTTTAGTAGTGCAGTCTAAAAATAGTAAGTTTCTAAAAATAGTAATTCCTCGAATTCTATATTGTTTTAAAGCATGAAAGTCAAACCAATTAATATACCTCAATATTTGTGACCTTCCACATCCTACCCCTACTTTAAAAATGTGTATAAATGAATATGTAACCTGAAATTTAAAATCAAACATCTCTTCCTATAGATAAGCATATAGTTGTATTGTGATCTTGAGTAATAATACATCTCTTCTCAAATAATTCATTGTTAATATGTTATTTTTGTGTTCTTGAAAAATTTATCAACCAATTTTTTTGAGTTTTGGATCACATTCCCAATCTACACCTTCACATATATCATTACTTGGGAAAAAACAAGGCTACAGTATCATTATTATCACCTCTTAAAATATAGGATTTATAACTTAACAAAGGTTATAAAAAAGATCAATTTATTTATTTATTTTTTTCTATTCTTGTTACTTACTTGTTATTTTCTCTTTGTTTATTTTAAATAATTTTGAATTTTCTTACTTTCTTGTATTAATTTAGTTGTAATCACCCAAAAGTGGTATTCGAGTGCTAAGAGTGCTACTTGAGACTACCTATCCCTAGCTTAGACCTATACCTATACTATATATTATTTTCACACTTATCCAACCTTTGTGTGGGCCACAAGCATCCCGAGTTAGCTCTAAAGTAGTCCTAAACCCTCATTTCTTGATCCTAACCCTTCGTTCCTAGTTTTTTGCTAGCTGGACACTAACACTATAATAAGGACACTAGTAACACATGGTGATAGTGTCCCCAAAATAGTGCTAATGTATTTTGACCTATATTTCCCAAATAAATATATTTTCAAAACTAAATATATTATCACCCACACAAGAATAATAATATTATAAATATGTGAAGTTTATCCCTCTAACCACTAAATGGAAATTAGATGGAAAATACACATTCAAACTCAAAACAAGTTGAGCATAATTAAGGTTATCAATCTTTATTCTACCATAATTATGAATACTACCATCTAAAATAGTCCCAAGCTTAGATTACCTAGATTTCTAGTCTCAAGCACACTCAAGACACTCAAGGACACTATCATACTAGCATCACTTGCACTTTCACCAACACTTAGGTGGATAAAAATACTTTAGGATTGATCCCTCCTTAGAGTATTGGTATGTAAGCAAATCTCTTCACAATAGGGTGTTGATGATGTCTATCCTACCTACTAACAAACACACTTTTTAGCTCATGCCAAATGGATGTCCTAGTTACATGAAGGATTAGGGTTTTAACATTAAATTAGTCATCATAAGAAAGATACAAGGTTTTAGGATTCATGCACGCAGGAACATACCTATCAAGATAAAGGTGCACCCAAAATATTGAGATAGTCATACATAGGAGACACTACTACAAATATTAGGACACTACCACCACTTTTCTATAATGATACTAGTATCCAATTATGGTGCTACTATCCAGGAGGGGTTATAACACTGGGATCTATTTTATGACACTCAGACCAACTTCCATCTTAGTTTTCAGCACGCAAATCATTTGTATCAGTTGTTTTCTAGCTAATACTTAGTTACAATATTTAATACTAATTTTATAAAAGTCAAAGCTAGTTAGTTCTCTAAAAAATTAGTGGTTGCATTTATTTCATATTATTTATCTGATTTAATCTACTTATCTCTTTAACAAACACAGGATTTACAGTTACTAAGTCTCAAAATGTTAAAACATCAATCCATACACGTATTACAATAGTTTCATCATGATCTTCCATACCATGATGCATCGTGTTATACAAAATATTAAAAATAAGGTTTCTCAAATCATTTGGACATTTATGCAAGAATAGAATCTATTAATTCATACACATAAACATCATCAAATACCCCATAATCATTCATTCCTAAAAATATATCCATAAAATAAATCACTAAAAAATAATTCAATGCTAATTATCTAAATTAACATTCATCACAATGAATAAGTGTACATATAATCAAAATAGAAGGAAATCTAGTTAATTAAATAATTTTATAGTTTCTTAATTTATTGTATTGAGTTAGTATGTATGTGTATTATAATAGTGTGCTACGCCCCTAACCTATCACATATTTGAGGATAGGAATAGCCAACTTATGGCTTACTTATCCCTCTTTGATGTTATATCACATTTCTCTATGCATTCATTTGGTTGGTAGGTCAGCCTATGGAGTAACCAAGGCCTAGTTAGACTATATATAGGATGTAGTGGGTAATTGTTTATTGTCATATTGTGAATTGTAATATTATTGAAGTTTGTGGAGGTTGCCCCCTCAAAGTGGCTTATCTATTATCATATATTCTGATATATTTTAGTCATATTTGGATCTAATTCTACTAATCTAATTTATTTTTGAAGTAAGTTCATTACAAGTGGTATCAAAGCTGTGATTTGGGCAATCTTATGGGTGAAACCCTGATTTTTTAAATTTGGATATATCTAAAAAATAGTTGAGAAATTATCTGCAATTTTTTACTAGAGGTGAAAAATAATTAAATTAAGCTTCCATTAAAATTTAAGCTCATTTGGATCTAGTTTACAAATGTTATCGCCATTTTAGGGTTTTTCATAAAATTGCTCTCTAGCCCGCAATTCAAAGAATTTTTATGATTTATTTACATTTTTGGAAAGAATAGAAAAAATTGGCTAGGGTATGTTGTTTGTATATTTTTATTTGAGGCTGACATAATTCCAAAATCACTTGGGCAAAGTTGGGTCAAAAGTGCCAATCAGTGTCGACATTGTAAAGCCCTTTATTGGCAGGTCCACAAACTTGGGGCTAAGGAAAGGGTGCTACAACTCTAGGTAAAAATCCTAAGAAGGAAGAGATGGAGTCATAAGGGGGATGTACTAGACCCTTTATACCAGGGTTCTTTGAATATAGATCACAAAGTGAGCCAGCTTAACTATAGTGTGCAAGGCATTCAGAGTGAGATGCAAGGCATACAATCTAATATGAAATCCATACAAGATAGTTTGGTAGATATCATAATGGCTTTGAAACATAATCAGTCAAATCATCCAACTAATGCTATTTCTCAAACCCATTAGGGTGGTTCTCCCAACCAGTCTACTTCAAATCTAACTACATTGCCACAGAGGAACCTGTTACCAAAGGTGGATATGCACAAATTTGATGGAAAATATCTACTCAATTAGATCAACCAAATGGAGAATTTTTTTGATCTACATCAGATCCTAGGTGGATAGAAGGTTACCATGGAATCCTTGTATCTTGAACCTAATTAATTCATTTAGTATTGATGGTTGTGTGCTCAAAATAAAAAGATGACTCTTAATGTCACTTGGACAATTTTTACAGAGGAGTTAAAATTCCACTATGGCAATAGTGTGATAGAGAATTACTTCAGCCAATTGGCAAAATTGTGACAGACTAGCTCTGTCAAGGATTATATTCATCATTTTCAAAACCTATCCTTACGTGTGGAGACAACTTCTGAGGAGAACTTGAATGACCTATTTTTGGGTAGACTTAAGGACCACATTCAACATGAGATACAAATGTTTAATCCACTTAAGATTTCTAATTCTATTATCATGGCACATAGAGCTGAGGAAAAATTCATAGCCAACAAGAAGCATCCATTCACTCACTTCAAATATTGTAGCATATCGATAGTTATATTTCCTCCACCTACTAGATTGACCCCATAATAAATTGAAGATAAGTGTGCAAAAGGATTATGTTTTGATTGTGACAAAAAGTAGAGCAAAGGACATAGATGTGCTAAGAAGAAGTTATTCTACATCGAGGGATCCAATGAAGATGAAGAAGAAGATGTTGCCTCCAATGATGATGAGGAAGAAATAGAGGAGGTACCTGAAACTTCCCAACCTATAATCTCTTGTCATGCACTTGCAGGTATTAGCACTCCACAAACTCTTAAGGTGGTAGGTTTCCTCAAGAAACAAAAGGTGACATTGTTGATTGATTCAAGGAGCACACATAACTTCATCAACCATAATTTGGCCACTCGATTAAACTATTTCATCTACCCAGCACCATAATTTCAAGTCATGATTGCAGATGGTGGCACAATTAATTTTTTAGGCAAATGCCATAGTATTAAGCTTGCTATGGGTGAGTACAATCTTGATTCTCCTATGTTTTCTATTCCCATGGGTAACACAGACATTATTTTAGGAGTCTAATGGCTCACAACCTTGGGTACCATTGAGATTAACTTCCAAAAACTATTCATGCACTTTCATTCTAAAGGGAGGAAAATTGAACTTCATGGATTACAGGAAAAATCTCCACAATTGGTTAGTTCACATCAAATGACCAAGATACTCAAAAAGGGGGCTGATGGAATTATTGCAAGATTATGTTCCATAAAAATTCAACCCACAAAAGAATCTACACATCTTGATCTTCAGATGATTCTTGATGACCACCCATCTATTTTTGGGGCCATGCCAAAAGGACTACCACTAAAAAGAGAACATGATCATGCCATTCAACTACTTCCAGGGAGTCAACCACCAAATATCAGACCATATAGATATCCATATCCACAAAAGAGTGAAATTGAAAAGATGGTCCATGAGATGCTAGAGGCAGGGATCATCGAGCATAACCAAAGTGCATATTCATCACCAGTGGCCATGGTGCAGAAGAAGGATGACACATGGAGGATGTGCCCAGATTATAGGGAATTCAACAAGTACACCATCAAAGATAAGTTTCCTATTCTAGTAATTGATGATTTACTTGATGAGTTTCATGGTGCTAATTATTTCACAAAATTGGATCTTCGGTCAGAGTACCATCAAATTAGAATCAAGGATGGAGATGTTCATAAAACTACTTTTAGAATGTATGAGGGCCATTATGAGTTATTGGTAATGCCCTTTGGTCTTAAAAATGCACCATCTGCTTTTTAGAGCTTGATGACCACTATTATTAGGCCTTTTTAAAGGAAATTTGTGTTGGTTTTATTTCATGACATCTTGATTTATAGTCAGACATGGGAAGCACATTTGTAACATGTGAAATAGGTGTTGATAGTTTTGGAGAAGCATCAACTTTATGCGAAGCCATCCAAATGTGCTTTTGGAGTACAAGAGGTAGAGTACCTAGGTCACATTATTTCCCATGAAGGTGTCAAAGTTGATTCCCAAAATATCAAATCTATGATGGAATGGCCCATGCTAAAAAATCTCAAAAACTTTAGAGAGTTCCTAGGACTAACAAGTTACTACTGAAGATTTGTGAAAGGTTATGGAAGCATAATGGCTCCACTCACGACATTGATAAATAAGAATGCCTTCCATTGGAATGATGTTTCTACCAAATCATTTGAGAAGCTAAAAGTAGCTATGTGCACCACTCTAGTTTTGGCTACTTCAGACTTCTCAAAGACATTCACTATTGAATGTGATGCTTCTGGATCTAGGTTGGGAGCGATACTAATGCAGGAAGGAAGACCCATTGCATTTGAGAGTCATCAATTCAAAGGTAAGAATCTACAAAAACCTATCTATGAGAAATAAATGATAGTTATTCTTCATGCAGTTAAACAATGGAGACCCTATCTAATGGGTAGACACTTTAAGGTGAAAATAATTCATGATAGTCTCAAATACTTTTTGGAGCAAAGATTATCATCTGAGGAACAACAAAAGTGGGTAACAAAAATGTTGGCTTATGATTTTGAAATCATCTATAATAATGGTAAATATAATGTAGTAGAAGATGCACTCTCCATATGAGATACATCCACATAAGCATTACTTTGTGCAATGTCCATATTGCAAGCAGATTGGGTGGATGAAGCCAGGTTAGAATGGGAGCAAGACAAGGATACTCAGGTTCTGATTCAAAATCTCCAGAAAGGTGATTTAGCCTTTGAAATATTTGAATGGAAAGGTAATGTCCTATGGTATAAGGGTAGGTTATACTTGTGCAAAAATTCAGAGCTTAAACATAAGATTCTTGTAGAGTTGCATGCATCTCCAATTGTGGGACACTCAGGGTTCTTGAAAACATATCACATAATTAAGAAAGAATTATTTTGGGAAGGACTCAAGGGAGATGTAAAAAAATTTGTGGTAGAATGCTTGATATGCCAATAGAATAAAGGTGAGATAGTTAAGACCCTAGGTCCATTACAACCATTAGAAATTCCTAGTCAAAGGTGGGAGAAGGTTTCCAAGGATTTCATCATAGGTTTGCCTTGTTCTGAAGGTAAGAATGTTATCTTGGTCATTGTGGATAGGCTTACAAAATATGTCCATTTTTGTGCTCTCTCACACCCATTTTCAGCAAGTACAGTCGCTACTATTTTTCTAGAAGCAGTTCTAAAATTGCATGGAACCCCAAAAATAATTGTAAGTGATCATGATCTTATTTTCACTAGTAATTTTTGGACTGAACTATTTTCCTATTTGGGTACTCAGCTAGATCATATCTCATCTTACCACCCCCAATTTGATGGACAAATAGAAGTGGTTAACAAATGTTTAGAGGGGTATCTTCATTTTTTTGTATCAAATAAATAATAACATTGGGTTAAATGGCTACCACTTGCAGAATGGTGGCATAACACATCTTTCCATACCTCCTCTAAAATGTCTCCATTTCTAGCACTATATGGTTACCATCCACCTTCCATAACTTCTTCATGAAAGGTGAAAACTAAGGTTCGAGATGTGGAGGAGCACATTCAGCATCAACAAGAGGTTTTGGCTAGTTTGAGAGAGAATTTGGCCTTGCCACAAAATAGGATAAAGCAAAAACCAGATCAACATTGTAGTGAGTGAAATTTTGAGGTGGGTGACCAGGTATTTGTACGTTTTTAGCCTTATAAGTAGATGTCTTTGAAGCAATAGAAAAAGGACAACATACTTGATCCTAAATATTATGGCCCTTATCAGTGTCTACAAAAAAATGGTAGGGTGGCTTATAAGCTCAAGTTACCTCATTCATCTCACATACACCCAATATTACATGTTTCCTATTTGAAGAAGGTCATTGGACAGATAGTTTCAGCCTAGACAGAACTCCCAGAACTAGATGAAGAAGGATGAGTCATTTTGGAACCAGAGAAGATCCTCTAAACATGTACTAAGACATTGAGAACCAGAAAGATTAGGGAATATCTGATCAATTGGAAGAACCTAAGCAGTGAAGATGTAACTTGGGAGGGTGAAGATTTTTTGCAACAACATCCAAAGTTATTCAACATTGAGGACAATGTTGGTTTGAAGAGGAAGGGTATGCTATGCCCCTAACCTATCACATGTATGAGGATAGGATTAGCCAACTTGTGGCTTACTTATCCCTCTTTGATGTTATATCACATTTCTCTATGCATTCATTTGGTTGGTAGGTTGGCCTATGGAGTAACCAGGGCCTAGTTAGACTATATATAGGAGGTAGTGGGTAATTGTTTATCATCATATTGTGAATTTTGATCTTATTGAAGCTTTTGGAGGTTTCCCCCTCGAAGTGGCTTATCTATTATCATATATTCTGATATATTTCAATCATATTTGGATCTAATTCTGCTATTATAATTTATTGTTGAAGTAATTTCATTACATAGTGTCATCATGATATTTCATACCATAATGCATCATGTCGTACACAATATTAAAAATATGGCTTCTCTAATCATCTAGATATATATGCAAGAATATAATCTATTAATTCATACACATATACATCATCAAATTACCCATAATCATTATTTCCTAAAAATATATCCATAAAATAAATCATTAGTAAATCATTCAATGCTAAACATCCAAACTAACATTCATCACAATGACTAAGTGTGCTTCTAACCAAAATAAAAGGAAGTATAGTTAAGCATCACATCATAATAAGACCACTTATCTATAAAAATACATAAACATCCATATGCATCATAAACGTAATACATGAGTCATATCCAAAAGACAAAAAAATGAATCATTATATGTATATATATATATATATATATATATATATATCAATAAAAAATTCCATGTACAAGTATACATCCATCTATATAAAAATTCATGTTTATCTCTCATTTTGGACCTCTGTAGGACTCATTGAAGGTGATATTTATGGTTGAATCGTTAGAGTTGATCTATTTATGGTACTCCTAGAAGATCTGATCTAATATGGACCCTTGGTATAATATGAGGGTTACCTAACTAATTATTGTGAATTAGTTATCTTCATTATTCTAGATGAAAATCCCTCTGATATATAGATAAAACACTCTACATAAAATGGTTTCCTCTAATCTATTGGAATAATACAATCATATAAACCCTTGTATTAAGTAGCTATTTCATATAACTCATCACATCTAACATAACCTTTTAAATATTAGGTGCATTCAATGATTCTCATGTTGTGCTCTTTATGTGTGTATCCTTTAAGTGTCTCCCCACATTGTATCCCTCTCCCTTTGTATCTTTTGTAACTCTACATCCAAAATTACTAAAGTACCATCTTTCTTATATAACTCTTTCATCAATAAATTGACATCAACATGTAGTTGAATGTTTATGTATCCCTCAGAACTAGTTGTCTATCCAATTTCCCTCCATCACCCCTTAGTCTAATTATATTAGTAACCTTGAAATATATATATCACCAAGGGTTATCAATGAAAGCATTATTCTCCACTAACCTAGCTAGATATGATGGCTCTAATCCATGCCCACCATTTCCTCAATATCCTCCATGTATATCTCCACCACCATCTCCACCATATCATTATCCATATCCTCCCCTCCATCATTACCAATATATGTGATAGGAACATCTCCACCCTATCCTACATCACCTCCTACTCCAACATCTCTAATGGATGTCATAACTATCTATCCCATCATCTTCTACCTTTTGTCCCTTAAAATCCTCTATATCTAGTCCCTTAGTGTTCCCAATAGCCTTAATTTTTGATTATAATCCCACAATGATCTATAATCATCAATGACGCATCTATAAAAAACATCATATCACCTAGAAGATGGAATCACGAACAAAGAGTTACAACTCACAACAATAATACATGGCTCTACTATTAGTTCTCACTATCCTTACTCCCTGTATGATCATACAAAAATATGATATCCTCTTAGAAAACCCAACCATATAAAAAACTAACTCAACACTCTATCCAACATATATCTATGAATAATATAGTCATGTAACACTACAATATAACATATAGTAGTCACATAATCCAAATATTATAAATCTTATACCATACATGATCTTCCTACCTATAAGGTCTACATTTTATGTCCCATAATATCAAATCATCCATGACACTCCTGTAATACATCAATTCACCTAGATGTGGTTAGTGGGTTCCTAATACCACATGCCATATGTATACAAAAGGATCATCATTTTCCCTCACCTACAACTATCTTACTGGTTGATTTAGGGCTATGTGCACCATACCCATACTTTTAGTAGTGTGTAACGCCTAATAATATTTTTATTTTTATACACAATTATATGTATATCCCTATATATGTGTGATACCATGAAAGTACCCCAAGTCAACTCTATTGACAACTTTAGCATACCCCCAACCATATTTGATAGCCTAACTAGAAATAATATGCCACTCTTGTCAAGAAGTAGTATGCCAATGAAAATATCCATCAAAAATAAAGGAAATTGATTTATCTCTCATGCTAGCATACATGCATCTAAATCTACCCTTGAACCCACCATCAAGATGCTATTATCCTTAGATAATATCCCTAGTGATACAACACATGTCATTTCCCTCAAGTATACCATGGTACTCCCCATCAAGAAATGTAAAATCCTCCATAATTCTCTAATGTAACCATCATATCCCCTATTTGTAAATGAAATATACTCATCTCAAAATGCCAAAATTTCAAAAGATCCCTATCAACATGGATATATAACCTCTTTTATAAATAAGACATCTTAATAGCCTCCAATAACCCATAGTCATCCTTTAGAGTAGGATATCAATTTTAATACCACATAACACCTCTCTTTTATAATGATGTCTATAATTATCTCCTATAAAAACCCAAAAATATGCACACTTAGTCTAATTTTTATTAAAAATCCAAAAAAATCACTAATTCAACCAAACTCATCAAAAATTTCACTAATAAAAAATTTATTCATTTTTAAGAGTGAAAATTAGAAAAACTCACCATCAGTTACAAATCCACCATGGTGATATCAAAATCACCACTAAACACACAAAAATTCAATTAATAGGGGCTAATTTTATATTTACATCTTTGAAATCATCACGAAGGAATTTTTATTCAAAATGATATACTTGAAATTCAAATTTGATGTATAAAAAAAGGTAATTAGTGATGGAATGCTCCCCTCTAGTAATTGATTCTCCCTCACACACTATAGTGATTTTTGGTTGGTATATGGTCCATTTTCCCTCAACATCTATTGCAAGCTCAGAGCTTTGAAATCTTAGGTGGAAAGGGTGAAAATGATTTCAAATTCACCCCTACCTCATATTTATTCATCCCATCTACACTCCCCCAACAATTTTTACCTCATGATACCTTCCCTTCCTTAAATTTTAACCAATTCTCTCATTTTGAGAGCCCATATGCATATTTTCTCCTTACACATCCTCTTAAGGGATTCTACCTATCTAATTAACCAATCATGCCATATAAGTCATAATTTTACATTGAAAATTATTCATCTAAACTTTATCTATTTTATGTAATCTATTACTTATATGAGTCACAATACCCTTTCAAACATGGATAAATGTAGACAATTAAATTATGCTACCATAGGATCACAATTAATTTACTAATCATCGAAATTATTCATTAACCAATTCTCCTTATTAACATGTCCATCATTAAAAATATAGATTTTATCATATTCCACATAACATTGCCCCTTTGATTAATTAAATAACTAATTCATATTATTCAATTTAATTGATCACTAATTAAGAAAAATAACATAGGATAATGGTGATGATGGCTCCCATGGTCTATGCAGGTTAGGGGAAACCCTAACCATGATTTTTGTGCCTCTATGTGTATATGAGGGGTGATTTTTGGGATGGACTGTTGTGTGAGTGCCTGGGTTGGAGGTGACATCCCTTGATGTAGCATGGACAGGCATTTTTTCTACTATTTTAGTGGGGTTTATTTTCTTTATTAGCTACATGTAGTTGTTTTTTAGCCTCTCTTTCTGCTAGTGTAGTGTTCCTCAAGTTTTATTTTATTTTGAAGCATGAATATAGTAGATCCTTCTTCCTCTCTTCATGCAAAGGCCATGGAGAATCTTAAAAAAAATTCAACTAGTGATGATTCTTCACTAAAGAAAGGATTATCTAGAATCAAGAAAGTGAATGGATGTTTAGACATAAGCTATGAGCTTCCTATTTTGGTGATTTAGCTAGAGTCTATCTCAAAAGATGTTTCTTACCTCATAAATCATGCTCTAATTTTTAAATTCATGGGGATTTGAATTTATTTTTTAGTTCTATAATCTTGGGCTTTGAGGAGTTGGAACCCTGAAGGTGATATGGATATAATGATGGCTACTAATAATTATTTTTTGGTTGTGTTTACATGCATGATGAATAGAAATAATTTTTTTGAAGGTGGAACTTATTTTTACAATCAGGTTGGGCTCTTCATTAAACCCTATCATGTGGGATTCAATTTGGCTAAGGAGATCCCTATGAGGGTCCCTATTTGGGTTCATCTTCCATGACTACTGCTAGAATTTTGGAGGAGTGACATTTTGCATATGATTTTTCTTCTAATTATCAAACCAGTTAGTTTGGCTCAACAAAATTTAGATTAAAAGGTTATTACATATGCTTGTATCTATTTTAAAATTTATTTAAATAACCCTTTACCATAGTCTATGGAAATATTCCTTGGATCATCTTCTTAGATTCAACAACTAAACTATGAAACCCTTCTTTTTAGATATCAATTCTATCATAAGTATGGGTGTTTACAAATGAATTTTACTTGGTTTAATTAGGTGGTTGTTGCAACTAATGCTACCACCAACTCATTTCCTAATAATGATAAAGGGAAGGCCCCTATGGTTGATGGGGTGGTAGATAAGGAGGGATTTATTCTGGTTAAGCCTCATAATAAGGGGTGAGGTAAAAAGAGAACCCTTAAGGATAGACAAAATGATGGGGTCTTTAATTGTTTTGATGTTTTAGATAACTTAATTAAGGAGGAGGGATTTCTAGTTGATCTACCTTAGAGTGTTGGGTCCTTAGGAGTGGCTTTGTTAGAAGATATAGAGTATTATAATCATAATTGGCCATTAGTGGATTCGTAGGTTGGTCAGATGATTTCAGTTTTATCAATTATTTTAGAACCAAGTGGGCCTTTGGTCTTGAAGGAGGTTGAAGCCTTGGATAATATAGTTCCTTCTTAGGTGAAGGAGGCTTTGTATTCTATGAAACGTAGTGGGGATTTTCACACCTTGGGTTTGTAACAAAATCCCATTAAAAAGGGGCCTCTAGAGAAATCATCCAAGGTGGGATGCAAGAAAGACCTAGAAAAGGTTAAATTAGTTGGTGAGACATAGGTAGATTTTAGGTTAGTGAAAACCATTGACTCCCACTTATCCTAATCTCTAAAATGGTTGTTATTTCATGGAATGTAAGGAGTATGAATAACATCCCTAAATAAAAGGCTATTTGTGAGATGATTGGTACTCATTATCTTGATATTGTTTTCCTTTAGGAAACTATGTTATTAGTGGATGGTATGTTGAATAGAGTTTCTATCATCTAGACTCATGGATCTTGTCAGTGTGTTGGAGCTCATGGTAATTTTAAAAGTGTGACTTGTTTTTGGGATCCAAGGAAGGTTGTTCCTCTTTGGTGGATCTCAAGTAAATTTTCTCTTTCTATGGATATTTCTAGTTTGTATTCTGTTGAAACTTGTCTTTTCATTAATTTTTATGCTCCTATTGATCTTCTTGGCAAAACTCAGCTTTGGTCTCATGTTAGATACATTCGGTTTCTTGTTCCCTTTCTTCCTTAGGTTGTGGCAGGGGATTTTAATGTTGTTTCTTATTTAGAGGAGAAAAGAGGTTGCATCATCAATATTGATTAATCACCTAACCTCCTAAGGGACAACATATATCTACTAAGTTTAGTAGATATGAAGCTAAATAATGGCATTTTCACTTGGAATAATAGAAAAAGTGGTGAAAATGCTATATTAGAGAGACTTGACCGATTCCTTGTCTCTTGTTATTGGGTTGGAGATAGGTGGAAAACCAACTAAAAGATTTTGGATTGGAAAGGTTCTAATCAATGTTTAATTAAATTATTATCTATTTCTTTTAGATCTCTTAAGAACCCATCTTTTAAGTTTCAACTTATGTGGTTGTGTGATCCTTCACTCTAGGAACTAATGATTGAATGGTGGCACCAAGGGAAGCATACTCATGATAGGGCTATGTATTCATTTTCTAAAAGATTATAGTATGTGAAATATAGGATTAAAAAGTGGAATAGGTAGTGATTTGGAAACCTTAACTTTAATAAAAAGATAGATCAAGCTAGATTGGACACTATCACTCACCAAATATGGGATCATGGTCTTGATAATGATTTGAGTAGAGAGGATTCAATAGTTGTTAATGAGTTGGAGGAATGAGAGTTACATGAGGATATTTTTTTAGAATAAATAGTCTCAAAATGATTGTCTTCATGAAGGGGATATAAATACTACTTTTTTTCATAACTCTGTTAAAGCTAGAAGGAATGGTAATATTATCTCCTCTTTAATGTTTTTAGAGAGGGTTTATCTTTCTTATCTAGGTGATATTTATAGGGAGGTTTCTTAGTTCTTATTATCTCTATTTATTGAGGATTCTCCCCTTATGAGTGAAGAGGATAACTCTATTTTGGATTGCATTCCCTCTTTAGTTTATAATGAGAATAATGTGGCACTCATTTGACCCATCTCATTACTAGAATTGGATGAGGTTGTGTTTCAAATGAAAAAATTAAAAACCCCAAGACCTAATGGATTTCCTATAGAATTATTCTAAGAGTTCTGGGAAACTATCAAATTAGATCTCTCAGAGGTGGTTTACGAGTCGTAAAGAAATAAACAAATGTTAAGATCCATGAACTCTACTTTATTGGTTACTATTATTAAAAGGGAAAGAGCTAATTGTATGGATCATTTTAGACCCATTTATCTCTACAATGTGATTTAAAAAATTATTACTAAATTGATTACAGAAAGACTAAAGCCTTGGCTCAACACTTTGATTTCCAATGAACAAGGTGGATTTATTTTTGGTAGGAAAATTCTTGATGGGATTTTGATTACTACTGAGGCCATTCATTCTATGGAAAGATCTAAAGAGAAGGCCATGTTCATCAAACTTGACATGGCAAAGTCTTATGATAGGGTCAAATGGGACTTCTTGCTGAAAATTCTCCTAGATTTTGGATTTGGTAGAGAGTGGATTAATTGGATCATGAGTTGTGTAACTTCTACTTCCTTTTTTATTATTATTAATGGTGATCCATCTAATTTATTTATAGATTCTAGGGGTCTTCGATAAGGGGATTCTCTATCTCCTTACTTGTTTATTAGTATGGCTGAAGGGCTAAGAATATTTATCAAGTTTCATGTTAGATAAGGATTGATTCAGGGTTGGAGTTGAGGCAATAGGTTACCTCCTCATTCTCACTTTCAATTTATGGATGATAAAACTTTTATGGGCATGGATAGAATCGATGAAGTAGTGAATTTAAGGAAAAATTTGGACATTTAATTGGATACCTCTAGTCAAAAGATTAATGAAGGTAAGTCCTTTATTTTCTTTTTCAATACTCCTTGACTTACTCAGATTAAGATTATTTAGATTCTTCAGTTTTAGATTGGCTCTCTTATTTGAATTATCTTGTAATTATTATCTCTGTGGGATCTCAAATTATAAAGTTTTGGCAGGATGTTCTAGATAAGATTTGTAAGAAGCTAAGTCATTAGAATTGTATATAAAATTTCATCTATTGGGTGAGTGATTCTTTTGAAATCGATGGTTCAATACCTTCCTATTTAAAGGTGCTTTGTGTAGGTTTCCCCTTTGTGCTTTGTTAAGGAGTTTGATTCCCTTTCCCATCATTTTATTTTAATAGCCAATTTGTCCTCTTTGAAGTAGAACCTAGTTAAATGGGAATCTGTATGTAGGCTAAAATAGGAAGGAGGCATTGGGCTCAAGCTTGTAGGTTTGAATGGTTAGGTGTTAACTACAAAATTATATTAGCATTGTACTTGCCAGGATCATGATTGGGCTATAATTATTACTCATAAGTATCTTCAGGGGGTGAGCTCATCTAATATGCCTTGATATAGTCTTATGGGGAAGGGATATATGATTTGGGACAGTCTCAAAAGAGGGGTGAATATCATCAAAGAGGGTCTATTTTGGATTTTTAATAAGGGATCTAATGATATTTTTTGGTATGATTCTTGGGATGGTTATCCCCCTATTCTAATAATGTTTCCTCATTTACAACCCCTCTATATCAGTTTGTTTAAAGTTAGTTGAAGTAATGTCAAAGAATTCAAACTGGTTTAGGTTTTGGGCTAGGTGGAGGTGATGCATTGGAAGGATCCTCATGAGTGTCCATTGGGTGGTACCAAAGAGGCTCATCAGGAGCTAGTTAGAGAATGTGTGATTCCCTTAAAAAGAGGGATACTCTATCTTGGTTCCCTGATTTGAAGGGAAATTTTTTAGTTGCCTCAGGTTACTTGGAGTTAGAAAAATAATTGTTTGGGAGGGTTGACATTCCTTGGTGGAAGCAGGTATGGAATGAATTTTCTTGGCCGAAATGTAACTTCTTATGGTTGGTAATCCAAAATAGATGCCTTACCTAGGAAAATTTATATAAGAGATGATTTTAGGGTCCTTATATCAATGTTCTTTGTAATAAGAGTGAGAAATATGCTTCTCATCTCTTCTTCCAGTGTCCTTATCCTTAGGAGATTTGGCACATCTAGTGGGGGGATTAGAATCATGCTTATGTACATGCCACATCTTTGGTTGAGCTATGGGATAGTTTGGGTAGACCTCTGGCTCATACCTTTTTTCTTAATATTTCTTGAGATATTGTCCTTACTTTCATTATCTGGCATCTTTGGTTGGAAATGAATTGTAAGATATTTTAGGATGAGAAAATGGTGGTGGCTTAGTTATGGTGAAAGATCATTAGTAGGGTCCATAAGACTATTTAAAAAAAAATGTGACCTTTCAGTTATTGTGTATCCTAGTGATTTGGATATTATAAGGAATTTGAATTTTGTTAATAGAGGTTCTGGATATTTTGTTAGTAGAGGACCTCAATAGAAAAAAAATAAAATTCATTGAGAGGGTAAGTGGCTTCCTCCTCAAAGAATTCTGAAGGTAAATATTGATGTCTCTTCTAGGGGGAATCTTGGGCATGTAGGGATTGGTGGTATTGGCAGAGATAGTGTTGGAGGTATTGTGTTTTTCTTCTCTATTTATAAAGGGTAGCATACTAAAAAATTTATGGAGGTAGTTGATATTCTTTATGTTGTAGAAAGAGGGTGTTCCCTTGGTTGGAAAAATATTATCTATGAATCTAATTCATAGATTATGGTGGATATGATACAAGAGCAAAGGTTAGATGGAGCTAATTAGTAATTGTCCATAGTGGTTAAATATATTTTGAATTTGTGTTGCTCTTTGGAATATATTTACTTTTGTCATATTCCTAGAGAGTGGAATAGAGTGGTGGATTGTCTAGCTAAGTGGGATTTAGAGCATGAAGTGAGGTGGGATGTTGGATACTAGGGACTTTTGTCTCTAGATTATGTTCTAGATTTAGAAAAGGTTATTTTGAAAGATAAGAATATGTAACTAGCTCTTATCTGGGATTCCTTTGGGTAACCCTCTTTGATTGTTGGTTGATTTTTTATTCTTTCTTAGATTTTCAATAAATTTTTACCCCTTCTCTTTTCAAAAAAAAATCACTAATTAAGTCATGTACACAAAATTCTAATTAAACAACTAAAAATAATAATAATTAGCCAACCCACCTCCTCATTTGACTCAACCAACATCATTTACTCATTTTTAACCTCCTCATTAACCATCAACAAACTTATTCAACCATTTTTAAGAAATTCATGTCTCTTCAAACACCCCCATTTAAGACATTCAACCACTCTAACAAATCTATTTAATACATTCAAACATATTCAAACACAACCATTTAAGACATTAAACCCTCCAACAAACCTATTTAAGACATTAAAACACATTCAACCACTCCATTTAAGACTTTAAACTCATTCAAAAACTAATTAATAAAATCATTAATCATTTGAACACCTCCTCCATTTAATTCATAAATTAACAACCCATTGAAGAAAATTAACCCATAGGTTGAAAATCTAACATCTAAATGAAAAAACATTAAATAAATCTAGAATAAATATGACAATTCATTGTACGTCTTATATATATATATATATATATATATATATATATATATATGACTTCTATAATTGTGAGGATAATTCTGAGTGATGTGGTGTCATAAATATTTTCATTTAATAAACTAAGTTCAGTTGATGTCATATCAAACTAGGGTTAGTGTCCAATGACAATCTATAGCAAGGTGTCAAAGATAATGACTAACAACTATCTCTCTATGGGGAGGGGGGGATTTGTGGATCATTTACTCCTAAACAACTAATCTACTTGCTTGAATTTAAAAATATGATCTATTACTCATAAAATAAAACACACATGCTAAATTGAAATGCTTGTAAATAAAACACACTTTTATAAAATTTAATTTTCATTAAAGTAAACACACATTTAATCTATTTATAGAAATGTAAATTATAAAAAATGTGAACACACTTTTAATCTAAGTTGTTAAAATAGAAATTGTCATGAAAGATAAATGTTTGAAATTTAAATGAATGAAAGTAATCTTATTGAAAACACACAATCCTATATGTGAAACATATATCACACTACTGTACATAAGATAATAATTGAAAAACTTTAAGGCATACAAAAATATGAAATAAACATATAAATACCACACATAAGTCATGTTTCCTTGGTTGAGTGGGTCCTTGATCTCCATTAGAATATGATTGGATCAACACTTAAATTTGTATAAAATTCATGAAATCAACTCTTCATTAATTCTAGAAATGCTTACAATCTAAAAATGGCTCATTTATAACTTTATGTTATTACTATGTAACTACCAACTCTCATAGTGAATAAAAATGTTGTATTTATAATGCAAGTTATTTAATAATTTATTATTTGAGAGTAACAAACTAAAAAAAAATTATGAACTGATTTATAATCCCAATAACCTAATAAATCAGTTTAGAATTGATTTTTTATTTTGAAAAATTAATCAATTTCCTGTCTTGACATAAAGAAAAATGATCATGTCTGGTAAAATATGGTTAAAGGGGGGCTAGCCCCATTCATGGAAAGTTTGGTGGGGCATGACACATCACTCTTAAGATATTTTTCCCATGGTTGGAATGATCATGAGGTGAGAATTCATGGGTTAAATATTCAAATAATAGGGGAGTTGATTAGGGAGACAACAGGAATGGAATTCTATGAAGTGAAGGCATTCAAAGATAAGCACCATAAGGAGAAACTCATGCAAATTTTATTCAAGAAAGAGAAGGAGAAACATAGGATAAAACATTTATACAAGAAAGGCTACACACACATTGATTTTCTAATGAAATGGTCAGAGGTATGTCTCTAAATAATGTGGTACATCACTTTGGAGGGTAAACACACCATTATATACTCACATCACTTCCTAATTTTGAACCATTTCAAGGGTCATCTCATCAGTATCCCCTTCTTTCTATTTCAATAATTGGAGGTTTCTACTTTAAATTTCAAGAAGAACCCTACTGTGGATCTTATCCACCAAGACCTCATTTTTTTGCTAATAAAAAAGGGGGAACCAGTCTAGTCCAAGAAATTTTTTAGGTTATTGATATTAACAGTGATAAGGAGGAGATGTAGGTGGAAGGGACTCAATCCTTAGCTTTTGAAGAGGAGAATCAAGGAAAGTAGTTGGGGGCTTCTAGTGCCCAAGTTTAGAATAATAAATTTTATCTTGGAAGCCCCTCTTTCACCTATAAAGTAGGGGCTAATGCCACCAAGGGTGTTGAAGACTCATTTCTGAAACTCCATACTAAAATCACAATCCAAAATCTCCTTTGTAGATAGATTTTTGAGGAATTCAAGAGGCTAAGTAATTTTTTCAATTTTAACAAGTGTGTGATGCATGATGGTAGGACCCCCAAGACCCACAACTCTGGTGAGGAATCTTTCCAGAAAGACATTGAGGAAGAGGATGCTTGGATTGTTGAAGATATCATAAAAGAATCCCCTCATGTGAACTCCAAAAGGAAGAAGCTATAAAATGAGGAGGGACAATTCATCGACAGCCACAACAGAGGAAAATGTCATAAGAAATATAATATAGTGAACAAGCAACTGATCACCTACTTTAAGTTGAAATAACTTTGGCTATTCCTATTTTGTTGGGTTGGGTCCTTTGTGTGCTCCCAACTAGTTTTTGGCTGATGTTTAGAAGAAGTTAGGCTGGTTGTCAGGGTGTTCACCCTTATCCCATTTGGTTTTTGTTTTGCTATCTCTAGTTTCTCATTATGCTCTCTCTTGTACTAGGTCTAAGTCCCTTGAATCCATTTTAACCTATCAAATTTTTTTAAAAAAAAACTAACAATTTAGTTTGAAATAGATTTATTATTATTAAAACATAACAAAAAATATGTAACAAATTTAGTTCCTTCCAACAACCTTTACATCTAAGATATTCATGGTAGTTGGATCAGTCTAAATATATTTTCTTCTTCAAAAATGCCTATTTTTAGAAATACTATAAATAGATGTTTAAAATAAGTATAAATCATGTTTAAAATTCTTTGCTTGCATGTTTCCATAGTTGCACACCTTTTTAGTGTTGATGTCTTTTTTTAAAAGTTTTTATTTCTAATTTTCTATTTATAGAAAGTCTTAAAACACATCTTAAAAAATTCTCTCGTGTCTTCTTTATCTTACCAAATCTCACAATCCATTTTGGGCATATTTGGGTATAATTCTATGTAACTTCGAGCTTGGATGATGGACTTCAAAGATTCACTGATGGAATCTACATCTTTGTTGATGGACTCTAAATCTTAGAATGTACATGTATAAATCCAGTTGAAACAATCATAACTTTTTCATATAAATTCATATCAAGAATTATTTATTTAACTTGTTTATTTTTTTGAGAGGAATCTAAATATGTAATTATATTTAAGCTTAGAGATATTATTGGTGACTATTTTTATTATTTTATAGAGCCTATCAATTTTGTCCTTACACTAATTACCAAAACATCAAATAAATCAACACAAAAACACAAGAAGTATTTTTGGTTGATACAAAGGTGTTTAGATACCTTATATGATCTTGAATAAATAATACATCTATATCACAATCAACTGAAGAAACTTGTAAATAATTTATATGAGACTCTTCAGCTATTGAAGATCTTTGGATCTACATGAATGTTGTTAGTGATTATGTATTTGAGAAATTCAATCTTTGTTATCTTCATTAATGACTCATTTTAGCCTACATGTACAACATTTGACATCTTTTCTCCAATAGTATATTATAAATCAATAACAATATATACTGTAATGACTTTTAAAACATAATTAGATATACATCTTATATTTTATTTTAAAACAAGCATAAGTTCTTAAAACTACATCTAAGTCGACTTTTAAATAATGATTTATATAAGATAAAAAAGGTGTCATTTGATGATATAACAAACGATTTTATGGAATCATCATTCCCTGACACTTAAAATCATGCATTTTGTTACTTTCCATATAGATTTAATTTTCTCAATCATTTATTAGATAAATGTTCCTTTTATAAATTAGTCTGCTTATTTTATCCAAAAGAAAAAATTTCCATCTTTTAGAATATTCATAGATTTGTTCCATTATGTTAGCCTATAATGATATTTTGATTAGTGAAAATTTGTACCTTCTTTTGATTTAATCTTTTTTTGATCATTTTAATAATGATCTTTTACATTATTGAAAGATACCTTTAGTTCAGAATATTGGCTCCCATTTTTAAGGAATCAACCTATTCATAACATATATTTTAAAAATCAATATGATATGAAATGAAATATCTCAAATGAACATCCTTTTGAATTTAATAATGCATTTATTAAGTCTTCAAAATAATGTTTTGAATTATTAATATAATTATTTGAAAAGATATACCATTTATTGGTTTCAAATATTTCATTTTATTCTCTCCCACACTTCAATTTATGCATGTCCTCATGCATGGGGATATTTTCCTTTTTATTTATGTATTTTTCTCTTTTTTTCTTTTCTCTTATTTAAAATTCCATGCTCAAAAAGTTCTTCAAGTGGACCTATTTTTAATTGAAAAACTTATGACTAAATTTAGAAATAAAATAATAGAACAAATACCTTATTCATACTCTCATTTGTATTTTGATTACTTCATGTTGATGTGTCCAAAGTTATTTGATGTTAAAGAGAGAAGAAAGACAAAGTGAATCAAGTAAAAATTTATTTTTAATTGGGGAAAGTAGCCATTTTTTAGTTTTCAAATTTTCCATTTTTCCTCCTTTTTTTATCCTTAATCAACCATTTCTTGGTTTTATAATCAAGGTTATTTTATCAGTACATGTCTAGTTAGTAATTTTGTTTTCTAACCATGATTGTCATTAATACCCAAAGGTTTTGATTATTGAATTTTTTATTGTTTTTAATGTTTTATTTTTGTACTTTTTTTTTCATTTTTTCCCTTTTTTATAGCATTTAAAGAAATGATAACATGATGAGAAATTAGGAAGTGGCTATTCTAGTTTGATAGGACCGAAACTCCCCAAAGCTCTGACACAACTTGTCAGATTTAAGAGCACACATGATTACCATTGTATAAGCAATTAAACATGCAGAATAACTAGAAGAACAAATAACTGTCAATGAGAAAACACATAGAATATGAGAGGCAACACACAATTGTATTCAACTCATTACAAAGGAAATTACAATAAAGAGATCACACTCTTCTTCCACCTCTGTGAGGCTTCCTCCTCAAGGGCTCAAAGTAATCTTCCTACCTGAGTAATCTTCTCTCATAGGTCACAACGCACAGCTAACACAAGCTGTTGTTCACCTCATTACACATCTGTACAATCGAGTACACAACCGTACTCCAAGTAGATCTCTCCATGATCATGCTGATGTATTGTTGTCACCTTGGATCTAGCTCCCCCACTGATCTCCTTTCTGACCCTTGCATTCACACATCCCTGCATATCAAACTTGATCTTACTTATACATACATGGGGAATCCTACTTGATTCCACCATGGGAAGAACTCTCCAAGCTTCACATAGCTCTTCTCCAAATTCTCCACTTAACAATATAGCCCATGAATCTATTATATAGATCTCATGCATACACTGATTAGACTTGCAGCTCAAGACTTCGAACAAATATTTAACATGAAAACTCCGCGTTCACTTAATTGACTATTCGTCAACAACAGTTTAGACCACCACAGGCGACCGACATCGGTCCCTACCTTCCTGGACGTGACTGACATCGACCGAGCTTCTGCCAATGCTGGTTTCCCTTCTGCATCCCCTGACCATCGTCAGTTTGGCCTGCCAACGTTGGTGATTGCATACGCTAGAAACCCTCCTATTTGTCTTAAGGTGTAGCTTTTAGCTCCACACCCTAACAATCTCCCACTTGGAGATAAAGAGCTGCACCTATACCCAAAACCAGTACTCTATCCAATCTGCATCCTGGCTTGTATTCCTCTTCAAGCTCCCACTTGAAGACAACCCACCACACTCCTTGTGGTGTTAATCCTGTGCCTTATTTTCTTCATTCTCATCGTACCTTCTTCTACCTTGCTATACTCCCACTCAAACAACAACCCCTGTGAGTAACCTGTAATCAACAAACACTTAACAGATCTGGGACATCTGTTAGTCAAACTCACTCTGAGAACGTCCAACCTCACTCTAATACCAATTGATAGGACCAAAACTCCCCGAAGCTCTGACACAACTTGTCAAATTTAAGAGCACACATGATTACCATTGTATAAGCAATTAAACATGTGGAATAACCAGAAGAACAAATAACTATCAATGAGAAAACACACAGAATATGAGAGGCAACACATAATTATATTCAACTCATTACAAAGGAAATTACAATAAAGAGATCACACTCTTCTTCCACCTCTGTGAGGCTTCCTCCTCAAGGGCTCAAAGTAATCTTCCTACCTGAGTAATCTTCTCTCATAGGTCACAATGCACAGCTAACACAAGTTGTTGTTCACCTCATTGCACATCTGTATAATCGAGTACACAACCATACTCCAAGTAGATTTCTCCATGATCATGCTGATGTATTGTTGTCACCTTGGATCTAGCTCCCCCGCCGATCTCCTTTCTGACCCTCGCATTCACACATCCCTGCATATCAAACCTGATCTTACTTATACATACATGGGGAATCCTACTTGATTCCACCATGGGAAGAACTCTCCAAGCTTCACATAGCTCTTCTCCAAATTCTCCACTTAACAATACAGCCCATTAGTCTATTATATAGATCTCATGCATATACTGATTAGACTTGCGGCTCAAGACTTCGAACAAGTCTTTAACATGCAAACTCTGCGTTCACTTAACTGACTATTTGTCAACAGCAGTTCAGACCGCCACAGGCGACCGACATCGGTCCCTACCTTCCTGGAGGTGACCGATGCCGGCCGAGCTTCTGCCGATGCCGGTTTCCCTTCTACATCCCCCGATCATCGTCGGTTTGGCCTGCCGACGCCGGTGACTGCATACGCTAGAAACCCTCCTGTTTGCCTTAAGGTGTAGCTTTTAGCTCCACACCCTAACATAGTTCTTCTACAAAAATTAAATCAACTAACAAGTTGAAAAACTTATTTTAATGAGATAACTTTACCAAAACTAACCCATGTGTAAATCATGAGAAAATGTCTCCCATTATTCGTCAAAGAGATTTACATGAATTAGTTTGTGAAACTTCATATCTAGACTGTTGCAATTTTAAGTCAATATTATGTTAGTGTATAATGGCTTGAGCTAATCCTATGAAGTCTCTTTGCTTATTAAAAAATATGTATCTTATTAGTCTTGACCTTAACTCAAAATCCACTCCAAATTAAATAATTGTGATTTTTCTAATCAAAGCAAAATGTTGGGAATACTATGTTGAAACTAAGTTTTTTTATAAAATTAAAAGAGTGAAAAATATGATCAACAATGCCTATATACTTCACTCAAACATTATATGTTAGTTTAAAAACATTATATAAAAAGTTGTACAAGTTGTACAAAAACATGGGCTATTTGAAAACCTTCCATCTAATATCTTAATTTTCATAATTTCACATGTTTATATGGTTATTTAATTCAATCATGTATAAAAATAGAAATTAAGAAATAATGAAACAACTTTTTTTATGAATGGATAACGCTCATGGATGAAATTATTTATGAATAATTAAATATTTATTATGAAATTAATAACTATCTCATATTGGTTCTATTATTATGGTTGATGGCGAGTGTGGTTTACTACAATCCTTGATTATATACAAAATTTAGGAGGTGAAAAATTTATCATTTCATTAGTATATAATAATTATTTTGTAAATTCTCATAGTCAACATAATACTAATGATGGGGCAGAGGCCACCATGAATAGGATTGGTATCACAAAAATTAGATGAGTGGTTGATGGAAATGATTTGAAAAATATTAAGATATAAATAATTCATAAAAAATATATTTTTATTTTATGAAAATCAAGAATACATACCTGAAATTTGTTAATTTGGTGGCCATGGTTTTCTTAACACTTTCCTAGTTTATTTTACATCTAATAGTTCTTTGTGTATGTTGGAATTATTATTACAAGAAACATAAAAGTCATACTCATCATATTCAAAACTAGAAATATTCTTTCTAAGAATTCTGAAATTATATTTTCTTGTTCGTCAATCAACTAACTATTTATGTTTAATACTTTTACTAGTTGGACTGTAATTTATTTTATCTCTGGATGGGTTGAATTGTTTTACCTAAGTTTACTCATGAGATATTTCAATGGTAAATCATGATTTTTTAATATTTTTAAGGTAGTTATGTCTTTGAAGGACTCTTATTCTAAAGTCACACCTACTAGTGGACAGTGAAAACATGAATTAAATATTCTTGACTATTTTGTGCCCAATTAAAAATAGTGTGTTGTAGTGGTGTGTGGTTATAAGTTTTATCATGAGTGGATTTTTATTTGACTAGTTAACACTCAAAATATGGCTTAGAATGTTTTAGCTCTAAGATAGTAAACATCATAGCTAGACTGGTGGACTTTGGAGTCAGACTGGTGAACTTTGGAGCCAAACTAGTAGACTCCATAGATATAATGGCTTTTCAATACAAATTTTCAATTATTTCTCTAATTATTGAATTTATTATTTTTATTTGACTTGCTCATTAATAGGGTTTGAACTCTCATTTACCTTAAGAGTTTTTTTGATGCTGAGTGGTGAACTAGTCAATGTTTTTCTTAAACATAACTAAACATTACAATAATCTATATCATTAACTCACATAGTTATTTTTTTTTGGATCGATAGATAGGGGTTATATGTTGGGGTTTCTATTTATTATTCAAGTAATTGAGGCTAGGTTACTTATTCAATTTATGTATATTGGCTAATAGGAGTGGGCATGAACACTAGTTGAGGTGGAAACTTTCTTTGTTGATTGAATTATTGTTGAGGTACCCATTAGATTTATCCATGATTGTTGATTAGGATATGTACCCCATGGTTCTTGTGATGTCAAATATTATAAAGACCAATTTTTTTGTCCCCATGTTCTTGGTAGTGTTTTTCTAGCCCATGGAATCATCTATAGATTAGAAGGATCTTTAGAAATAAATTGATTTGGACTTTGATTATAAGAAAAATGATCCCCCTATATTTGTATGTAATTGATATTATTCATTGGCTGAAAAATATGTTTCAATTGATTCCTAAGGAAAATAAGGAGGATCTAATTTTTTGTGTCATGGTCATTTGTGTCACAAATACCACACATATTTATCATATCTAGAGGGTAGTCTTAGAGGCTATGTTTCAATTTACATTTTGGACAATACATAATTAGAGGTTCATTAATGGCGTTAGATTTTATTTTAAATCTATCTAGTGTGGTGTTTAATTAAACCAAATTTTTTTTAAAAAATATTTAGATCTCCTCCATGAGGTATCCAACATCATTTCTTTCTTTTCCTATTTTCAGTTTCCTAATAGTAACCTTTGGTCTTGAATAGTTCCTACACAATTCAAAAATTTCATTGAGAATTAGTTTATTCACATCTCCTTTTCCCATTAGGTTCAAGTAATATTGAGCATAATCATCTAAAACCTTTAATAAAATTATCTTACTAAGGTCTTCATTCAACTCATGTCCACATCTTCGATAGACAAAGAAGAATCAGTCTAAATAATCTTCTATAATTTCATCTTCCTTTTACTCTATACAAAAGAATTCATCCTTTATATCTCTTTCCCTATAATAGTCCTACTATTTTTCCAATAATATATTTTCTATTTCATGAATGGAATCTGGTTGTAAACCCATAAACCACCTCATACCTAAATCCTTAAGTGTAAAAAGAAATGGTTTCAATTTTTGATTATTTGTTTCATAGTCATAGACTTGAAATAATAATTTAAACTCAAATAGGAATTGATTAGGATATTTTGTTGATATCCCCCTAAAACTAGTTAGTATGTATGTGGATATATTCTTCATTTGAACATTCTCATCTTGGTCTATGATAATAGAATAGGTGAAAGTTCTTCCTACCCTAGGCCTATTTTATGAATTAAATATATTTATTAGATTATCTCCCATGTTTAGTATGTGTTTTATTTGGGGTTTTTAGGCATATATATTCCATTTAAATCTCTTGGTATTTTCATAAAGTTTGTTAATTTATGGGAATTTGTTTTATAGAAACAATAAGTATATGATTTATACCTTACTAACACCTAGAAAATCTATAGTAACAACACCAAAAATGATGGGTTTCATCAATCCCTTAATTTAATAAACTAATTTTAGTTGATATCATATCAAAACAAGGTTGGTGACTAACAAAAATATATAGTAAGGTATTCAAGATAAGGAATAATAGGTATCTCTTTGGGGAGGGAGCTGTGGATCATTTACTCCTAAAATTCTAATCTACTTGCTTGAAATGAAAATCTGATCTATTGATTGTAAAATTAAACACACATGCTAAATTGAAATGATTTTAAAGGAAACACACTTTTCTAAAATTTAAATTTCATTAAAGTAAACACAAATTTAGTCTTTTACATAAATATAAATTATATAAAATTTAAACATGTACTATTAATCTATGTTGTTGAGACATAAATTTTTTAAAAGGAAAATATTAAAAGTAAACTTGTTGTAAACATGCACATTAACACACAATTCTATAAGTGAAACATATGTCACAATACTTTACATAAGAGAATAAATTATAGAATTTAAAACACATAACAATCTTAAATAAACATATAAATAACACACATAAATCATGATTCCTTGTTTAAGTGGGCCCTTGATCTCCCTTAGAATAGGATTGGATCAACACTTAGTTTTGGAAAAACTTCATACAATCAACTATTAAATAATTATATAAATACTTATCATCTAAAAATGATTCATTTATAACTCTTTGTTATTACTATCCAACTACCAACTCTTATAATGAATGATAATGTTGTACTTATAATACAACTTCTTCAAGAATTTATTATTTGAGAGTAACAAACTAACAAATCAGTTTAAAAATAATTTCTAATCCTAAGAACATAATAAATTAGTTTAGATCTGATTTATTATTCTAAAAAATTAAAAAGTCCGTTTAGAACTGATTTCTTACTATTACAACATAAAAAATAACAAAGTAACAAACTTAATTCTTTTAAAAAAAAAATTATATATGAGATATTCATACTATTTGGATTACTATAAATACCTTTCCTTCTTCAAAAATGCTTATTTTGAGAAATACTATAAAAATAATATTTAAAAATAGATAGCAATCGTATTTGGAACTCTATGCTTGCATGATTCTATAATTGCAGACCTTTGTAGTATTGATGCATGTTTTTGAAAGTTTCTATTTTTGATTTTATATATATATATATATATATATATATATATATATATATATATATATATATATATATATAAAGTCTATAAAATATGTCCTAAAACATTCCCTCATACCTCATTTAGTTTACCAACCTCAAAATCCATTTTGGGAATATTCAAGTCCAATTCTATAAAACTCTAGACCTTAGTTTATGGGCTCTAGAACTTAGCTAATAGACTCTAGATCTTCATTAATGGACTTTGGAGCTTAGACTGTTCATTTGTAAAGCTAGTTGAAACACTCATAACTTTTGCATATGGACTTAGATCAAGATGATTCCTTTTTTTTAACTTGTCTATTTTTTCAGAAGAATCAAAATATGCAATTAGATTTAGGTTTATAGATATTATTAATTAATATTTTTGATATTTTATATAAATTTTCAATTTTATCCTTATACGTTCATAACCAAAACATCAAACAAATCAAAACAAAAACACAAGACCTATTTTTGGTTGATACAAAGGTATTTGTATGATTTATATGATCTTGCATAAAATAGTATGTACATATCACAATTAACTAAAAAAACCTATAGATGATTTATATGAGAGTATACATTTATTAAATATCTCTAGAGCTACATGAAAATTATTCCTAATTTTGTATTTGATAACTTTAAACTTTTCTATCCTTATTGATGACTTATTTCATCATGTATGTACAAAATTTGACATATTTTCTCTAAAAATTTGTATAAAATAACAAAAATGTAGAATTTAATGACTTCTAAAGAATAAACTAGATACATATTCTATATTTTATTATAAAGCAAACATAAGTTCTTAAAATTACATCTAAGTTTATTGATATCAAGAGCAAATCTAAATTAACGAAGGATAGTTATACATTATTGGCAAGTGAAGGTACATTGTTTTAACTCTTTCAAACTCTATTTGAGGTTTATGCTATATTTAAAGTCGGAGTTAATTGTTATTCTTGATTTTTTGTTAAAATCTGAATTCTATCATTTATATTTTGGCACACTTGGTGGAAGACTTACTCCCTTGCATTTTATAATATGTTTTTATTCATTTTAAAATATTATTATTATTATTTTTGAAGTCTATTATGTTTTAAAATATTTATAGTACATGCTATTAATTATTTTAGTCCAAATTTCAATCAATTTCTATCAGTTTCCATATTCCTTTATCATATTCTAAGAAATGATGATTTCAAACTAAGTAGTAACAATAACACACTATGAAACAACCAATCTGCACTTCTAATTGGTGATTTATCCATTTCAAAGTGTTTTATATTAGTTATAGGTTTTGTATATGTAGGTATAAATAATAGTGATTCAACACTTAATTTAAGTGATTTTTCTTTGAGCATTGGTGATTATGCATTAAGGAATGGTGATACTATAGTTAGAACAATGATTCTACACTGAGTTTTGGTGAATTCATTCAGGTATCATTATATCTATTTTCTCTAATTCTAAGAAATAACAATTCTAATTTGATAAGATATTATTTTAATCTGTTAATTAGTGATTTTGTTCTATCATTATTTTTATTTTTATTTTTGTTTTATCTAACATGTAGGTTTTAATTGTCAAATACTTTATTAAAAAAAACTATTTTTATTGCAACACTATTGGTCAAATTATTTAAACTAAATATATTTTACTAACATTTTTTAAGTTTATATTTACTTACATTAGAATTTTTGTATCTTATTTGTATCACTATAAGTTGTGTATGCTCTTCTCTTTCACCTAAAATTTATTTGAAGAATTAAAAACAAGCCTAGTGACTTGAACATCAAAAGGATTGGATTTTGTATGTTATATCCTCATGCTACAAGGTGATATTGGAAATAATAAATAATATGAGCCTTATTTATTTCTATTTATTATGGGTCTTAGTGAGCTTAGATTTCACCACCAAGTGTTATGCCAAAGCCCATGTTATGAAGGGCTATATAAATTCATTGGGAAAAATGGTATCAATGGTTAAATGGTAGTTTATTTTACTAGGAGTGTGATGTGAGGTGGTTCATCGCACCAATATCCAATATTTTAATGACTCCGTTATCTCATGTATTTGGGCCTCAACGTACCAAAGTTATATAGAGGAATCCACTAGATAAACTTGAAAAACCAAGAATAAAAATCTTTGGTCATAAGCTTGTAGTGATGTTTAGGAAAAATAGTCCCTAGTATCACACACCACATATATTTTAGGGTACTATCAGTGGGTCACTAATTATTTACACACCTACTTGACTTGATTAGAATTTTCTTGTATGTGTTTTTTGTTTGTCTGCTTGTTAAAAACCATTAATATAATCATTAAAACCAATATCAATCATGTATTTACACACAAATATAACATTATTTTATAGCCAAGCCAAACCAATTTTTTTATAAACTTGAACCAAAACAACATTTGCACTAAGACACATATCACTAGGCAACAACTTAGAGTAAACCCAAATCTTGAAATATAAATTCCTATTAGTAGAGAATCCTACATATAAATCCATGATAATGATATTAATATCCTCCCATACTAAAGCGAGTGTAAACTAGAAACCAATTACATGCCTAAGTCATTATAAACCCATGCTCAAATCAATAACTACCTTTTTAATAAAAATATAAAGTGTTGTTACAACTTATAGAAATAGGGGTTAGGTTACCATCAAAATTTAAACCATAAAATTTGAGGTGCATCATTATAAAGAGGGACCAAACTCCTCCAAATATTGATCGAAATACATATAGCAAATTCCTTGATAGGAATAAATCAGTCTTAGAATCCCCTAATGAGAGCTTACATCATGTCTCACATGTATAAAATGACAAAGGAAAAATGGTTCTAAATGAACAATCCCAAAAGGACCAATTAAAAAATTATGTCTGGCCATATCCAATGATTAAGTCAATAGTTGGCTTATCTAAAATCATATGTCAATCCTCCAATCACAAATCCTTCAAATTAGAAATCAAACAACCAAATATTGAAAAATCAACTTATCATTTCTAAGTATACCCTCAGTTTGCCCAAATATAATCAAAACCATTAACCATCCTTGCCACTAAAAGACACATAATTTTCCCAAGAATGGCAATCCATGAAGGATATTATCCAACAATTGCAAGATGGGAGTTAAACCCACAAAAAAATGTATAAGTTTGAATAGCTATGTCCTTACACTTTCAATAGAAACATGATGAGAGTACCTTTTCCCTTCCACTTTGAACCTCCAAAGTTTTACAAGTATAAAGGAAAGTAGAACCCTAGATAGATTAAAGAATTGTTTATGTCTTGATAAGAGGTATATTATAGTGACAATTAATTGCTTATGATTTTTCCACAAAGCTTTAACATCCAAGCCCTATATTGCTTCTTACATCTATTTAAAATTCCCATTATTACCTTTACCAATATATGTGATATATTTGTTAAACACTCTTCTTTTAATGTGGAAAATGAATTAACTATGCTAGAATTGTGTAATGCTAAACATAGAAACAAGGAATGTTTTTCCTCATTATTGAAAAAATGGAAAGTCTTAGCCAGTATATTCCCTTGGAAAATCCCCAGAATATATCTGGTTATAATATTCATTGCCAACCTTAATCTAGATATGGTTTTCGACCTATAAGTACATTTCCTAAACACCTTTGATGAAACTATTGAAAAGGGAGTCCAAATAGAAACGGAACTTATCACCAAATGAATTATTAAAATATTCCACAAAGAAAACCAAGGAAAAACCCAATCCAAAAATCCCAAATTATTTAATAAGAATAATAATGTAGTAGGTCATGAGGCAACTAATGTTAAACATGTCCAAAATGTAAATAATACCCCAAACATCACCATACCTAAGGGTCAACAAAAGCAAGAGACAAAATAAATAAATTATAATCATTTAATAAACTCACTTGAATAATTTTTCCACAAAATAGCTTTCAAAAACTTGATAGTGTTACCATAGACCAAAACATTTGATGAAAAAATTCCAAAACTAACTTAGTATAAGGAACATGTATACTGTGAATTTCACAAGATTATAGGTCACTCCAAAAAATAGATGCATGAAATTAAATAATTATGTACAACACTTAATTGATTATGGAAATATAGAAATATAAGGAAATACATCCATGTCTAAAAAAAACACTTAGGGATATACCAATATCCCTTTATGAAACATGGTGAACCTTGTTAAAAAATGAGTTAAGGTCAAAATCAAAAAAATAATGTCAATTATAATAATTTTACCCATAAATTTTATTAATTCATCACTCATATCCAACACATTTATAATAACATTACAACCATCAATATCAAAATTGAATATTTCATGGTTACAAAAAGGCACACAAAAATCACTATCCTAAGGCCACATTTGCCTACTTCTAAAGGAAAATATAACATCATCTTGCATCTTGAGAACACACCTACCTAGATATCCATTTTAGACCTTATCAAAACATCCATTTCTTATAAATATATCTTGTATAAAATTATTCTAAAGTTAATAGTCAAAAATGACATTGATGTACCCAAATTACAACCACTAATTGTAAATTTATCCTCAAGCCACCAAATCAATTTTGATCAAAATCATATATCTCTTATGGGTAAATTTCATAATTTACCATATATATTGAGGAAATGATTATAAATAATAAATTCAAAATAGTACTTATAGACAATGGATCTGGTCTAAATATTTTCACTTTAACACTGATTAAACATATAGGTTATTCAATAATAACATTATACTATAACATCACCACCATAAAAGCCTGTGATAATAAAAAATGGAAATCATCTAGAATAATACATCTTCCAATCATGGTAAGACTTGTCATGCATAAAAAATACTACATGTCATTGATATTTAACTTTTTTATAACATTCTCCTTAAACAACCATGGATTCACATCGTGAACACTATTTTCATTATTGGTGAGTGAAGGTATGTATTGTTTTACTATTTCAAGATCTATTAGAGGTTTATACCTGATTTAGAGTATGATTTAATTATTATTATTCTTAATTTATTATTATGTTATGATTTTTGTCATATATAAATGGCTTGAGTATTGGGTTAGTACCTTTTACACCATGGTATCTATAAAACAAATCATTGCTTAGCCTACAATGACCGTCACTAAGAATCACTTCCTATAATGACAGCCACTAAATTTTTTTACAACTGTTAGAACAAAGTTGTAAGAAATAATTATCAAACAAATAGAAAAAAAGAGATAAAAATGTGTAGAAAAATCAACAAATTTCAATATGATGTAGAAGATAAATGCTTCAATTTTAGATAATTATATGAGGTGACAAGAAAATTTATTAAGTTTTAAATTAAATCCAAGGTTAAAGTATATTGAGAAATGGTTTTATATTTATATCCAAGGTCAAATTTTATTTAATTTATTGTTAAGAGTATAAATTTTTTTGAATGAAATCTGAGAACAAAAATCAATAAAATAATAAGTATATTCAAATTAAATTATGGGCTCACCACAATGTTTAATGTTAGTTTTTATGCACCAATGAAATGAAACAAACACTAAACTTTCAGAATATTAATTTAGATTATAAAATATAAATAACCTTAATATGAAATACAAAATTTGAGGTGAGCTATAAATAGTAATAAAAAATAAAATCTATAAACCTACTTTGGATTTGATTGATGATGATTATGTAGGTAGATATGTGATGTAAAACTAGATAAAAATACTTGTGAATTATATCACAATTGAAAACAAGATTTTCTGATTCATTTAGATAGGGTTACACTAGGTGGATAAGGGCACACTTCAGCATTGTCTATTGACTATAGCCATGTCCTAGATAATTTTTGGATTTATTTTTATATGTGAGCACCTACATCTATCTAAGAGGATATGCTAATAATATTTGGCATATATTTTATGTGAGGAAGACTTGTAAAAATAAAATCCTAGTATTTTCACAATAAACCAAATGGATATAACATATATAAGGGGAGATCAAGTAATGAGAATAGTCAATCTATCCTCATAAAACCCGACATAATATGAGTGATACCTACATAACCCAAAAACACCTCAGGATAATGTAGTTTTGCATCTTTAGTGAGTATGTGAATAATTATATTTTATGTATAAATTAAAATAGATAGATTAAATTTAATTCTTAATAATGAATTATATTTACCCAAAACCAAATAACTTTAGACCTTGGCTGTGACTGCTATAATAAATTATAATTAAAATTAAAAATATTAGTTCCATTTTTCTCAATGTGTAGTAGAATTTATAAGTTATTGTTAGATGATGCTCTTAGAGGCTTTGATATGCTTATATAAAGGAATATTTGAAATATTTACAATAACTAGAACTGATAGAAGTGTATGAGGGTCAATATGATATGTCTCAAATTAAAAAAATTACCATTGGAGCATGAAACACAAGGACACACTAGTGGACAAGGTCAGGTTGTGACCCTTTCTACATAGTGTGGTCTTTTCACATAGGGATAAAAACTATTGAGATTCAGTCGATAGGAACTTATATGAATAATAAGGATGTCTGAATGATGTTTCCATTAATTTAAAGATAGTAAATGGAGTATTGAATTATTTCATATATATTTTCATGTTAATTGAATGGAGAATAGACAAGTAAGATAAGGATGACAATATTTAACATTGTCAAGCACTTAACGATTAAATTTGAGTGTCTAAATTTTCTAACCCTTTATTCCAGTGATTCAATGAAGTGAAATTACTAAATTAAAGGAGATGTGAACTTGAATTTACATAAACACCTTATATTTTTATGTGAATCTTGATTTTACAAGATTCTTCAATGAAAAAACTTGCAACAATGCCATTGAAAGTAGTTACTGTCAAAATTTGAAAATAAAAAAATTGAAACTTGAAAATTTAAATTTGAAAAGAGAATAAGGAAAGAATACACCTGAAAGAGTATGCAATATAATTTATCTATGTTTTTAAAATGGAAAAGTGTGTGTAGCCCTTATCATGGCATGTGGATAAATGTTCAACTTGTAGTGAATTGAGAGTGATCAAGTCTCAAATTAAAAGCCAGTGAAATACCTTTATTTAGAAATATTGGATGATACAAATCTCACTTGAATGTGTAGAGTACTCTATAAAATAATTTAAGTTGTGGAATGACCAATTTTTTCTTTCTAAAATGGAAAATTTTCAACCATAGATGTTGAGTGTCACTACACTCTATCATAATCCACTTGTAAAATGAAATAAATCAAACACTTTCAAATGGATCTACACTTCATTTGAAACTTTTTAAACTTTGAAAGTATGAAAGTTTTGAGCTTTAAACAAGTTAAATTTTAAATTTCTATGTGAAAACATGAATAGGAATGAATATCATGCCCCTTTTATATGTACTAAATTGATATATAATGATAATTAAACTTATAACTTGTAATTGTTTCAAATTTATAACTTGAAATAGTATGAATGAGTGCACATGCATGTCACATGCTCCCATAATATGAAAATTATGGATCATGTTATATTATAAAAAATATATAATGTTATAAATATGATTTATTTTGCTCATGATAATTTTAATTCGCAAGAGAATCCCATTGTGATGCCCCATTTTGAGATGAGAGGCATACCCTGCAAGTCACTAGTTTCAAAATAAAAATATATAATATATGAAATAGGTAATCATGTAGTAACATATTAATGTTTTAAATTTATTGAATTGTAGTATTGAATATAATATTTATTTTTATATGAAGTGTGAGATAGATATAAAATTAAATCGCATAATAAGAATGTGCATGATATGTATCATGGAATAAGAGTAAAAATAGAAGAAATGCATGATATGAATCATGGAAATATAGTAAAAATCAATGGAAATATAAGTAATGTCACATAATTTACATAAAATGTCACACATAAGGCCCAAAGGCCACATATAAGGGACTTGTGAATGTGAATTTCATGTAATATGCTATTATAATGTCTAACTAGGATTATCAATTAGCAAGTCCCTTATAAAAAGAGGCTTAAAAATTCACCCCAAACCATAAACCATATAAATATTGGCCATTTTTATCCCACATACCAAGCTTGTTCCTAGATGGATAAGCTAAGCAAAGTTCTAGAGATTTGAAGGTCAACAACTGTTTCATGTACAAGTTTAAAAGGGCTTACAAACCTTGGAAGAGCTAAGTACAAAACCTTTTTGGGCTAAGTATTTACTTAGGAATCATTTCAACCTTTTCATTGCTAAGATAATTTCTTCAAGACCCTTTTTGGCTAAGTGTTGAATATTCTTTTGAATAATTATCTGAGACAAAGTTTTTGAAGGTATGTTTTCTCTCGGGCATTTTATCCAAAGTAAAAGTTGAAGACAAAGTTTCCAAAGACCTATTTATTTAAAATAAATTGTCCAAATCAAAAAAAGCTAAGTTTTTTATTTTAGTAGATTTGTTTTAGGTCTTTTAGGCTAAGTGTTGGGAATTGTTTCATACATTTTGTCCAAAATAAAAAGCCCAAAGGATCTTTCTCTCAAAAAGTGTACCAAACAAAATTTATAAAGGGTATTTTTTTTAAAAAATTGATCCATTCAAAAATATTGAAAGGTATTTCTTTGAGAAGATGGTTAAAAGGAAAAAATCCCTAAGGGCACTTTTTCAACCATAGTGTCCTATACTTTTTCCCAAAGGGTCTTTTCTTAGGAAAGTGAACTAAATAAAAAATATGAAGGACAATTTCAAAAGTTATGAAGGTTACTTTTAGAAAGCCTAAAGGGTTTTCTCAAGTGGTAAAGGGCCATTTTGAAATGGATAAAAGGCAAGTTTGTAGGGCAAGTGATGCAGAGCATATACCAAATGAATTCAAACTTAATCTTGTTTCTCACTCACTTCCTTTGACAATGGTCTATGGTTCAATTCTTCATACATTGGATCAAATTTCACCTCTTAATATATGGTTTATATGGTATTAAAAATTCTTGTATATTTTTCATCAACTCTGTTAACCCTTTTAATTCACAAACATCTTACAACCCCTTTCACTACATAACTTGTAGACACACTACATTCTCTTTGTAGCCTTCTGTGGATAAAATTCCTTTAGTATGAATATAGTAATAAAATTTAGTAAAAAAAAACTCAATTTTTGTTTTACACGTCAAAAAATGCCTATGGACCAATTTTGGTGACTTCACTCTTCATACAAGTTCACTTTCCTTATTAGACCTATTCTATTAGCCTTTTTCTAGGCCTAATGCACACTCAACTTCCAAAATCCATAATTCCAAGTCCATTAAAATTATTAATTAATAATAATAATAATCAGTTAGGGAATATTTAATTTAGCTATATTACAAATATATGGGTATTTTTAATGGTTAAAATGGAAATTATCAAGCAAACCCTAGTTTAGGGTTTTTTAAGCACTGTCTCAACCTGAAAATAGAAAAAAATCCATCGTAGGAGTTTTTTGGGGTTTAAAAAGACCAAATTTGGTTTCTTATGTCTATAATAACCTTTTACACATTTCTCAATTATTGTATTTAGCATTCTAATCCATTGTTTAAACTTTTCATACCAAATGCCCTTGACTATATCACAATCCAAGTGTCTACAAGTATGCCTTCAATTTAAAGGTTAAATACACATTAAAAATAGATAAAAAGATATTAATAACATAAAAATGACTCATATATTCATACCAAAATTTTTCATATCTTGGTGACATATCACTTTGACCATATCTTTGCTATAGGTCGATATACACAATCTTTCATGCCAATATTTCTTATAGGAAACAAGGTCATATTTGAATACATATTTATTCATAGGGTTTATTTATAAAATATGAAACTTATAAAATATAATCACTCAATTTTTTTTTGGAAATTTATACTATAATTCTATCAAATTTAATACATCACTACCTTGTTGACTTAGTGTGCAAATAGGGAAATTTACCCAAAATAGGGTTCTACATACAATATATCTAAGAACATAGTAACTTAATTATTATACCATGAAAACATAATATAAAACATATTAATTAATCATATCTTAAAACATTCAATACCTTTTTCAATTTTAATTTATCATCAATTATTTAAAGACATAGTTTGTATCATAAACCAATCAGCTTACATATTGGGTGTGTGCTTTGCTTCCCTTAGAATAAGGGTCTCACTTCTCTTTCCCTTCAAGTATTGAATCTATATATATATATATATATATATATATATATATATATATATATATAACTTCAATCACACTTATAAACAAACATTAACTTAATTTATCCTTCAATAAACATATATCAATAAGACAATATAGTTGCAAACAACATTATGTATCAACTAAGAAATGACCTCAATAGGGTATGTTTATTTATTGTTTCAACAACAGAGTTTTTAAAAAATTCCATCATTTCCTCTTTCCAAATATTTTTCCATTATTTATATTCATATATTCAAATGTAATTCTACACTAACTACCACAACACTGACTTCTAGACTTGTACAAAGTTGCATAACTGAATCTTGGGATGTTTCCCACATAGAGGTCGTATGGGTTACAATGTATATTAATATATTTCACAAAATATGGAATATTTAAACATAAACATAGGTTAAATAAAATTTATTTATAAATCATACAATTCCTAAAATCTTATACATACTCGACACAACTTGTCACTTTTACACATTGCACAAAAGTCCTTAGGAAGGATCACAATATTAATTTTTTTTAAAAGGAACTTTTGGTATGAAAAGGTATAATTTGAATTTCATGCACTAAAAGGATACCTATACTCCACATATGGACCTTTATAACTTATAATAAACTGATTATACTATCTAATTACAAAATTGAAACAATTTTGGGGTCCTCATGGGATGCCCCTGCATCATACTACCAAGCTAGAAAATTCATTGCCATAGGTTTTGTGAGTGATCCAATTGGTATATGTTGTTAATTGTATGCATTTAACCTCCTAAAATAAGGTATCCACTTCCACTTACCTCTCATAAAGGTGAACATGATCTTGGGCCCCATATTTAAGCCTTATATGCTTCATCTTCATACTTGCACATGAAATAAAAATGTTAAGAAAGATATAGTTTCTACCATTTTCAACATTACTTGATAGTGTATACCAATATTAATCTTATTTAATCTAATCCACTTTCTCCTTCTCTCCATCTTCAACCACTACTGTAAGTATGCAATATTCCTTCTTTGCCAATTCTTCTTGTGCTACCCATTCCGTTTCATGCACAACTTATGATTTATCATTACATGCTTCATAATTATGTAACTTATTACTTTATTTTTGTTCATATTCATTAAAAATAATATCTCTATTATTCATATCTATGGGCTGCATATTCTTTTTCCATATCTCATCTTCTTGATGTTTCATTTATACATAGTCAGTTTATTTATGGGCCTACCTTTCTTGTTTAAGTCTCTCCTTCAAGCATTAAACCATTCCTTCTTTGGCTACCTCAATAAATCTAGGCTACACATACATCTCCACTTTATCTTCTACCTACTCTTTACCTATACCTTCATCACAAATCAACTCATTAGACACAAAACTTGGAGCCTTCATGGTTGTCTCTTGAGTTGCCTCCTTAAACAATTCAGCCTCCATCTTCTTCACTTGCTTGGTGTTCATCTCCTTTCCATCTCAAATGAAATCTATTCCATTATTCTATTGTCTTCTTTCACATAAACTTGATTTCCATACTTGTCTTGGCTTTCTTCTCTCCTAAGTAATCTCATAGGTGCTCTATCTTCTTCTTTATTTTGACAACTATTTACTACCACCTTACACTCTTATTTATCCTCTCTCATGTCCATATTTATTGAATCAAAAATTTTCATATCAATAAACTCAAGACAACTCACCTTGTATTCTTTGGGTGCTTTGATCAAACCCAAAATCTTCATTGTTTGACTCCAATATTGCCTTGTCATGATCATAATTATTCTCTCATCTCTTCTATCTTCTTCACCATTCAATGGAACAAGTATATATGTATGTCCATGTTTATTAATAGTATATGTTTTATCTTGACCATAATGTATGGCATGAATATCAAACTACCATGTTATCCCTAGAAATATATGACACACATCTACATGAAAAATATCACATAACACTTGATCTTGATACTTTCCTATCTGAAACTCAACCCAAGTCTATTCACTTACCAATATTTAGTGTCCTTTCTGAACCTATGTAACCTTGTACAATTATAGATGTGACATTCTCTTAAATCTCAAAAAATTTTCCATCTCCAAAGAAATAATGTTATTAGTACTAACTCCATCAATTATAAAATTATAATCTTTACCTCTTATCTTACATTTGTTCTTGAATAAGATTATCCTTTGGGATGGTTCCTTGACTTGTCTCTATTGCAATAAGACTCTCCTCATGAGTAATTACTCATTCATATCATGTATTCTTTCCTCATTCTCCTCTCTCTACTACTACATACTTATATTTATATTCCTTAGACACTCTACTACCCTATGTCCTTCTCTTTGGCAATTCCAACATTGCCCCTAAAATCTCTATCTTGGTCCATCCCTCATTGGACCTTCATCCATTATCATTATACCATCTAAAAATGGTCTAACCTGCCTTGCATGGTGTTTGGCCATGCCATTTTCTTGAACTACTATTTCATGTTCTTATGTTCTCCCTTGAACCACCTCTGCATTTCCTCTCTCTTCCATCCATCTTTGTAGAGGTACTAACTAACCTTACTAATTATCATCTCTTTCTTCTCTCCCTTTGAGAAAATAATTAATACCTCTATCCTCACAACTAATGGATCAATCAACTATGTTACTTGGTCTACCATTTGCTTGACCAAATCATCATCATCCTTGCTAGCTCTCTCCATGGAACACTACACCTAGTTACCTATCTTGTACTTCACTTCAAAACACATGTTATCAAATATTTTCACAATACATAATAATATTTCTCTAGCTCTGATACCAAAATGATGCAGAGCATATACCAAATTAACTCACACTTATCCTTGTTTCTTACTCCCTTTGATAATGGTCTATGGTTCAATTCTTCATACTATGGTTCAAATTTCACCTGTTAATCTATGGTTTCAATGATCTTCAACATTCTTGTACATTTTTCATCAACCCTTTCAATCTCATTCATTAACTCTTTTAACCCTTTCAATTCATAAACATCTTACAACCCCTTTCACTACATAACTTGTAAACACACTACATTCTCTTTGTATCCCTATATGTCTCAAATTCATTTAGTACGGACATATTACTATCACTTAATATAGACAAATTCATTTTGGTTTTTTACATGTCAAATCATACCTATGGACCAATGTTGGTGACTTAACTCTTCATACAAGTTTACTTTCCTTGTTAGACTTATTCCATTAGCCTTTTTCTAGGCCTAATGCCCACTCAACTTCTAAAATCCATACTTATAAGTCCGTAAAACTTATGAAATCATCATAATAAGTTAGGGCACATTTTATTTAGATATATTAAAAATATTTGGGTATTTTGAATGGTTAAAATGTAAATTATAAAGCAAACCCTTATTTAGGGTTTATTAAGCACTATCTCAACTTGAGAACACACAAAAATACACTATAGGAGGTTTTTTTGGGTTTCAATCAGCCAAATTTGGTTTGGTAGGTCTGTAATCACCTTATATAAATTTATCAATTCTTGGATTTAGCATTCTAATCCACATTTTAAACTTTCCATACCAAATGCCCTTGATCTGCAATTTTAAAGGTTCATTCCACATTATAAATCAATAAAAAGATCTTAATAACATTAAAAGGACTCATTTATTCATACCAAAACTTTCCACATCTAGTAGCAACATATCACTTTGACCATATGTTTGATATAGGTCGATATACATAGTCCTTCATGCCAATATTCCTTACAGGAAGTAGGGTTAGATTTGAATATGTCTATACTCATAGGGTTTATTTATCAAACATTAGAATCATAAAATATAATCACACTTAATTTTTTTTGGAAATGTATAATAAAATTATATCAACTTCAATGTATCACTACCTTTCTAGACTAGTGTGCAAATAGGGAAATTTACCCAAAATAGGGTTTTGCATATAATATATCTAAGCACCTATTAACTTAATTATTATACAATGCAAACATAACATAAAACATATTCATTAATCCTCTTAGAAAACATTCAATACATTTTTCAAGTTCAATTGACCATCAATTATTTAGATACATAGTCTGTATCATAAACTAATCAGCTTACATACTAGGTGTGTGCCTTGCTTCCCTCAAAACACAGGTCTCACTTCTCTTTCCCTTCAAGTATTGAATCAAAAAAAACATGAAATATTACTTCATTCACACTTATAAAACACCATTAACTTAATTCATTCTTCATTAAACATATATCAATAAGATAATATAGTTGCAAACAACATTCTGTCAACCAATCAATGACCTCAATAGGGTTTGTTTCTTTATTCTTTCAATAATAGAGTTTTTCGAAACTTCCATTATGTCATCTTTCCAAATATTTTTAAATAATTTCTATTCATATGTTTTAATGAAATCCTACACTACCTACCACAACACTGACTTCTAGACTCTACAAAGTTGCATAACTGAATCTTGGGATGTTTCCCATGTAGAGGTCTTGTGGGTTACAATGCATTTTATTATTTTTCACACAATATGACATATTGAACCATAACCATATGTTAAATAAATTTTTTTAGACTTAATAAAATGCCTAAACCCTTATACATACTCAACATATCTTGTCACCTTTACACATTGCACAAAAGTCCTTAGGAAGGCTCATAATATTTAAATTTTCAAAAAGGAATTTTTGGTGGGAAAAGGTAGAATTTGAATTTCATGTACTAAAAGACTACCTATACTCCACATATGGACCTATATAACCTATAATATAGTGATTATAATATCTAAGGACAAAATTTAAACAATTTTGGGGTCCTCATGGGATTCCCCTACATCATACTACCAAGATGGAAAATTCATTATCATAGGTTATGTGAGTGATCCACTTGGTATATGATGTTACTTGAATGCAATGAACCTCCTCAAAAAAGGTATCCAATTTTATGAAATACTTATGTAAATGGAATAGTAGAATGGAAATAATAGGTCCTTAAAAGATATGGATAAACACAATATTAACTCCAAATCATTGGCACCTTAGTATTGGGTAAAATCATTCAATTGTGCTTATTACATTCAAAACCTAGTTCCTCATAAAATATTGAAAGGAATCACTTCTTTTTAATATTTTAACAATAAAAAACCCATAGTTGATCATTTCAAGGTCTTTGGATCTCCAGTTATGGCACAAACACCTAATAAGAAATGAAAGGATATGGAACCTTAGATTAATCCTTGTATCTTAATATGTTACCCATATTATGTTAAGGGATATAATATTCTTCATCTAACCAAACATGATCTATTCATTAAGAGAAGTGTTCACTTTTAAGATAGTCCCTCTAACTCAACACTTCCACTTGTCCCACTTAGTTAAACTCACTTAGATTTTATGATGGTTTTGATGTTTTAGATTAGTTTGAGTACACTCTATAGGTTGATAACTCTTATTTTAGTTAAAATAGTGAGAGTAGTGATGGGTATACATATCCATCCAAATTTGGCCACACTTCAAAGGATTAGGATTCATCATATGAATCACATACTTATGGTCCTATTTGGGTTAGAAAAACATTTCATAATGTAGGTGCATGGGTTAGGTATCCTTTAGATGTATGGTAGACACAATCATAGTTTCATAGTGGGACCCATGCTTTATATGCCTCTATCTCTAATCCACAAACTTTTTTAGAGGCATCTGACATTCTTGATTGGGATACTACTATGCATGAGGAGTTATATTCTTGATTAATAATAACACATGGGATTTGACACACCTTCCTAAGGTAATGAATATAATTTGATGTATATGGATATATTAAACTAATTATGTAAAATATTTCTTAGTTTATAATTTCAAAGCATGATTGGTTGTAATTGTTTTTTCACAAGTGCCTAGCATTGAACACATTGAGAAATTTGCACTAGTTTTAAAGATAAAATCTATCAAACTCACTCTTTCCATTTTTTTAGCTCATCACTAGTATGTTCATCAAACGGATGTGAAGAGTGATTTTATTCATGATGATTTTGAGCAGGAGATTTACATGGAACATCCATCAGATTTTGTCAAAGGTTCTTCCTTACTATGTAGGATTTTAAAATATATCTATGATCTAAAATATGCTAAGATGGATTTTTCCTTCTCTCTTCAGGATTCACTAAATGCCATTCTAATATGAACATCTACTTCTTGTAATATGATGATTCAATTTTGATTTCGGTCTTATATGTTGATAATGTATTGATCATATGGGGTTATGTATCATCTATTATAGTGGTGAAATGATCTCTTCATAAAGTGTTAGGATTGTGGAGCTAAAAGCTTCACTGATGCAAACAGGAGAGGAGGTTGCTGAAGGTTGCTGAGTTGCAGAAGAAGTTGGGGTCGGTCTGATCAGCCGACGTCGGCGGGATAGCACAGAGAAGCAACCGACGTCGGTCATATATCGGCCGACGTCGGTCACCTCCAGGCGGACAGGGACCGGCGTCGGTCGCCTGTGTGGTTCGACTGCGAGCTATTTACGGGCAGTTAGCTAACAAACCAAGAGTTTGCATGATGAGTGCTAATTTTAGACTCATAGCTGCGGATCTAATTATTGTAATTAGATGTCTAATCATTGTTTGGATGAGATCTATATAATAGACTCATGGTTGTATTGGAAAAGTGTGCTAGGGAGTAAGAGAGCATAATTATAAGCTCCTTTTGTGTGTGAGGTAGAGCTATGGTGCGTTCCTCCTAGTGCCACAGTACCAGGTGTGTTGGTGCTGGATTGGAGAGCCAGCTGGGTTCTTCAATAAGTAAGATCGTTGATCTGCAGGTGTATGTGTGTGCAAGGTCGAGGTTCACAGGTGATTGGAACCATTGCTTGATTTGCAGGTGTGCAAGGTCATACAGACAGCAACACTACAGGGAGCAGTATCAGGCAGGATCTACTTGGAGTACAGGTGTGTACTCAGATAGAGCAAGAGGAAGGCAAGGGAGTTCCTTCCATAAGTATGGTCTGTTGAATTGCAGGTTGTTGCAGATTCATGGGAGATCTACTTGGAGTACCTTGAGTACTTGTGGAGCACGTGGAGTGCTTGTGGAGTGCGTGGAGCACTTGTGGTGTGCGTGGAGCATGGGGAGGTGAACACCAACTCTGTATTTGAGTTGGGTGTTGGGACCTGTGAGAGGGAGAGCTTTGGGGAGAAGAATTACTGTTCACTTGAGGTGTGGGAAACCTCTGTAAGGTGGTGGAGAATAAGTGGCATCTTCTTTATTGTATTCTTTTCTGTATAAAGTGTTAATACAATTTGGTATTGTCTCTCATATGCTGTGTTATTCTGAATTCTAGTTACTTGGTGAATCTGGTTAATTTCCGCATATTAAGTTGCTTGGTATTAGTAATCAAATTGTGTGCTTCCGGTGTACACCCTCTCCCAACAAGTGGTATCAGAGCATGTTTGTTGTTCTAGATTTCCAACAAGTGGTATCAGAGCCTTGGTTGTAGGTTCTTGAGCTTGATACCAACAGGTGGTATCTGAGCTGAGGTTGGAGGAAGCAGGTTTTGTGTTTGGTTACAGGTCACTCTCAGGGGTTTCTGATCGAGTGGGAGTAGAGCAACTGCAGATCAAAGTAAGCTAAGAATGGAGGAGTTGAAAAGCACAGATGGTCACTCACGGTCCTATGGAAAGAAAGAGCAGGTAAAAGATTATTGTTGGTTGGTAACAGATCAGCATGAAGAAACTGAAGATACAGATGTAGCAGGTGTTGTTGCACAGGATGTGTTTGCAGGTTTCTTGGATAAAGTGGAATCTTGGATAAAAGATTCGGTTGCCTCTTTCCATGCAGTTCCAGGTAGAGGAGCTGGTAAGCCTTGTCAGATGGTTGGCAAAGGCAAAGTGAAGCTGAAATTGCAGGCGGCCAACACACAGGTGTTGATGAAGGTCATGCAGGTCCCAGGTTTGGAGATATGGCTAATTTCTTCAGAAAGATTGGGTGATGAGAGATGCACAAGAACTCTCACAATGGATGCACTTGAATTAGCTGGTGGTAAGAAAATAGGTATCCTTTATCTACTTGTTTATATTACTGATTCTTCTTTTATTGCGGAGACGTGGCTTCGTAGGCTTGGTCACATGAGCAGGAAGGAGATGCACGTTCTTAAGCGGAAGACGGATATATTTGACAGGCTTAAGAACTGGAAAGCCTTGGTGTTTATGGAGGAGATGGCGGATAGAACCCAGTGGATGTGGCTGGATACTTCTGAGCAGGGCAGTTTGGACATGGGTTTTGATCCAAAGAAGCTCGCGGGTAAAAAGTCATCACTCACAGGCGAACACAGACACCGATGTCGGTCAGGAGGAACCGGCGTCGAACAGACAGGAGCCGATGTCGGTCATGTGCAGACCGAAGCCAGCGATGTCGGGCAGGGTAAGACCGATGTCGGTCAGTAGGACCGACGTCGGCAGAAGGGACACCAGCGCAGGCAGGTTGGTAGTCAGGCACAGACACATGAAACTGACGTCGGTCGGATGCAGACTGTGGGGTGACCGAGGTCGGTCACTGTAACGAATTTTGGGTGGACAGCACGCTGTCAAGGAGTCTCAAACACCCATACAGAGGACTGAAGGCGTAAGTAGGCCCTCAAATTCGTTGTTCCTCTTCTTCATACTTGTTGCTGATTGTAGAGCAGGAAGGATCCAGGATACAGGTGTGAGCTTGGCATGGATGAGGATGTGATTCCTTGGAGGAGAACCAGACATGTGTGTCTTGGTGGAGATGTCAGTAGGTATGAAAGCACAGAGACGAATGGATACCTTAGTAGAAGAATAGAGAGAACGGATACATGAGACGGAAGATCAGGTATATGGTCTTGTGGAGCTGCAGGACAGTGGTACAGGTTTTGACAGGTGGAGGACGAAGCATGGCTTCAGTCAATGTCAGGGTAACTACTGTGATTTGACTTACCAGGGGGATGGTGATTGCAACATCATTCTGTTGCTGTATGTGGATAGTATGCTAGCTAGCAGGGGTGTACATACAGGGTTTTGCTGAGCTAAGGGTAAGATTAGTTTAGTGGCATGTCAGGAGGAGTTTGGAGCAGCGGAATTCTTTGACATGGGAGGCATGGAGATCACAGGTTGATTTTGTCTCGAGTGGGAGCTGATGTGAATCAGGTGTTGGCAAGGTTCGGGATACAGAACCGGAGCACACTAAGGGCTGGATAGGTACAGTGTCCGAAATCACATGAGGTCTGGTATAGACCTGAGTATTCCCATGCAGTGGGAGCTGTCAGAGAGTTAGGAGCCAATTCGGGGAAGTGGATTCTCAGGTTTTCTGAGAGGGACCAGCAGCAGGTGTTGCTATGCAGGGTCAGGACTTCACTACATGTATTTGTAGGTTCGGATGTGGCAGGTTACTCGGATGACAGGTGGTACACCACAGGTTGTGTGGTGGGTTGTCTTCAAGTGGGAGCTTGAAGAGGGATACAAACCAGGAAACAGATTAGACGGAGTACAGGTACAGGTACAATGCAGCTGTTTATCTCCAAGTGGGAGATTTTTAGGATTGTGGAGCTAAAAGCTTCACTGATGCAAACAGGAGAGGAGGTTGCTGAAGGTTGCTGAGTTGCAGAAGAAGTTGGGGTCGGTCTGATCAGCCGACGTCGGCGGGATAGCACAGAGAAGCAACCGACGTCGGTCATATATCGGCCGACGTCGGTCACCTCCAGGCGGACAGGGACCAGCGTCGGTCGCCTGTGTGGTTCGACTGCGAGCTATTTACGGGCAGTTAGCTAACGAACCAAGAGTTTGCATGATGAGTGCTAATTTTAGACTCATAGCTGCGGATCTAATTATTGTAATTAGATGTCTAATCATTGTTTGGATGAGATCTATATAATAGACTCATGGTTGTATTGGAAAAGTGTGCTAGGGAGTAAGAGAGCATAATTATAAGCTCCTTCTGTGTGTGAGGTAGAGCTATGGTGCGTTCCTCCTAGTGCCACAGTACCAGGTGTGTTGGTGCTGGATTGGAGAGCCAGCTGGGTTCTTCAATAAGTAAGATCGTTGATCTGCAGGTGTATGTGTGTGCAAGGTCGAGGTTCACAGGTGATTGGAACCATTGCTTGATTTGCAGGTGTGCAAGGTCATACAGACAGCAACACTACAGGGAGCAGTATCAGGCAGGATCTACTTGGAGTACAGGTGTGTACTCAGATAGAGCAAGAGGAAGGCAAGGGAGTTCCTTCCATAAGTATGGTCTGTTGAATTGCAGGTTGTTGCAGATTCATGGGAGATCTACTTGGAGTACCTTGAGTACTTGTGGAGCACGTGGAGTGCTTGTGGAGTGCGTGGAGCACTTGTGGTGTGCGTGGAGCACGGGGAGGTGAACACCAACTCTGTATTTGAGTTGGGTGTTGGGACCTGTGAGAGGGAGAGCTTTGGGGAGAAGAATTACTGTTCACTTGAGGTGTGGGAAACCTCTGTAAGGTGGTGGAGAAGAAGTGGCATCTTCTTTATTGTATTCTTTTCTGTATAAAGTGTTAATACAATTTGGTATTGTCTCTCATATGCTGTGTTATTCTGAATTCTAGTTACTTGGTGAATCTGGTTAATTTCCGCATATTAAGTTGCTTGGTATTAGTAATCAAATTGTGTGCTTCCGGTGTACACCCTCTCCCAACAAGTGGTATCAGAGCATGTTTGTTGTTCTAGATTTCCAACATAAAGTATTTCTCATGAGTGACTTACATTTGATGTTTTACTTCATTTGCATCCATATCTCATAGTTTGAATTATGAATTACTATTGCAAAACCTAGGTATGATCTCAATTTACTTACTCAGTTTCACATGGTTGATTATTAGCCAACTTTTACCCCATTTTCTATTTGGAGTGAAGTTTGATATTGACTATTGTACATAATTAATTGATGCTACATTGTATTGATAACTTGTTGGTAGTCTCACCTACTTAACACATACCAAACTTGATATTTAATATGTTGTATGGATAGTCTTTAGATTCATGAGAGAGACTCATGAGCTACACTAGAAATAAACTAAGAGGATTCTCCACTATATTTAGGATACACAGAGATTTTGGATTCACTAAAGAGTAGAAATTGATGTTGACCTAGTTAGGTACATTTATTCAAATTGGGTTGGTGATCCTAAGAATCATAAGTCTACTTAAAGATACAATTTATCCCTTAATTTAGGTTTGATTAGTTAGTAAATTAATAATCATAATGTTACTACTTTATCATCTACCAAGTTAAAATATAGAGGAGATATTAATGTTTATATTGAGGCTATTTGGCTTCAATGTATTCTCATAAAATTTGGTATCCAATTTAGATGACCCATAGTCATCTTCTACGAAAACCAAAGTATGATTAAAATTTACAAGAGTGAAGTTTAGCATTAGCAGACGAAGCATATAAAGATTCACATGAATTTAATTAGGGAACTCACTCATGGACATGCCATCAATATCATATATTATTAAATGATGGAACATATTCCTAACATATTCACCAAACCCTTCACTCACATCAAGTATCTTTACTTGTGGGTTACTCTTGGGGTGAGATTTGCATCATCATCATCTCAAGGGGCCTTATATTCCTCTTATTATTTCATCTCTTTTTTGGGGGGATTAAAGCTTTTCCTATAGGTTTTCTCCTTTTTACACTTTATGAGAGTTGTGTTTTACATGGGTACCTCATCAGGACATGTTGTTAGGACCCATTTATTTTACCTTCCTAAGCTATGCTTAAGGGGGTGTTAGTTTAGTATATTATTTTTAGTGTGTTTACTATTGGGGTCATCTAATGATTCATGAGTGAAATAATCATCTATAGGATTAAAAATAAACCTAAAACTCTCTAATTTAACCTAATGAGGCCCATGACCCCAAGGTATATACTAGACATTTGACTAAAAATAGGTGGTTTATAGTAACCAGTAACTCAAATAATTCATCATAACTCTCAACTAAATTCAAGATGGAACTCGGGTGATTTCGGGCAATCACAGGGTTTGGTTTGCACTTTAAGTCACAACTTAAGTCTTATTTCAAGTAGACTTACATTTTATTGAAAGTAATTAGGAAGGAAGAAAAATATTCTTCATATGACATCAAAAAGGGTCTAAATATTCCCTGTTTATCTCCTTAAGGATGGATCACTCAATCTAAGCAGTTAGATCCTTTCTATCTCGACCATCATATTCAATTGAGATGAAGAAACCCTAAAAATCCTTTTGGAGGGACATACAAGTTTAAAAGTAAATTATTAATTTTATATTTAAGATTTTGGGAAAGATAAATTATGTTATAGAGGATTATTTTTACATAGTCATACATATTTACCTTCCTCAACCTTGGATGACTATAATTAATAGGCTCTCCAAACTTTTAACATTTTTAATTTTTATTTAATTTTAAGATATATTTTGATGCAAATATGTTTATGTTTATTTCATAGGTGTTGACTATTTTTACCACAATTAAAAATATTTCAAACCCATATAATACAAAACTTGATATAGGGGTACGTCATTAACCTTGGTCATAGTCAACTTCTATTCCTAAGTCATTTTATGTCACTTAGGGGTCTTCTTTGAGTCATTTATGAAGGTGGTATAGTTTACTATAATATAAAAGTGTTAATAAATCTATTTATGTCATTAATAATTGAAATGCACAATTTCCCAATGAGAAATCAAGAAAATAGTTGAAAACAAGGAGACTTTAGAAGTTGTATGACCTACAGAGGAGTGTAGAACATGTGAAAAGATCAATAAGTGACCCTTAAACTTACCTAAACTCATATTGAAACTTTTTAATATTTTGAATACTCAAAAATGGATGAAAACCATTTTGATCCTTCATCACCCCACTAGACATGTAAAACTGGTCAACATGTTTCTTCATGGTACAACCAGTAGGAGAGGTTTTAGGTCAAATGTTCTTATGGGGTGATATTAAAATAATCCCAATTAACATTCATGGTAAGATTTATAATAATGGTTTCTTACGATTTATGAACCATTCTTAAGAAGTTGACTATTTCCTTTTGCATACTAATCCCCACACCCTATAGGTTTTCTTCTTGTCTGAGTTAGTTCATAGAAACCAAATTTTGAAATTGATTTTAGAGTATGTGGAAATATTTTTATCATGTTTTCCATATTTGGTTCCATGTTTGGAGTTGATTTTATAAGCCGAACATCTCAAGTTGTAGGTTAAGACCACCATTACTAGTTACAAGCATGTTACAACAATTAGAGAGGTCCTTGTCATTATAGTGGTTTCATATGAAGGTATTATTTTATGTTTCATGATTCATACTTATTTTTAATCCTATCTCCTTCCAAGATCAATTACAAAGGCTACATCCATGGAGTTGTACTCAAAGAACATGTTAACACAATTAGTCGTTTCATGACTGCCACTTAAAGTTAGGCATACTAAATCTTGAATAACATCCATAGAGGTGTAATTAATAGTTTAAAAAGGTGTTAAACATACCCTTGTTACATTATTAATCAATCCAATCCTCTAAATGGCATATGATGGACTATAATAACTAATTCAAATTATATACACAATCTTGTAGCTTAATGGACATCTATAGGTGCCCTATACGAGGCTAAGCATACTGAGATAAGGTATTAGAATTGGTTTTAGGTCCTTAAATGTGAACATTAATGATTTGAGAATTGATAAAGGGTCTAAGACTGATTGTAGGATAATACACCATGCAGATTGACCATGTTACATCTTCATTACTGATTGTAGGATAATAGACCATACAGATTGACCATGTTACATCTCACTCATTCAATTGGAAAATATGATTTCAATAAGGCTTAAACATAAAATAGACTATGAATGACATCTACAGGTTTCCTTTTGATCTAATAAAATTCACCTATAGTTTGACTAGTGTGATAGTGTACTAGTACAGGGAAACTTGTTATTGTATCTAATATTAAGCATGAAGTGAGTCATAAAGTGAGTTTTAAATGAAATTTATGAATTAAATGGAGTAATATGAAAATGTCATAGGGTTTAACCATGTAATACACACCTACATGCATTTCCTTCTTGAAAAAATGACACAGTCATAGTTGACTGCCAACTAGGTTTGTCTAAATGGAGGGCCTATATTGAAATATTTAGTAGAGGTCTTGATAATAAACATAGTTGGAGTGATTTTATAATTATATTAAACACCTCAAGATAGTCCCATATCATGTAAATAGAGTAAAGAGTTGGTTATAACACACAACTTGCAGTCATATCATAAAATCTTACACACAGTGAGTTCTCCACAAGTCTATTTTGGGTTTCATGAGGTTTGGAGATTATACGAGTATGTTATAACCTTTAAATATTATATAAAATATAATTAAAACTTTTATAATCCTCTCATATCATCATTTTTCTAAGAAAATATGGGAGATTCCCTTTGTTCTATCTTAAAAGAAGGCACTTTAAGAAGGTGCAAATTTGTAGGCTTAGTAAGCAAATGGTAAGAAGGTGTGTTGGGAGATGTTATAACCTTAAAATGAGATGTAATTAGTTATATGGAACATGGATGGACATTTATAATTCCCCAAAGGTGTTATAAACCAAGCATAGTGGCCAAAACTCACAAATGTATAGGCAAACATCAGGCCTTGACTAGGCCTAATGCCTAAAAGGGGTGTAGATTCACTAGCTTCACTTTTAATACCAAGTGAGTATTAAGAGGAATTGGAAAACCTTTATGTGGATATATAAGGTATATATGAGACTTTAACATATATAGAAAGACATGATAAGTCATTTCTTGGCATAAAATCCTAATAGAGTATGCAGAATGCCTTGAAGAGATCAAGAGGCTAAGTTTGGAAGCTCACACGTATACAGATGCAAAGCATGGGAGATAAAAAAGATATGATATGATATATAATGTCTCAAAAATTCATTTTTTGGGATTATTTTATTAGTTTCACATCACATTTTTATGAATAATCCTTAAGGGTGAAAACTACTTAAAACCCTCTAAAACCTTTGATAAGGACCTGATGAGAAAGATGAAGAAGGGAAGGTATCCAAATGAGATATTTTATGAAGTAAATAAATTTTAACTTGTATAGGACTCCCCAGGGCTCCTTTCCATCAATTTGGATTCCACCTTACTTATATGGATAGGGCACAAATTAGCTTTTCTTGATAGATTTGTGTGTTTTACAAGTTCAAAGGAGAGTCAAAGGGTGAGGATAAATTTTGGAGATATAATGAGATCTATAATAACTCTTCATACCCATTTATTTACTTATAAAATCATACAAGTACCTATCCATTCACTTTCTTCTCAACCAATCCAAACTGACATAGTGAACAAAGAATGATCACCAAGTGAGAAGGTGATAACTCTGATTGGGAGGTCTTTTATGGTTTACTTGATGAATATAAGAACATGATGAATCTTTAAAGGTGTCACATCACACTTTGTATAGAATAATTTGAGAAACTAAAGAACACCTTGGTGCCAATTGTAAAGGATGAGTGAAATACATGTATTTATGATTACTAGGTGTGAGAAAACTTAGGTAGAAGATTTTTGATGATTAGGGACACATCTAATTCATGTTGGAGCCTATTTATAACCCCTCCCTCATAATTAAATTATATCATTTGTCCCTAGTATATTATGGATAATTTAATGAAGGATAAATGATGAAGGTATTTTCTAAATAAGCAATTGAAGAGTCCTACACAATATTTGAGGAGTTTCATGATTGGAGAGACATTTATCCATATATACCTTGTATGATCTATTACATACTCCATTATCCTACAAACATAACTTCTTATCTCAGATTGAAAAGTGGCTTTGTGATTCTTGGACTTTATTATTCTCTCTCTTTCTTCACATTTTATAAGTAATAGCCATTTTGGCTATTGTTTAATAATTCCACACCATGTATGGTGAAGCCATGCTAGTTTGATGTTTTAATTTGTGTTTTAATAATACAAGAAATCTAGTTTTGAGTTCATAAACATCTTGTCAATGTGTGCAAATTGATGAATTATGAGGTCTAGTTATTTTATCCTTGCTTCTCCTTATCCTTTCATGTATAGTACAAGTTATCATTCCAATAGGTCATATAGAGTGTATCTAGTGTGTTTCTCTCCCTTAAAGTGTGGAAGTGTACTTATATTTATCAATAGGATCTATGGTATACTTACCTTGATTTGTCTCATGTATGTCACCTCTATATTAAAATACTAATGTTAGAACATCTTAGGACTTGGAAGCTAGTTTTTAGGTCTTATTTATTAGGGGAAGAAGTATGATAGCATTTTGTAAATGTTCATGGTGTATCACCCACTTAGATTATAATTATTTCATGCATACTTATATCATTTTTCCCACAAGTAACCAATTAGCATAGGTGATAAGCACTTATAGGTAAATTCAAGAAGCTAACCCTTAAACCTAGAGGTCTACTTATACTATAGGTAAACCCACATACATAAATGTATTCCAATGTTTCCCAAATATTATATTAGGCTTGAAGAACCTCCTATAGGGTAAAATATTTTGTGATAATAGTTTTAGCATGCCCAGTGGGACCTATTATCCTAAATACAACTTGTCAAGGTGAATGTTGGTCTTGACAACATGAACTACATATTGGTGTGCTAATCAACATTTGGTGACTCCATTCAAGGTAAAAAAATGATTGTAAAACATTTTTTCCATATATTTTCTCTCGTTATTCATGGTCCTTACTAGGTCATCTTCTATTAGAGTTTTCAATCTTATCAATCTACCTCTTCAACTTGAACTTCCTCTTGAAGTTCAAAACCCTCAACCTATTTTAATATTTGAAGATCAAGAGAGTGAGGAAGAGATTAAAGAAAACATTTCTAGGTAGCATGCCTTCATAGCCTTCAAAACTAAAAACCCAATCCATATTGATGCCTATGATGACATTCTACCTAATGCTACAAAGAGTGTGCCTACATTGAATGGTGAAGGTCATGTCACACCTAGTGAACACATTAGGGATGTCTCTAATTTTTGTAGTTTTCAAAATGTCACTGAGGTTAATATTTTCATTATACTTCTTGGCATGTCCCTTAAAGGGAAAACACTTTATTAGTATAGGAATTTATCTAGGGTTGTATTTGAACATGGGATGAATTTGGAGTGTTGTTAACCTCAAGGTTTGAAGATGAGAGTGACCACACATTACTCATCCACCAAACTAATATGATCCAAAGAGCCTCTAAGGAAATAGTGCATGAATTCAATGAGAGGTTCAAAAAGAATTGGCATATGTTACCTTCTTCCATGAGACCACCTATTATCTTTGTCTTTCTTACATACTTTAAAGCCATTGGTACTGATATTTCTATCATGTTATAATCCATGGGTGGTTTCACTCTTCCCAAATCATATGATCTTCTCATTAGAGATGATAAGGGACTTTTTAAAGTATTAAATTTACATCCAAAAGTGTCTATGACTATAATGCCTAACATATCTATTGATTCTCCAAACATTTCCCAAGTTCCCAATGCAAATTTCAAACCAAAGGATGCTCCTAAAATGGTAGTCAATGTCATGGATACAGATGCATAAATTCAAATGTTAAGAGATCAACTTAGGCAAGCCAATATGAATCAAGGTTCTCATCAAACCTCTATCCCTATAAAAAATAATATGGTCAATAATATGGAAGAGAAATAGGTCAAGGGTAGCCTAATTTCAATAGGCCTTTCAATGCATACAATTCTAATTCTACTTCCAACATAATGGAGATGGTACTGGTACATATCAACTTGGTATAAGATGAATATTAACAACAAGGCCAATTCATGGATGCCAATGAATTTGGAGAGAAAGTTCTATTTTTTTTAAGGAGGATTCACTCCTCTATTATAATTAGAATATTGAATTATTAATGCAAGGAATTGAAGGTTGGAAACATCAAGGAGAGAGCTTCACTAATTTATTATTTGAAGATTCTTTTATGCTTAAACAAGGAAAGTTTGTTGAAAAAATTACAAGGGATAATAAAAAGGATCTAGGAGATGCTAATGGTGTCTCTACAATCTAAACTGGTCCTCCTACAAGGTAGTAAGGCATGACTACAAGCATGGTAGTCCCTAATGCTCCTACACCTTCTTCAAATAAAAATGTGGTAAGGTCTACTCAAAGTGATTGTATTCCTCAAGTTACAAGTATACTTTCTTCCCTCCAAGGACTAAATAAAAAGTAATTAGCTATGCCCTAGACTTAGTGGATTCATTTAAAATTACAAAGGCATCCATTTCACTTTGGAATGTCCTTCATATGCCTGGCCAAAAATAGATCTTGAAAAAATAACTATCTACTATCCATGTTAGTCCTTCATCTTCAAGTCATGGTAATGTTTATGTAGTTATTACCAATGACACTAAAAACATTATGAAACCATCTACCAAAGCTGAGAAACCTCCACCCTTCTACCTCACTCTCATAGTGGGAGATAAACTAGTCCACAATTACATAGTTGATAGTGGATATTCTACATCAGTCATGCCAAAAGTTGTAGCTAATAAATTGGGACTAAAATATTAACCACATAAAAAAGGAGTGCTTTAGTTGGATGGTACATGCACAAAGATAATAGGATTGATCAAAGGGTTGAAAGTTTTTCTCTATGACTGTCATAGATTCCCCATCCTCTAAGACATTATTGTTGTTGACCTTCCTACTCACTTTACAATCCACCTTTCAAGAGATTTCATAGATAATATAGGAGGATACCTCTTCGCTGATTTGTCATTATTGGCCTTTTTATTGATGCCTTCAAAGCTTTTTCTTCTTAGTATTATCCATGTGAACGTCTCATCCTTCCTTAACATGGAAGTTAGTGGCTTGACAATCTCAACAAATTTAGGAATGAATCTCCTAATGAAATTTATCTTACCAAAGAAAATTTTTAGGCCCTTCTTGTGCTTAGGAAAGGACAATGCTAAAATGGTATGCACCCTCTCTAGATCAATGTACAAGAGTTCCTTTGAAATGACATGGCCCAAGAGCTTGCCTTCATGGATGGCAAACATGAATTTATTTGGGTTGAGAGATATGCCAAAATCTCTACACCTTTCAAATATTTTCCTTAGGTATTTCAAGTGTTCACTTTCCTCCTTGGAGAAAAATATCACATCATCAAGATAAACTAGCACAATGCCAATAATCAAGCCTTAAAAATACAAATCCATAGCACATTGGAAGGTAGATATAGAATTTGAAAATCCAAATGGCATCTTCCTATAGGTGTATGTTCCCCACTTGGTGGTGAAGGCTATCTTGTATTGGGCACATTCTTGTATCAATATTTGATTGTACCTAGAGTAACCATCTAGGAGAGAGAATCTTTCACTACCTATCACCATCTAAAGAATTTTCTCCATACTTGGAAGGGGATAGTGATCTCTCAGTGAGAATCTATTTAGGTCTCTAAAATACACACAATCTGACTTCTCCATTCTTCTTCCTAATAGGGACCAAATTGGCCAGCCAAGAAAAATGTTTGATAGGGAAAATGATCTTGGACTCGATCAATTTGGTGAGTTCCTTCCTCATGAGAGGCTTGATATTTGGATTTATTGGAATTTACTTTTGCTTGATGGGTTTGGCACCTTCCTCCAACTCAATGGTGTGTTGGGCCAATATTGGATAAAATCCCTTCAAATCACCATATTCCCAAGCAAAGACATCAACAAACTCTTGACATAACATAATGAAATCATGATTTTCCTCATTGGTACACACATTCCCAAGTGCAAGTAGCTTATCCTTGTAGATCTCTACCCTTTCATAATTTTCCTTCTTGGTTGACATGATTGATTTATCTCTTTTGATTTGGTCATATTCATTGAAAATGCTCTCAAGAGTTACCAAACCTTTGGGAAGTCTGTTAGTCTTTAGTTGGACAATCTACCCATCATACTGTTGCTATATATTGGACTAATTTTTGGCAGTAAACTTAGATTCTTCCTATGATAAAAGTTATATTTTATGGTCAATTTCAAACACCTTTCAATTGGTGACATTTTATAGTATGGAGGACCTCACAATCACCTTCAAATGATATTGATTCTTGCTTTGTCTCATCCCCTTTGGGATGTCAAACTGAGCACCAACTACTACTAGTCTATCTACATGATTTTTCTCCTCTCTTAGAATGGAAGTGATGTTGAAAGCAATGAATTTATCTACAAGGTCCCACATTATGTGCTTGTAAGAATTGAGTAAGGAGTTCTTGGTGAAGCTTTGACCTCTCACTTGGTTCACAATCAACTCACTATCTCAAAACACCTGTAATTATTTTATTCCTCTCTTCCTTACCCATTATAGGTTATGAAAAATGGCCTCATACTCTGCTAAATTATAGGTGAAGGAGAAATGAAACCTAAAAGTTTAGAATTATTTATCCTTTAAAGGTGAAACTATCATTGCCCCACCACTAGCTCCCAACTTTCTTCTAGATCCATCAAAGAACACCTACCATAAACCATAGTCCTCTTGGTCTATCTTCATTAATTTTGGTATGAAAGCATATTTCTCATGTATTCAATAGACTCTAAGACCAGCTTATTCAATTAAATTGTAAGGATCATGCTCAAAATTGTCATTTCCCCATTCATCTAGGAGCAAGTCAGCAACTCTTACAAGGGAAGATGATGGAGATTGATCCACTTGGAACTCTTCTTCATCAATGATTATGTCATTCAAATTCACTGCTTTGGGAAAGTATGGCTCCAAGTGATCCTTTTGGATGGGTTTTGACTCAATATTAATTTAATTCCATACTTTGTCTTGAAAACCATGTAAGATCAATTGGATACCAAGTATCCACCTATCTTGGATGTGAAATCCATTGACAAGCAAAGAGTGAAGTAAGGAAGAAAATCTACCACTACCACATCATGGGGAATTGAGAAGGTTAGACAGGCTTGGATCTTCAAATTCAAGCCTCTTTCCACTCCCAAGGTCTTAGACGGTGATCCATCCAATTATAGAACTCCTTTGGTCATTTGCTCATACTTGAGGCCTAGCTTATCAGCTATGCATTTGGGCATAACCAAGGTGTTTGCTACACTATAAGTGATGCAATTATGGGCTACGAAATCACCAATAATTAGGGACAAATAGAAGGGAGGGTCCTTATCATCTTTCTTTTCTTGACAAGCCATAGGAGGAGCCCCATTTACTACCAACACATTATCATTTCTTACTAAGATAGCTTTCTCACCCAGCCCATATAATTCCTTTTGGAGTATATCCTTTTGTCATGGTAGTGTTAAAGAATTCCACAATGAGATGTTCATTTACATCTTCTTCATTCGGTCCACTATATTTATTTAAGGATTTACCCCTTTAGATTTCTCCTTAGGAACATTTGTAACATGTGGTGTAACCTGAGGAGCTAAAGCTGCAACTGTTGGCATATAATTGGGGAAGTTTTGATTTTCTTGTGGTCTTGGGGATGCTTTAGGTACACTTACTACTTGATTGGGTGAAGGAGGTGTTGTAAGTTCTTGAGTGGCTACTTGAGCTTCATCAATGGCTCTCCTTTTGGACCTGGTTTTGGATGTAACACCAACATTTTGATTACTTGTGATACCCACATAGTTGATTTCATAGAACTCTCCTTCCAAGTGATTCATAAGAGTGGAATCAGATTGACCCTAGCTACTATCCATCCTAATTTGTGTTCACATCTCAAAATTTGATAATTGGGCTACCTAATCACCTTATGCAGTCATGCTTTGATTTGGTAGCTCACTGGCATAAGCAACTTGTTCTTGGCCATGAACAAAGGGTGGATAGTCGGGCTGCTCCTACACCAAATTATTTTGAGTGGGGACAAGAGCCTTGGAAGATGAAGGGGAATTTGTATTATAGCTTTGATAAGGCTTGAAATGTGTAATTTGACCTTGCACTTGATTATAATTTTAGAAGGGAGGCCTATTTGTTTATCCAAACTACTGGTAGCCTTAATTTGGCCTATAACTTTGAGCTTCATGTCTCTTGAGGGAAAATAATTCATTGGTAACACTCTATAGTAGGCTCCTAACTTCATGGATGTCATTTATAGGGGTATAAGTCATCTTATCTTGATTAGGTAGAGGAGCTAGAGTGGGCAAAGCAGGCTGGATTGAGGGATGAAAATAAGAAAGAGTGGTATAGGAGGTCTAGGAGCTATCTTTATTACTTGAACAAGGCAATTTTCAATAGCCATGGCTATCTCATAAGTAGTAGGTAGAGTGTTTCCACCCATGTACTATATCATGATAGCAATGTCACTATTTAGGGCCTTCAAGTAGTAAAGGAAAACATAGCCTGGGGTTGGTCTTACATGAATTGGGATTCTGTCCCAAGTCTTTTCTAACCTAGTGTTAAAGTCTTACATAAACTCATGTGGGGCTCTCTTCATGGTGGTTAACTGCTCAACTAGAGACAAATGGTCACTTTTTCCCCCAAACCTATTGGTCAAGAGGGTCCCTAACTCATTCCATGAGGCAACTGAGTTCATAGGCAAGGTCCCATACCATTCCATAACTTTCCCTTTAATGGACAAGGCTAGCAATCTAATTGCTACATTTTCTTTAGTGATATTATATATGTTGCATAGGTTTGCTATGTTTTTAATATGCTTGATAGTAGTGATTGGTCCCTCTCCACCAAAGGGAGGAATGCTTTTGAGAGTTGTTCCTAGAATTGGGTCATACTATTGAAGGTTCAAGGGCTTTAACCATTAAAGGACATAAAAGGGAAAGCCCCAAGGGATGCCATGGCTGTGAAATTATTTAATAGGGATCTCCTTGAGTAGGTATATTTTATGTCTATTTTATAAAAATGGCTTACTATGTAAGGGTGGGTATTTGTAAACCTCAGCCTTTTCATTAAATTTAAAGGTAACTCAAAAAATTCAAAAGGGACACCCCTAGAATAAGATTTTGTAGTGACCTTTGGCATGAGATGCCAGGTTGATCATTAACTAGAGATTGAGTTCCTAAATGGAGTTTCTAGGTGATGAATATAGCTCCTTCTTTTGGATTTTTTAACAATATCAAGACCAACACTAATCTTGAGACTTTTAGGAGACAAAATATTTGTCCCACCAAGTGTGAAAAAAACTATTGACATAGTAGATTGGTCCCTTTAAAGGGAGGCTAAGCTCTCTTAATCCACATGGAAAAATAGATAAATTCCTCTTGTTGTGGGTTGAAAATGTGAGGGATGAATCTCTAGATTAGGGGCTATCTCCCCTTGATGCACCTTGAGGCCTTGGATTACCTACTGCTAATAATGGAGGGGATGAAAAAGGAGATAAATACTAAAATTAGAACCTAAACTAATGTAGTGATGTACCAAAATGGCTATTCTACTTAGATTTGACATACACCTTACACCAGAGAGAAACAAGCATACGCTTCATTCAAATGAGAACCTTTCCTACATCAGTGTTTCAATAGGGGATCATATGGAGATACAGGGAGGAAAAACTACCAGAGGTGTTCTAAGACACACTATGGATAGATTATTCACATGTGCCTATATTCTAAGTTGGACTCTTCTTGTTGACCTGTAAGAGAAGAAATAATAATACACTAGATTTGTTGTCATAAACTTATGAAATCATGAGAAGGAAATGACTTAACACACAATAAAACCATAGACATATGCAAAAATGCAAGCTCAAATGGAGGTAAAAAATGCTTCTTCTAATTTAAGGTAAATTCTTTCAGGGCTTCACCATACAAGATGGGATATCTTTTCTCAAATGAGAAGTTACAAATATATAGAGAACTAGAAACAAGATAGTTGACAAATCAAGGAATGGAAACCCATGCCAAATTAAACACTTTTTCTGAGCCCACAAGCCCATGCTACTATTGTATTATTATAATTATGTATGGGAGAGACATGATGTAGGCTATCCAAACCACCATTTCTATTGTCCTTGGGATGTAAAAGCATGAGATACCATCCACAGTAACTGATGAGGCCATTTCAAGTTGTTGTGACCAACTATACTCTCTTCAATACTTGGATGTGACTTGGATACACATTAATGGTGAAGTGTGAAAACATAGGATGTTGGTCTCTATAGTTTGAAAACCAATCTATTTTATTGGTTTTCAATAGATATATTTCACTAAATGTATTAATTCTCCTTGCTGAGTCATCTGTGTCACTTGTCTTGGTCTGAGTGGTCATTGATTCTATCCTTTGTCTTTGTTAGCAACTAGAACTATTCTTTGTTTTGTCTTTTTTGCTTTGTTTTTACCCATGTTTTGTCTCCTTCCTTTGAATTCTCCTTTTCCTTGGACTTTTCTTTGCTTTCTCTTTTACTTATTGGGCCTTCATTGTCTCAAGATTTTTTCCACGCTTTCCTTTAGACAAAATGTCTAAATGAATTCTTTCTTTTGATTGATTCTTTTCCTAAAGGGCACATGCCCCTCAGGCTTTTTGTCTTTTTTCTTCAATTTCTCAAGGTGCCCTCCACAAGGGCACTTACCGTTCAAACTTCTTTCAAACTTCCATCAAGCCATCAAAATGCCCTCTAAAGTAAATACATTGCCTTTTGTGAACTACTTTAGACCATTTTGAGTTCTTTAATCATCTATACTTATAAAAGTAGACAAATAATGCACCTGCACAAACCTGATTTGCACTTGCCAAAGTAGAATGGGGGAAACACCTGGCTTTTTCATTAGAAATGTCTAGTAGAGAATTTTTTTTGCACAAGGTAGCAGAGGGATGGTCTAGACAAAACATGGATTAGATGACCTTTGTAAATAAAAAGGAGGGGGTGCCCAATTTTGGCTTGTAGGAACAAAAATTGGTCAATAATATCTTCTTTGGGAATCCTTTGATAAAAATGGAATCATCCTTCATAGACTATTTTAGGTTTTTTCATACTCAATCTTCAATCTTATATTATATCCTCCTATAGTCAGTTGTAGGTGTGTATTCTCAAATGGTAGAACACTTATAGGTGTGTTTATGGTAAAAAAAACACTTCTTATCATATCCTCTTGATGGAATTTTAGATCATTAATGTCACCTCCACCATTTGGAAACATTAACATATGGTGACATAGTATAGTTTGCAACTTTGGGTGAAATAAGGCCTCTTTTGGATCAAATCTTGTAGATGTCAATGAAGGAAATCAGTGATTAAATGGTAGTTTTGAGGTCTCCAACAATCAGTCTCCACTAATATTCTACCCCTAAACCTTTATGGAGTCCTTGTAATTTATAAAGGATACAAGGTGAATTCATTATCATACATCAAACTCTTGTATGATCTTTGAAAAAAAGGTTTAGACCTCTATCTTCACTTTTTTGAGAGTGTATCTGAATACATAGTCACCTCATGATCATAGTTTATCATCATAACTTGTACACCTAACCTTTCATAATGGTATATCATGATCAACACCACATGATATGACTTCAAGGAAGGTTCCATTACTTTATTCCATGCTCCAATATATTTCCTCAATTCTCTTTTAAGGGTACCTATAGGAGGGCATTCTAATGCACAAGGGGTGGTTTTATGAACAATATATATGGTTATTAGCCATTTGATCAATCCTATCCCAATAATAGCCTATTATTTATATGTTTTTAACCTTTAGGATCTAAAAATCATTCAATTATATCCTTTCCCATATTTCATCTTCTTGTAGGTCACCTATAGGTGAGTATTTTCACACCTAGGTAGTAAGTGTGGAAAATATGCATTATTTTGAACATTTAATAATTTTTAGTCTTATCTAAAGTATTAAAAATATCTTATTTACATAATATAGGACCCTCATTATCTCAAATACCTCCTTCAAACTTGACGTCCTCCATGAGGGCACCTGTAAGTGCATGTTTATGAAAGAATGTGTGAGGATGTTACAATGACTATAATAGTTCCTTCCTCCTTGTGAAATATGGTGAAAATAAGATACTTATAAATTTCATAGTTTTATTTATCCACCTTTACAATATTTCTACCACTCCATGGATGTGATTTCGAACCTTGCATAGCTCACCTAGCTGACTGTGTATGACAATCTTTGAGCAAACTAACTATATGGTACTTATGACTAAAAAATCATGGGATATTGCTTTGAATAATGGGATTTAATAGGTAATGGGTTACTTTTACATTTAAAACATGATAATGAACTCATCTCTACCCTCTAAAACTATTATCAAAGCATGAAAATCTGAAAATGGTGGAAACATGCCTGTCATTCTCAAATAAGACCAATCTACAAACCTGAGGTGATTTGACCATCAAAACACATTAAAATATGAAAATAATTATGGGTTTCATTATAGGGGAGAGTAAACATCATCTAGAAACAAAATCAACAAGTTAATTATATGGACTTGTCCAAACCAAGGCAAAACCTATCGGTTGTACATATTAGCAAGTATAAAAACATAGTCAACTTATTAGGAATGGAATATAAAGCACATGTCACCATTAATATATATAAAAAAAAAATGGAATATTATTGAGTGTGTAATTCACCCCCAATATCATTTTTCCTATAACCTCTCTTGCTGACCGTACCAAGCATAAACCTAAAGACTAGTTTTATGTGTCTAGAAGGGTGAAGAAGGAGAAGAATGATTTTAGCTCAAAAATGGAACTTAAAAAGAATTTAAAATGTCAAATTGAGATTTAAGAATATTAAGAGACCTTACATGATATTCTCCCACCTATCACCTTCTACCATGGGCTGTACAAGTGCCAAACTATTCCCTTTTTAAAAAAAACTACCCCTTTTTTTTAAGAACCTACCACTTTTTAGTTAGTAACAATTAATAAATACCTTTTAGCACACATGGGACATGAAATAACCTTTTTTAACCTTAAAATTTCCCAAGGAGGCCATACAACTCATTTAATGCTCTATTTATGACCCCTAAAATGACTCAAAAGGACATAAGGACTAAAATGACTAATGACCAAGGATAATATGACATCAAAGTAGATCAAATAGATTATAATGCACCCCATGAATTAATTTTAGACCCATAAAACACCTAAAAATCAATTTTTTACCTATAATGTCCCCAATTTGACCTATGGGGTCAAATTTGGACAACAAATAGGTGACTCATAAGGGTAACACACCTGCTATGCTAAGGATCAGTAGCCTTATCAATCCATCAGGATTAGGGAGTCATCTAAAGTTTGAAACATAACAAGGAGACATTTTACCATTGATAACAAGATTTACCAAGACAAGACAACTAATGACTACCTCAACCACACAAAATAAAGTACACACACAAATTAAAGAAACCAACTAAGAAGACACACACACACACACATGTTGTCAAGGCACTTAGGAAAAAATAGAAAACAAACCACTATGTATAACTAACAATTATCATACTTCCCTCTCCAAGATCAAAAGTAAAGTTCCTTTCATCTCCTTCTTCATGAGATGAAACATAGTGCTAAGTATGTTACTCTTTAGATTGGATAATTGATGGATCAAACCTATTTCTTGGAACCTCAATTGCTATGCTTTCAAATAGGTAATCTTAAAATAGGTCTTCAATGTAAATGTATTCCTCTTGTACTTGTATACATACCTCATATTTATTCCCACTCTTCATCTCAAGATCAACTTACATCTTTTTTGTAAGCATGGTTTCAAGAGGAATGGTTTCTTGTTTCTTAGAAGATTGAAGCTAATAGAAACTTGTTTTGACTTCCAAAGGCTGAGGTGAACTTTGATTTGGATCTTCTATGACATTTTGAAAAATGTCATCTTGCTTACAATCACTTGTAGTCATCTCTAAGGCATTTTTAGACCCTTTGAGAGACTCAAACTCATTCCAAATGTTTTCAAATTGGTACCACATTTCATCATCTTCTCTTTGATCAACATCATGAAGGGAAAAAATAAGAGAATATCCTTTATCCTCTTATTTAAAATCCAAAATAGCTTCATCAAATATTTTTTCTTTGACATAAGGAAGGCATTCTTCATTATCAACTAAATAAAAAGACTCAACACAAGGACTCACTTCTTCTTCAACATCTAGTACCTCTTGAGGGATCTCAAATTGTATCTTAGTTTTCATAACCTGACTTTTCTTCTCAATGAATGAAATATATTCCATTTCCTTCTCCTTCTTGGTGATGCTAAGACTAGGCATCTTGAAATCAAGTGACTTAGCCTAATGAGGATACTAAGGAGTTACATTTTCTTCAAGCAAGAGTTAAGAATTTTCCTCAACCAAATGTTCCTCTTTAGGTTCCCATACCATAGGTCCATCAAGGTAAAGGGTGATGGGGTGAGGACAAGATGAACTAGTTGGTGGAGGTGGAACATAGGACTCAAAATCAGATTGAGAATGAGTTGTAGGGGATCCTTTTGGGAACTTTTGAGGAAGGGAAGGTAGACATTGGTTTAAAATAGTTTGGTTTTCATATTTACATTTGACAATCACTTCATTCACATCTAATTTGGATTAAATTCTCTCTTGAGGGAGGTTAGATGGGGTGTGTTTAGGTATAGGATCTTCTTTTGGGTCTAAACCTTCCATCACACCTTGGCTCAACAATTTCATTCTTGACTCTAGCTCTTTAGTTTTCTTGGATAGGTTATATTGGAAAAGTATTTATTGAATTTGATATGAATCATCATGAGGATAAGGAGTACAAGGGGGCTGAAATGGAAGATAAGAGGTCTCTTGAGGAAGGGTGGGAGGGACTTGCATAGGATCAATTTATTTCTCAACTTCACACTCATTATCAAGGCTTCTATCCTCTTTCTTTCCCCATCATCTCACTATCTTATTATAGTTTAGGATGTTATGATTAGTATTATATTATTGAGATAGTGATTAAATTTGAGGAATGGATGAAGTGTTCAAGAAACTTAGTATATCCTTAGGCTTGGACTCTCCACCTTGTCTCCAACTTGGAATCTCATATCTAGAGGTCACTTCTTAGGTGGGGATGTAATTAGAGAGGGTAATGAGGGCTTTAATTCCACTTATTTTGTTGATGATATGGATTTTTTCATATACCTATTAGCCAACTCAGTATACCTATCAATATTTGCTTCAAAAATAAGGTTTCTCTTTCCAACTCTCTCTTTCAGTTGATTGGGAAAAAGATGGCTTTGATAATCTTGATTGGGCTCATGAATCAGGGTCAAATAGGACTGATAGCAATCTTGGGAAAGTGTATATGAATGTTGATAAGTTTTTTGAGGCTACTTTTCATGATTTTTTAGCCTATCTTCCAAGGATGAAACTAGGCCACTCACATATATCATCTCACTTGTGAGCCTTTACCAATTGGCTCTCTCAATAGGTACCCACTCTCTTTTAACCAATTCTAATGCATCTATCACCTTATGAATGAAATGACTAAAAATATCTTGACTATGTACCCTTAGTGTGTCAATATCCAAAATATACTTCTCATATCCCAGGAGTGTTTTCTTGAAGGTTGAAATGGACTGAGTTGAGAAGTGGCTAGGTTGACTAGAAGGAGCAAGACATTGAGAAGGTTGGATATAGGAATGATACAAATCATAACAAGGATGATGATGATCATATTGGATCTGGTAAAACTCATATTGAAATTGGTAAGGATCATAACAAGGCTGATATAGAATGTCATAAGCTTGATAAACCTCACCAACTTGTGTAAAACAATACTCAATACCAAATTCAGCCATGAAACTTTATTAGGAATAAAAACCATAAGGAATGATTTTCAAAAATATTAAAAAGGAATACTTGGGCTACTTGACTAGTTGATATAACTTTGGAGTTGCCATTAATGCTTTGATAGATGCATCCAATGGTTGATGTGTTGAAATACAACACCAAAAATCATTTAACTTCTTGGACTAGGAGTCCCACTAGGCATGCCAAAAATAGTTGCCACTTGGATTTTTACCCTTTGAGGATATGCATCAATTCTCCTCATCCAAGTGTCACAATTGAAACACCTCTAAGATGTGGGTGAGCCTAAGAATGAGGTGAATCTCTAGATAAGGATAGATACCTTGATTTACCATTTTTATAACACTACTATACCTAAAATTTTTGAGGGAAAAGAGAGAGAAAAACTTAAAGAAAACTATCCTAAGAGAGTTGATGCACCAAATTATTTGATGACTTATAACCAACTGCATATTACATATGAGAACAAAGGACTAATCAAACATACACATTTCTAATTTAAATCTTCTCACATCAAAGTTTCAGTGTGAGGTTATGGATGAATGTTTAGGATAGGAGGACTAGACAAGAGGTATATAAGGACACTATTGGATAGGATAACTCACTTAACCTTGACACTTCCTAGAACACTTCACATGACCGACAAGAAGAAACTGTAAATAGGTGAGAGAATGAAACAACATACTGAGGAAAACATAGCTATCACTAAGTAAGATCCATCATTCAAGTAAACACACTATAAAAAATTATGGAAGAGGTAAAAATTATTAGTCTTATTGATCAAATGGTATATAAATGAGCAAGGATTTTCCATACTTAGGTGGATCATAGTTTACAAAGGCCAAAATGGCTAGTTCTTATAGAACTTGAGAGAGAGAGGAAAAGAGAGAAGTTTAAAGGTCACAAGGACACTTTTAAAGCTGATAAAATTAGTTACATATTCATGATAAGGTAATGTGTAACTGATAATGAAAACTTAGGAAGCACACGTGTCAATCCAAGACATGAAACTCTTGTAATGTGGCATGACATTCCTTTTGTTGAATAAAAAAATTGCCTTCTTAGTTTAAGATTATTGAACATATCATAAATAATTATGGATATTTTCAATGATAAAAATGAGAGGGAATTATTTCATACATGCCTCTCCATGTATTGGTTTCAGTCCTGGTCACTTGGAATCATCTAAAAATGAGCAGTCACTGCCTGTACTCAAAGGAAACTCCTCTTTTAGTCACCCTCACACTTGGATTCCAAAATTTAATTAGTTTTCCATGAAAAATAATAAACAAGAGTGGATTACATGTTTAAATACCTTCCATTTCCTTAAAATTATCATACACATCTTAAAATCACTTCCACTTGGAGTTTTCACACTTCTCACTACCATGTTCACTATGATAGTTTTGACTGGCTGAGATGAAATAGCTAGCTAAGGAAATTAGGAGTTGTTATAAGGCATAAAATTTACATGGTTATTTATATTAATTCCTTATATTACCTTCCATGTTATTTGAATCTCTTTAAACTTCCTATAACCTGCACAATGCACAAAATAGTCAAGAAAACCCCATTTTTTACTCCATCCATAGAATTTTATACACATAATCCTAATGGTATGGAGCCTAAGAGAGTATTATTAAACATAAAATCATTTTTAATTCCATTCTAGTCCATTATAATATCCCTTAATCCTCATTTATCTAATTGGGTCATTGTTGAAGGTTTGGTAGGGTTTTGAGTGTTTTAGGCTCTTAGGCTTTGTTCATAAAACCTTGGCATTATAACTACCAAAAAATTCCAAAAATAAAAGGTTAAAAAACATTTTTAACACCTCTAAACTTATTATATTACCATGTACATCCTCAAGAGAGATGTGAACATCTCAAGTTGCTCACTCAAATCCTTCCTTTGCTTTGCACAAGCCTAAATTTGTCTTTGAGACCATAAATTGCTTCATTGTGGTTTATCATGCACTCCAAAAGATTTAAAAAATATTTTATGATCCAAAAATATTCCAAAATATATTATAATTAATATCCAATGATATAAATGTAAGTGACTTCCTATTTGGCCTTAGGCTTAAACACTGCCTACTAGGCCTAACTATAACTCTTGTGGGTTTGGACCACCTATTGATTTTAAAACTTAATTTATTGGTATTACATGATTTAATATGTTTTATATATCTTCCTAAACCTAATTTAAAGGTTAAAATAACTCTTGGTCTACCCTCTCATCCCTTCTTACCAAGACTGTAGGGTTTGCTCATAAGTGGAGTGCCCTCTATCTGAGACAAAATAAAGGGAACTTCCCCTATTCACTTAGACAAAGTGAATATTTTATGGCATTACTTAAGTCATAAATAGGTTATATACCAATTTTTATCCCTTGACCAAGTAATATGAGCCCCAAATGTTTTATATCTCTAAGACATACTCCTAGAAGATACAGATTGTGCAAGGTTCCTTCAAATTATGTATTACATGGTTTAAGTTCTTCCCTGAGCATGATATTCAGAGTAATTTAAAGGTATAAAAATCATGTTTTATATTTTATTAACTTTTTTTTATCATTCTAAATTACTACATACCTTGGATATTCTTTGTTTAGTCAAAATTGAGTTTCAACTCTTGACTATAATTCCTATTTTCCTCCCTTGAGGATGAACCTTGTAGGTAGCCGTGAAATTTTTAGACCCTAAAATGATGTTAAAAAACCTTATTTAGACCTGCCAAGACTTTTTTTCAATGAATTAGATCAATTTTCCTCATGTTCATGCCATTCCCACACCAAAAGCACTACTTCCTTGTTCATTGTTTGTAACAGTCAACTATAGTTTACTTTTTGAGGAAAAAATCTTGTAGATTAGCATTATCCCTTGAAATTTATGCCACATATTCATTTTAAATCATTTTATAAAAATTTAATCATCCTTCATAGACCATGGTATGTTTTTTCATTCTCAAGCTTCAATATTATACTGTATGCTCCTACAGTCAGCTGTAAATGTGTATTCTCAAATGGTGGAACACCTGTAGGTGTGTTTGAAGAACAAAACACCACTTATCATCTCTTTTTGATGGTATTTTAGATAATAAATGTCACCTTAACCATTTTTAAACATTCACATATGGTGGTATAGTCTAGTTTGCAACTTTGGGTGAAATAAGGCCTCTTTTGGATCAACATCTTGTAGATGTCAATGAAGGAAATCAGTGATTAAATGGTAGTTTTAAGGTCTCCAACAACCAATCTCCACTAATATTATTCCCCTAAAAATTTATGGAATCCTTTTAATTGATAAAGGATACAATTTTAATTCATTATGATGCATCAAACTCTTGATAACTATGTTATATGATCTTGAAAAAAAAGGTTTAGACCTTTGTCTTCACTTTTTTGAGAAAGTGTCTTTAAATACATAGTCACCTCATGATCATGGTTTCTCATTATAAATTTCCCACCTAAGATTTCATAAGGATATATAATGATAAAAAACATATTATATGACTTAAATAAATGTTCCACCACTTGTTTCCATGCTCCAATATATCTCCTCCACTCTCTATTAAGGCCACCTATAGATGGGCATTTTGATGCACAGGCAACAAGTGGCTTTATGAATAATATGTATGGTTCTTAGACATTTGTTCACTCCTAGACCCATCCTAACCTCTTAATTTTTTTTTTTTTTAAATTTATGATCTAAAAACCATTCAATTATATCCTTTCCCATATTTCATCTTCCTATAGGTCACTTGTAGGTGAGTATTTTCACACAGGCAATAAGTACAAGTGTGTAAAATATGCATTGTTTTGTCAATTTACTAAGATTTAGTCCTATCTCAAGGATTTTAAATATATTATTTACATTATATAATAAATTTATTATCTCAAATCCTCCTTCAAACCTGACATCCTCCATGAGGTTACCTATATGTGCATGTTTATGGTAAAATGTGTGAGGATGTTGCACATGACTATAATAGTTCCTTCCTCATGAAATTTTGGTAAAATAAGATAATTTTTAATGTCAAAATGGGATGTTTCCACATTTTAAAACTTTATACCACTCTGTATATGTGATTTATAACCTTGCATAGCTCACCTAGCTAACTGTGTATGATAGTCTTTGAGCAAACTCACTGTATGGTGATTATGACTAAAAAATCATTGCATATTGATTTTAAGAATGGAATTGAAGAGTTAATGGGTTAATATGACATTTAAAACATTATAATTAACTCATATACACCCTATGAATCCATTATCAAAGCATGAAAATCTCAAAATAGTGGAAACATGTCTGTCATTCTCAAATAAGACCAATTTGCAAACTTGAGGTGATTTTCCCATCACAACACCTTGAAATATACAAATAATCATGGGGATTATTATATGGGAGAGTTAAAATCATCTAAAAACAACATCATAAATTTAATTGAATGGAATTGTCCAAACCAAGGCAAAACCTATGGGGTGTACAAATTAGCAAGAGAAAAAACATAGTCAACTTCTTATAAATGGTTCATATAGCACATGTCACAATTAATCTAAAAAATATATAACATGGAATCTAACTGAGTGTAGAATACACCCCAAGATAATTTTTCCTGAAACCTCTCTTGCTGACTATACTAAGTACAAACCTGAAAACTAATTCTATGTGTTTAGAAGGTTGAAGAAGGAACATAATGGTTTTAGCTCAAAAAATGGCCCTTAAAGAGCATTTAAAATGTGTAATTAAGCTTTAGGAATCTAAATATACCTTCCATTATCTTCTCCCACATGTCACCTTCCCCCATGGGTTGTACAAGTACCAAACTCTTCCCTTTTTCAAGAAAACTACCCTTTCTTTTGAAGAACCTACCACTTTTTAGTTAGTAACAGTTATTAAAGACTTTTTAGGACACATGTAATGTGACATCACATTTTTAACCTTAAAATTTACCAATTAGGTTGTACAAATAATTTAATTCTCTATTTATGACCCCTAAAATGACTCAAAAGGACATAAGGACTAAAATGACTAATGACCAAGGCTAATATGACATTAAAGTAGATCAAATAGATTATAATACACCCTATGACATAATGTTAGACCCATAAAACACATAAAAATAAAAAATTTACCTATAAAGGTCCCCATTTTTTGAAGGGGGCAAATTTGGTCAAAAGTAACTACTCTCAAAGTCCCAACCCTACAACTTGTACACATTTTTATCTATCTCATAGGCTTCCTAGTAGCCTTTTTTTAATTTTAATAATAAAAAGAAAATTCTAAGATTTTTATCCAAAAAAATTAGTATTTTTTAGTACCCTCTAATAATTTCTATGTCTCCACAAGTTTTCATGGTTCAAAACCACTCATAGACCACTTTACTATCCCTTGTCAACTCCTAATTAGGTCTCCTAAGGTTTAATTACACAATCTTATTTTTATGTACACCAAAAATTTGTATGGGTACGAAACCTCATAAATATTTTATAACACCTTAATACCTAACAAATCACAAATTTTGGTGGTTTTTTACTAGTTAGAACTCTTAGAAATCATGTTTTGGTTTTGAAACCCTAACTCAGGGTTTGTGCACTATGTACACACCTGAGAGGAGATATTTGAGGGTTTTAAGTTACAAAAAAAGTTTCAAGGCACTATTAAAGTTTAATTATATTTTTAAAACCATTAAAAACCTTTTGAAATTAATTTTCACCCCTTTGACACTTTTGTTGTTCCCTTTTGCAAAGTTTTGAGTATGACTATGTGTGCTTACTCAAACCTACTAGTATGTATTGACTCTTTCATAAAGAAATGTGAAAAAAAATCAAATAAACTCATAAATAAAATTAAATAAAAATATAATAACCTTAAAAAATACTTAGTCTTTACACAGTCATGTTCAATGCACATATACAAGAAACAGGGTATGCAAACACTTTTTGTCTTTAGAATGCAAGATTATTTTATTGTTTTATTTAAATTTATATATTATCACCTTGAATTAATTATCTTAAACCAAAAAAAAAGGTTTTAAATTTCTTACAATTTCTCTAACTACCTTTAGACCTTCCACGGTCATTAGAAGGCTAGTTAGGCAATGAGAACATACTCCAAGTTGGAAATTCCATACATATATGAGTTAAGACCCATGGTATAGACTAATGGTTTCCTTAATAAATCATTAAAACAATTTTATACATTGAAAATTCATTTCAAATAGTCTTACAACACCTATATTTAGCAAACCAATTCAAAATTTCAAAAACTCAATTTTGGTAGGAAAGGCCAAATTTTAATTTTTGAAAAGATAGATCTAAAAATAACATATAATAATGAAATATAAGGATGGTATAAGAACTATAAGACATATTATATCTCAAAAAACCAAAATTTAACAATAAAACCAAAATTTTAAAGAAAACTAAGCCTAGGAGTGATGATACTACATAAAAAATCCTCATGACTATCATTGGAAACTATTATACCTTGATCTCCGTTCATGTCATGAATATTCATACAACTTACACTACTCTATTGATTTAAAATATTTTATTTATAAACTTGTGCACATTTATTCCATCATTATTTAGAGTGGATATTTTACTTATCTAATTGGGTGATATATATATCATGTTCATCTTGATATTCATCCTCCCCTCATGGGTACATGTCAATAAAAACTTCACCAATTCTTATGGTTTTTTAAAGTATGGTAACTCATATAATTCTAATGATCTTTTTGATTTCAAAAATTTATTTACCTTTCCTTTGTCATTCTAGTCTTCAAACTCATTATCTATCAATAATTGATACTTATTATGGTGGTTTAAGTTTTCTTTAATGAAATATCTTGCATAATTCATCATAGTTTATCCTTATTGCATTACTCATGAATATTCCATCAGTGGTACCATAAGTAATTGTTAATTATTAATCTAAATTTTATTTACTATTCATGTTCTTTATATCCTATGAAATCCCATTTTTTATTCATGTTCCTCCTTTGATTTGTGTTATATGATAGGATGTCCTCCTCTAACATCTATAATTGTTTGCATTTTATTTATAAAAATTGTAGGTCCTCATTCCTTCCTTCTTGGATCCATGTTTAATTTCATACTCTTGTATAAAATATTTGATAAAAAACCCTTTTTTTTACTTCCTCTATTAATCTTAAACTAATTCTCTAACCATTTATTAGATAACTAAAATATGTCCCTTGACACAATTGTGAATCTACTTTATGAATATTATTCTATTTATTCCCTTCATGCACTATATGTTTTCTTCACCCTTAGCTCTTCCTTATCTCTACATTATATCTTCACTATTTCATTTCCAAAATTCCCATTTGAATTAAATTATTATCCTCTTAAATTAGAGTACATTTATTTCCTCTCCCATCCCTTAATTTTATTAAGTGTGTTCCCACTCTAATCTATAACATCATCCTATTATCAAATATCTATTTTATTTACATGTTTATATGTTATTCACACCTTCATTTCCTCTATGCATTTTAACCTACACACCATATATTATGGATTCAACACATTTTATCACACCATCCCTTATGCTCATCAGTCACTTCCCATAACCCAAAATGTTGAACCAGATTTTTTTGTGTCACTTTTCACGCTCTCATAAGCCTTCTTGAGTTGTTTTCATCACACATTTTCATACCAATATATGCAAAACTAATTCTCTAATTTTTTTTTAATTCTCCAAACTTATCTTATGGATAACACAACTCATTTATAATCTTACCATATTATACTATCCAACTTATATCAATTCATTCAATAAACTTCTTTATCTCAATTCCACTCTTATAAAATATGATTTGTATACCATGACCTAATAACCCATACCAAATATACTAAGATTTATATCCAAATAATATTATAATAAAATAAATTATAAAGCATGAAATATTTTTGTGTCATAAATTTCACTTGGCACCATAGCTACCTTAGTTTTAGCTTCCCACCATGCATAGTTTGAACAATAATTGAAGACTATTTTCAAAAATATTCCTCTAAACTATTTCTGTAGTACCATACTTGTGTCTATTTTTATTATATTTTGGTTAGGTTGACTTTAATTGGTGGCCTTTTGTTAACATGTGTCATCAGTTTTTCGTTATCCATATTTTATAACTTCCCTAGTGAAGTTTCTTCCTTAAATTTTATCTTAAAATGTACATATTTTTTATCCATTATATTATTTGTGTTATTATTTTTTGGTACCTATAGTGTTTTCACTTCACCCTTGGTGTTCAAATATTCCTTTTGTTTTTGTTCCATATTCCTTAGTACCATGCACATGATGTCATGCTTGGTTTATGTGCATCATGTTTTAATTATTCATTATTATGCACACCAACCTTGACCTAAAAAACATTTTTCACATGAGATTTTTTTATTTCTTATTTATTATCTTAATGTTCCTACAATAGTTGTCTTAACATGTATGAACCCATAATAACCCATTTTTTCCCCTTATTTTTCTCATTCTTCATCTTGCGACTTTGTTTCAATATTATATTCATTAAATATGAACTAGAACAATTTACCTTTGTGAATTTTATCCTTTTTAATTTTAATGTATCTCACACCCAATTTGAACATGCTTGGTTAAAAGTGTCTGACACTTTTTGCTTATTCAATTCAAATATTTATTCTTATTTAGACTCCACATATGTTTCTTTTGCATAGAAAAATTGAAGAGAATACTCTCTAATATTTGATTCATCTTAATCTACATGTGAAATTATGTGTTCATTATCAAGGGCAATGACAAAACTTTGTTCACCATTATAAAATCTCATATAAGATTGTTTGAAGCACATATAGGCTAAGGTTACCTAATACCATGGTCTTCCGAACAATGTAGGAAAAATATCTACACCAATTATCTCTATTAATTAGAAATATGTTGATAAATATACTTACATTATATTTAAATCCCAATTATTCAAAACCCCAATATGTCTTGACTTAGTCTTATTTTCATGAACAACAAATTTATCAAAGGATGTAATGTTGGATTCCCCATGCATTTCTAGTTTCCTTCATCAATATGTTCTCCTCAACCCCTATATCTGATATAATTTTTTTCATCTCCTAATCATTCATCTTATTATCAATGATTAAATATTTATCATACATTGTAGTCTTTCTCTTGTATACTCTTGATGGTCATTTTTAGATTGATTCATGGTCTAACCTCACACTTCTTGAAGCCATGATTTTAATAAATGCATTACCCATTTTATATTTAGTAACAAAATGATTTATATTATATTTACTACTCTATTTTTATGAGTAACCCTTACATTTCATTCCCTATATTTATACTTCATCTTGTGCATAATATGTTGTTCACCTTGTATAATTATATTCAATTCATATGTATCTATTAGGATGTATTTTTATATGTGCATAAGGATAAACATTTTTCTTGTCATATTTTTTTCACTAAACATTATCCATATAAGGCATTGGGTTGACTAATATTTCACCTTGTGTCTTCATCTTACTCCTTATGATGTTTAATTTGAGACCTCCACCATCCTTTTCCTACACTTTCCCTTTTACCCAATATCTTTATTTATTATTGGAAACCATGCTCACAACCTTTTATGCTTGTTATTTATATAAACTACTCACTTGAAGATCCACATAATTCTTAATCCTTTGGTCCTTCCTAAAATATCCAAAATTTGGATTCTTGGTATAATCCTTGTTATAGTGACCTTTACCACACTTGAATCAAGTTATGGGACCATGGGCCTACCTTTTACTCTCCGATTTGAGGTTCTTACAAATTAATTTGATTCTAGACATTAAGTATAAGTTCCCCCTTAATTTTAGGTATTCCATCCACCTTAAATTTATTATAAACCTCCACCTTAGTTTCAATTAAACCCACCACATTGAGGTTTATTATATCCTACCTAGTAACTTTTGATAATGACCTTGATATTATGGTTGTGGAATGAGAGTAGATTTGTATATCCCCATTCCTTTTTTTTACTAAATATTATTTATCAATTTGTAATTATCTATCATGTGTGTTCACATTACATATCTTGAATTAAAAAGTGACATTAATTTTCTTAGTGTGTTGCAACAATAAATAGTTATGTATTGTATGATTGGCCTTGTAAACTTCACAAAACAATGTCAAAACTTACACATCCTTATTTGTGTAATTATCCTTGGTGGGACCATCCACTTAAAATTTGATACACCATAATGATTTTAACATCTCTTGCATATTTGTTAGCAAAATATTTTTCAGTTTTATCACCATCTATGAAATCAGGGCTTGAAGAAATGGGCTTATCCATATATAAAATAACTTATAAATAATGATTGTGAGCATAACATATTGTGCTTTGTTTACATTAAAAAAATTATTCATTTTCACTTTTATTTTAAATTCTAGTAATAATTCACTAAAAATACAATTTGAATGTTAAAATACATATGTATAATAAGAAAACTTTGGAAAAAAAGTCTTGAAACACACATCATATATTCAAACACTCTCACTTATATTGTTATTGATATCATTAAGCTCAAATAGTATATCTTTCTCAAATTCAATAACTTGAAATTACCTTAGAAATGCCTTATTTAATTCCTCATATTTGACCAATATCTAATTTGAGTTATAGAATTAGTACTAGGCATGCTTATAATCAAATAATGTTGGTGTAGATAAATATATTTTGTACTATAAACTTTAGAATGTAAATTTTGACCAATCCTTTACATATGTGATTTATACATATACATATGGCTATTTCTAGCAGTCTCTACTTGCCCTTCATCTATCTATGGTCTAAAATTTCTCGATTCATTATCATTTACACAAAAGATCTCCCTAGTTTGTGCCCATAAAGTTTATCATCCTAAGTAAATTGTTAAAATTTTCCACATACCTATTTCCTTTGACTTGGACTATTTTAGTAATAATCAAATGATTTCAACTATCATAATTGGTTGCCTTCACTAGAGATGTCCCAAAATATGTAAATGCCTAGTTTTTGAATTTAAAACTTTCCCTTGGGTTGGTCTACATGTTTTCTATGTTGGTTATGGATGGAAATTACAAAGAGTATCATATATATACACATCAATCCTAATCCTATTCCTATCTATCAAGCATCTAACTCATATCTAGGACTGTACTAATATAATAAGGGATACATTTACACATAATTGAATCATAATCCTAAATCATCCAAACATAAAAACACATCAAAGGATTAGTCATCAATCTAAGTATGAATACTATTGCAAGGTCAAAATCATAAGCTATCAAATTTTTAAATCCACATAGGTTGCATACATTATAAAGTACTATTATTGATCATACATCTACATAGGTGGGAGATATGTGTGCAATTTGATCTTTAGGTTATTTGGTGTTATCCAACCAATCCTATTTAACCCCTTTTTACATGTCAATAAAGTGTAAAAAATGGAGATATGGTTTCAAGGTAAAGGAGAAAAAGTATAAATATATGCATAGGACTAAGCCTATAAAATTTCAAAAGAAAAATATTAGAACACAAGTGCATTGATATGTAATCAAAAAAATAGAAAAAACACATAAGATATATCTTGTAATTATCAGACATGTCTTATTTTTATAATAATCTACACATTTTCAAAACCATCCAAACATATTTTTAAAGTAACTTTCCTAATAATTAGAGAAACCATGTATCTATTTTAGGGAAGTGATCATGACTATACATGGACACCAAGTAGGAAAAAAAAAAGTTAACTATCCTATTCTCTAGCTCATTTATATAATAAATAATTAAAATTAATAAAACATATGCCTTTTTACATTTATATCTACCTTATTTATTAATATTTTATACAATATAAATATTCTTTTAGCTTATTTAGATAATTAAATATAAAATAAAACAAAACATTTTAGTGAACTGAATCATTCTTTTGAGCATTACAAACCCCAAGTTTCCCTTATGGTTTCATTATACCTTATTAGGGTTTGATATTTATGATTAGGGTCTCAAATTTGGTTTCTAATTTTCTCCTTGTCATATAGTCATAATGGAAAACACAATTTATGTGGATGCTAATAAATCAAACAAGTATCCTCATTTATAGGATAGATTCAATGATGTAGATTAAAGACAATTAGATTAATATATTAAAATGAATTAATTCCTAATTTATGCATTTTTACATGTAATTAGAGATGAAATGAAATAATTTTTTTAATTTGTCACATATTAGGAATAACATGATTATTTCAATGATATTAATTTGCATTTTAGAGTTAAAATGTCACAATAGGTATTTATACCATAACTTATACTACTATCATCCATGTCTACACCCATGGCTATACATGTGATGTCCATCCATGGTGTGGGGAAAACACAAGTATTTCCCTCCTATGGTTATTGCTCATATGACACCCTCCATTGCTACATAATATTATATGTCTAAACCTCATATGCTTCTAAACAATATCATTAATATTTAGGATACATTTTTTTATTTAGAATATAACTTAGATAGAGGATGACATTCCAATAACTCTCAAGCATTACTACATAACCCATTGGTATCCAAAATTTAAGATTATCCCTTACCTATAGGATATTTGGTATCTAAGCTTAAATTATATGATTGTAAAGGTGATTCCAAATAAAACCTTTTATCCATTAACATAACTATTTTAGACTATGTTTGATGATAAGATATTGACTAAGTTATTTCTTCAAAGTCTTCAGGAATTATGCCTTGCAATGGTTCTATGACCTTCCATTTCATTCAGTAGATGCATCCAATCGTTTGGTCAATTATTTATTATCATAATTTTCAATCAACATCAGTGAGAATATTTTCTATGATCAAATTTAAAAACTTAAGAAAAGATATAATGATCACATTAATGATTATGTGCTTCATTAAAAAATTATTCTATAGAAGATATAAAAACCTATGACTAGTTATAAGTTGTAAGACATACTAAAGAAAATATTTAAATTCCTACTACATGAGTCCATTATGCTCGAGTATTTTAATATTTTGATTACCTTTTATATATATTCAAGGACCACAAATTTAAGATCCTTGTTATGTATAAGCTAAAGTATGGGTCTAATCCTCTAACTAGTTATAGTGTAACATTTCAAGGTAAACCAACCTACAAATCTAAATCCAATGATACTAATAATGAGGAAAAATCATAGTTATGTAGTGTGGAAAACTATTAATTGGCTTGTTATATTGGTTCCTTAAATGATTTAGTTTATACAATTACCTAAACCTCCTCATAAGATACAACATAAGTTACTTGAGTGTAATCTCATACTTTCCATACCAAAGAAGAGTTTGTGATGAATAGGTAATCATCTATGGGATTTGATTTTAATACATAATGTTATTATCATATAAGTGGAAGACATTTGAATAATAGATGCATCATTTTTTTATATAAGATACAATATTTGGTGGATAATAACATTATACAAGCCATTGATACAAATACACCTACAAATGAATCAAGGACATAACCTAATAAAAATTTGAAGTTGAAAATATTTTCTGCTCCCTTTTCAAATCATCATTGTAAATACATTAAACCCTCTTAGGTTAATTATGCTAACACTTATTTAGGTCTTGAATTATTTACTACATTAATCTTAGATTTGCCCAATATAAGGGCATTTAACGTGTTATTCGATGGATACATAATATTTTTATAGTACCATATTTAGTATAATAATGTGTGAATTATAACTATAACATGACACTAGTTTTAGTTATAGGTTTACCATATGAGTATCTTATTCATCCTTATAAGTTTCCTTGGAAGGATGGAACACAATCTATTCTACAACCTGTATAGGTTCATTCTATGCAAAACTTTTAGAGAAAGGTAATTGATTTTCCTTGGATACTAATACTTCCATACTCATTATATTTAGTTATATTCAAGTTTAGTGGCCATTACCTACTCCATATCAATGCAATATTTGTATATAGGTTACTCTACATATTCCAAAACATACATAGAAACATTCTTATAATATATTGTAGATGTTATATGATACTATGGTTACTTGATCTACATATCAAATGTAGGATCATATGGTCTATGATGATAATGATGGATATTTAATAGCACAAGATCAATTCTCAAATTATGATATAGGTGCATATGTTACTACTCATCCACAAATGAGTAAAATTTACCATAATTTATCTAGGACCTACATGTGATAACTCAGTTATTATACTATTTTTTAGCATGAACATAGCATGAAAAAATTAAAAAATGTATAGAAATACAAAAAAACTCAAATATTCATAAAAATCAAAACCTAGACTAATGCATTACATGTTTTGTATTTTACATGATTCATTTATGATTTATCATCTATATGGTATATTACATATTTATTATTTCTACATAAATTTCATGATATACATGATTACGATGTAAGACATATAAGTTATATGTGACATGGAATTTTAGATGCAGGACATTATGTAAGACCCAAAGACTACCCTTGCTACATTGGGGGCATCCTTTTACATATATACAAATTACATATTTATATGACCATGCCATGGATTATATTGATCTAATTATATTGATTACATGTAACTTTCCATTATGTATACTATTTAAAGTGTTATATTCTATGGATACTTTATGTTACCATGTGTGATGATGATGCCATGTATGATGATGCCATAGATTGATTGTGTAGATTAGCCTTGGTTGTTATATGGTGTGATATTTGATTTTATATTACATCACGTGACTTTTTTTTCACATGGAATTCATTATTATGTGTGAATCTAATCATGCATTACATTGATTATTTTATGTGTGACTCTTACTCTATGTGACATTTAATGTTCATTATGTGACTCATTAAATGTGTGAATCCTTATATGTGTGAATATTATGATATTTGAAATTAAATTTTCATTATGTGACTCATTTATGTGTGACTATTACTCTACATAACATTGAGTTTTATGATGCATTTTTATATGATTGATTGTGTTATTCATGGCCATGACATTGTGTGTGACTATGTGTGGACACATATAGGATTGTTTGTTGATATTTTGTTTTGTGATTCATATCACACATTAGTGTACTTGTTTTTTATGCCATTATATATATCATTTATATTCTACATGGATTATTACTTTGTACTTATATTATCATTACTATGATTACTACTAATGATTTCATTATCATTATATCTATTTGACATGGTACTTATATGCCTTAAAATACATGTTCAATATATGTTCTAATGATATAATTTTTTTATGATGATATAATATAACCATGTTATCACATGTCTTACATATTTTGTAAATAACATGAGTGTATAACTCCTTTCTATTGGTATATGTGATTCATAATGTGCATCCCTCACTATAAAAGGGAGTGGGGCATACATAGTGTTCTTGTCATAGATATTCAAGACTTCATAGATAGATAATTAATACTATGGGTTAGATTGATTCATATTTATATACATTGGGATAATATTAACATAGATTTTGGGGGCATTTGTGAGGCATATTTAATATTTATTTAAGATTAAGAGTGATAGTTAATATAAATTATGAAATTTTGATAAATATTATATGCTTCAGAATGCAAATGTTATCTATTTTGGCCCATTTGAGTGACAAATTATGTCATTAAATATACATATATATATACACATATTTACATAGATTGAATCTAAACTTAATCAACAGTGATTGTTTTAGACTTCTCATATTTTAATAGAGCCTAGTTGGGGATCCTCATTTTTTAAATGGAACCCATTTAGGGTTCTATTATTATTAAACTATAAATAGTAGTGCAATTTAACTTATACCTATATTAACTTTATAATAACTTATTCATATTCAATTAAGTTTTGTAAATCTATATTCTTAACCATGCTTTTAACACTTGCATCTCATAGGGGCATAATCACCCCATTGTCAAATGAAATTAGAGGGTAGCTTGGTTCACATATGTACAAGTGTATTTGTTCTTTACTTTCTAAAATTCAAATGTTTCATTAATATACATTACTTAAGATTTTAAATTATGAGTAGACATTGATTATGCATATTTTATTGTAGGTTTGCATGGAATAATATGAATATTAAAGACATACCTAAAGACACAAAATTTGTTTATACTCAGGTATGAAATCTCTTAATTTTTAATACTATAATAAATGGGAGCATTCATAGAAATATAAATTTGGTATTATAAAATTGACAATGTCAATTTTAAACAATCCTTAACATACATGAATTGTACATATACATATGACTCTTTCTCATGTTCTCTCCTAACCATTCATCTATATATGGACCCCATATTCTTGATTTACCATCATTGACACACATGATCACCCTATTCTATTCCCAAATAATTTATCAACCTAAGTATATTGTTTCCATTATTTAGATCATTATTTACCCTTTCTTAGTTGTTTTGTAAATACTCAAATAATTATACCAACCACAATTTTCTTTCTTCATCTGGGGTGTCCTTGGTTATTTGAATAGATAGTTTTAAAATTAAAACCATTCCCTTTGGCTGGATTTTATTTTTTTCATGTCAATTATAGATTGAAATTATAAAAAAAGAATCCTATATATAAACATCAAACATAAGAATATTCTTATCGAGAAAGAATCTATCACTTATCTATAATTTCACTAAAACTTTGAGAATACATGTGCATATCATTGATTCACTACCCTAAGTAATATAAATTTGAAAAAATATCAAATGAATAGTCACTGAGCAAAGTTTAAATACTATTAAAGATCAAAATTATGGGGTTTTAAGTGTCAAAATCCTCAGATGTTACATATATTATAAGAAATCACTACTAATCACACATCCCCATAGGTGGGAAAACTATGTGGTTTGATCCATCTTTAGAGTATAAGAACATAAGAAAATTTAAACTAACCAATGAGTTGTGGTTTGGGATATCTAACCCATCCTACTAAGCCCACTTTTATAGTAAATCAAGTCAAATTAGAGCTAGGTTTTCAATGTTAAGGAGAATAAATCTAAAGAATCAGACAAAATTAAGCATCTAAAATTATACAAGAAACATCTTGATAGGTAGATGTAGTGCTCAATAGCGTAATAAAATTATATATATATATATATATATATATATATATATATATATATATATATATATATATATATATATATATCTTATATGCATTAGATGTATTCAATTACCATAAACATCTATACATTACCGAATCCATCCAAGTATAATCTGATAGTGATTTTTTGGATCCAAGTGACAACATATCCATTTTAGGGCATTTTTATGACAATACACAAACACATACTAGAAACAATTAAGCTAAGTATATTTTAGTATTAGTCATTTATATAAATATTAATTTTAATTAATCAATTGAATAGATTTTTAAATTTATATCTATGTAATTTAGACATATTTTATATAATGTAAATATTAAAGATTTAGATTTTTTATACAACTAATTCCAAATTAAGATAAATCAATAATAAAAAAATAGGTTACCTCCTTCCCCTACACATTTAATCCCTTTGTGTGCCATGGAATATCACATTTATATATGTGTCCCATAATATGATTGATCCTCCTATACTCTAGTAACTTCATCAACATCTCATACAAAATTTTCAAATGACTCACCACTTGTTTTTTATTGAATATTTATGCCATATGCAATACCTCCTCCCAATAAAATAGGATCCCATCCACCCCAAAATATAATATACCTATGATTATTATTCAACACATTTCTTAATTACAATTATGGGGCTCATTTATATAATGATCACTTCAACCAATGTACCTTACACACCAACCCATCCAATTGGTGTAGTAACTATCATATTTTTAGGAAAATATATTTATATGTCAAATACATAGATGTAAATTTTCGTAAAAAATAAAAAATTATGTGCATAGGGAGTACCTTTTATGACTATGAAACTGATGTTGTAAATAAGGAATTAAAACTAGGATCAACCCATGCATACAAAGAATGAGAACTACTCTTACTAAAAATAATCACACTTGTTGGAATAAAATTACTAAATTAAAATGCTTGTAAAGTAAATGTTTATTGGGATCACAATTTTAATTATTATTTTAATTTTAATTTTAATGTTTAATCACACTTATATAAATATAATCGACACTTGCATAAATTAAAATCACACTCACTCTTTTTGAAAGAAATTGAAGTAATAAATTTGGGAAAATGTTCACAAGTAAAATATGGAGTCAATGCACACAAAAAAAGAAATTAATTGCATATTATTAGTAACTAACTATAATTTATACACTTAAACAACTAATAAACTAATCTAATGTATTGGAGTCTTCACCATAATTCCTCATGTGTGGGCCCTACCTCAATTAGACTAGAGCTCAAACCCGTTACTTATTTAAGACAACATTACCTCAATATAATGGTATTAATGAAAAAATGGATTGTATTAATTAAGTAATTTATACATGATTAATTAAAACACATGTGATCTAGTAAGCTTATATGAAAAGTTAATTACCATTTTGTTGTACCATTTTTTGAATAAAGATCAAAAGGCTAAATGCTAAGTCTTTTGATCTCAAATGATCAAAAAAGTTAAAACAAGTCATATTGGTCAAATTCATTTTTGTCTAAGTCAAGCATCCTATTCTATAAAAGTTTACTTTCAAAAATTTAATTTGGTAAAAATTGGGAAAAAATGTCTAAGTCTTTAGCCTTATTGAAAGTGGTGCGCCTACCAAATAGAGCTCATATTTTTTACTGTTACCAAACATATCATCATAATTATACATGTATATAAACACATATAAGAACTTTATATATGCTAAGGAACATGATATAATCCACCCCATTGTAAATAAATTCCTTGGAACCTGATGTGTGGCAAAACACATGTCAGATCCTAATACCTCTATAAGATCTCCCCTCATATACCAATTCTATTTGAAACCCATGTAGAATATGATTCCCTTGACAACATGTCTCTCACATTATAACATAGTATCATGCACTCCTAAAATTATGACATTATTCCACAAGTTTTATCTACATGTGTGAGGGTTTCAAGATTGGATTTAAATCTCCTTGCTTCCTCCATTTTTTCATTCTGATTTCTACCACTTGAAACCCTGTCTTCCTATGATCATTGAAATTACAAGGTTCTTCATTTTGGCTTATTACTAGCAGACATGAGTTAGGGTTTGTGTTTTTTTGTTCAACATTAAGATACATAGATTTAATCTTAAACATTTTTATCAAGTTACTTGAGGTTATATTATCTTCTTGTCACCATTCATTAGAGACTAACACTACCCAAAAACCTTCAAAACTTATATATTATAAAAATAACATAGAAAAATTCAAATTCCATTCATCCATTTGTTGAGATATGTCACTAGTTTACATAACTATTAGACCCAAACCTAGTATTGAATAATATTAGTTTGGATATTTTATTTCCTCCATTATTAGACTCTGATCTTAGTTTGTGCATTCATTAAACTTCGAGCATTATTAAAACCTTCATCATACTCTGCCCTTGCTTAGATCACTACTAACCTATAATATACTAATTGACACCTTCACAAAATCTAACCCTACTTGAAACATTTATGAACAATAAAGTCTACTCAAACACATACTAGACCATATCCCTATGTTAGATAGATCTACAGACCACACCTTCTACATAATCATACCTTAGAATTTATTCCTTGCTTGGACACAGTAAATTTTTTACCTTCATAGGGTTAGCTGAGGAATCTATATTCCTTATACAAATAATTATTCTTCATCAAATTTAAACACTTATGACTCAAATAAGAGAGAACCCAAATAAAATCACCCAAAAGAAGATTCCTCCCAAAAAATGTCCCAATCAGAAGATGACACATACATAAAATATTAGTTTCACAAAGTTGTTCCATCCATATACCTAGATTCAAATGTTGAGGAAATAATGGATATTGATCTAGGTCACATTATCATGGAATATATAATAGAATAAATTGGGTCCATAAGATATATTATGGTCAAATATTCCATGATAATGGAATAACTCAAAAAATTACCTCCCTAATTCCAGTGCAATGTTATAACTAGTTTTTAAAATGGCTAAGTATTATAATGTAGATAAGAGAAAAGTCAAGAATCTAAAAGGAAAATATATCTTGTGCTTGACAATAAAACATATTTATTGGTTACTATAGTTTGTGTGTGTGTGTGTGTGTGTGTGTGTGTGTGTGTGTGTGTGTGTGTGTGTGTGTGTGTGTGTGTGTGTGTGTGTGTGTTAATTTGACCCCAAAATCTTCTCAATAATTTTGGGATTCTAATACTAGTTCCTTTTCCAAGTTGGTCAACAAAAAATGGTTGACAAAAACTAAACATATAACAAAAAGACTTCCTAATAATTTTTATAGGTTTAAATACATGAATGAAGTCAATGATATGATCACACTCTTTCATATATTAGTGGGGATCCTATTTCCAATAAAATTTCAAACATGGATGTATAGAAACATATGGATCATTTATCATAATAATTAGTACATCAATTGGGTAAAATTGATCAATGATTCTATTCATAAAAAACTAATATATGTAAATAGCAATTGTAAATTCTACATTACCTCTTATCTCATCTATATTATTTCTAGGTGAATATTATATAGTGGATTTAATATAGTAGGTGACATGAAAAATTAATTGATATATGATTCTTATCCTTAACTCACATTAAAGGAAAGTGCACATCATTTTTTTTAGGGTAAATGATGCCTTTTTTCAATGTGTGATTCAAATGTTTGAATAAAAACCATACATGTTGAGGATATAAATACAATACTCTACAAATATTTTTAGATGGGGAGCCCAATTCATAAAGTTCCCAACTTTTACTTATCTAATAATCTATGGGTACGAGATTGTTCTGTACATGCTCCCAAGGAATGTAGATGACAAATTGGACTTAATGAAAATAATAAGGTAGTTGATTAAGACACATAATTTTTTGTCTAGGAAACACAAGTCTATAATAAAGTTTTCCATTTCTATTGTTAGGTGCACTTGTGCCTCTTTGGCTAAAGAAAAATTAATTGATGAATAAATGACCTAAGCCACCTTTCAATCATTCAAAATTAGAACTTATTTTTATGTCAAATGCTTAATTCAAAATATTATTGGTTATTCACATCAACATGTGAACCACTTACAATACTTTTGAATGGGCTATGATAATGAAAAATATGTGAGAATCTGTGATTATTGATGATTCACTTTGGAACATGCCATTGTATTTGACATAGTAGAAATAAAAAAGAATATAGTAGATTATGAATATGTTTTGGACCCCATTTATGATAAATAAGGAATTAAATAAAAAACTCTTCCTAAAGTGGATTGCACAAAAATAATCTACTTCACTCATTGACAAGATCCATGTTGTGCTGAATACAACTCTCAACTGGTTCAAAATCAAAGTTATTAATGTTGATAAAGTAGGATTTCCTCCTCCCATTAAGGATAATGAATTTGAAAGTGTTCATAAAAAAAATCAAGTATAAATAGGAGCATATTTAGTAGTAATAACTAGAAAAAACTCATGAGAAATTAAGGTGTAAATAGAAGTTGAGGCCATCACAAAAATTATTCTAGTGAAAAATCCACTCAAACTTAAACTAAGAAGGTTAGGTAAAAAGTTATCTAGTACTCCTAGCATTTCTATTTTTGAATAAATTCTTCCTGATGGTAGTCTAAATTCATAAACCTTGGTAATAAATAATACACAATAGTTCTTAGCTTTAGATACATCATTGTTATTTTTGTCTTCTAGCCCCTCTTAGCCTTATACTTCATTACCTTTGCCTCTTTCTCAAAATGTTGAATTTACTCCTATATCTTATCCCAAAACTCCAAATGATACACTTTAAAAAAAGGAATGTGAATTTGTAATAGAAAAGTATCAAGCCTTTCAAACCACTCTTCTTCCCCTTAAGTCTCAAAAGGAATCTAATAGTGTTCTTATACAACAATATCCTAGTACATAAGTCCCTGATTGGATGAATGAGATGGTTAAGAAAAGAAAGAATATTGTACAACCACAAGATTGATTTCAACTTTGACAACTATTCCTCCTTGTTCATTCAATAAGTACAAAAAAAATTCTATAATAATCATTGATTATAAAGGGGATATACATGTAGAGGTAGTAGTTTCTCTTGTTGAGAAATATATAGATAATGTTGACAATTCTAATTATCAAATTATAAAGGTAAACTTGGTAAAACCTACAAGGGAAGGTATGAATAAAAAATTTCACTCTAAAATTGTAACATTGTTTGAAAAATGGACCAAGTCAAAGTGATGAAAGAAAAACATAGATAAAAGTTTGAGAAATTAACATTAATGGTTTATAAACTAGTAAGGCTAATTCAATCTTCCTCTTTAGTTGTTCATCAAATGTCAGACATCAAAACACTAAATGTATCATAATAAATTGGTCATATGGGCAAGGAGACAAAAGAATGGTCTAAGAAAATTATACAATTAGGTGTCATTACCATTCATACAATGATGACCATGTTTTTTTGTATCCAATTAAAATGTGATCAAACAACTAAATATGAAGAGAAGTGTATCAAGGAGGTACATAATGGAGAGTATTTCTTCCCAAGTTGGAATATTTCTCCTATACTTGTCCATATGACCTCATCAAAGAAGAGGTTATTCAAATATAAGAAGTTGTGTACCTCACTAAAATTATAGTGTTTCTAAATTCAAGATTTTATTTTCAAAGAAAGTATTAAAAATTTCATGACTCTAAGTCAATAGGAGGTGATGTTCTCCTTGAAATAATGGGAGTAGGGAAACTGAATTTAACATTAACTAATGATAATGGAAAAGTGGTTTCTGAGAGACAATCATCAATCAATTCAAAAATAATATTCAATAGATACTAAACCCTAAATTTATATTTAATTATGGGTCAATTTAGATGTTGATTAAACATTAGAATAGCTTGGATGATCTCAATGCAATGATAAAGAGACTTCAAGGAACAACTCAAAATATGATATATTTACATTGTGATGCAAACAAAGCTTTCACATATTCAGATGGTCTATATGAAGATAAAATACTAGAAATCATGTAAAAGTTTGATGAATACTAGTAAAAGAAGTCACTTCCATAGAAAGAGAAGATCTAGATCATCCTCAATGAAGAATAAAAAGAATAGTTCGTCATCAAATTTTGACTACTTTCCTACTTAGAACTTTTTGAGTCATTCAAATCTAATAGGTTTAATAAGTTTTAAGTCATACAGATTTGCTAATGCATTTTTTCAAGTTGTGAAAATTGCTTAATGTGTTTTTCCAAAGTTTTAAGGTGCAAATTTTTTATTAAAATTTTTCAAGCTTATAAAAGGAAAAAAAGGTGGTTATGCACTATAACCACCTAGTTTAACCTATAAATACAAGTTTGGGGCTCATTTGTAAAGGTTATTGATAGTTAGACTTTTGAAACCAACTAGAGAAAGATGAGATTATTTTTACAACTTGACAAGAATCAATATATCAAAAAAAATTAAAACTTTGTGTTCAATATTTCTTCATGGGAAATGTATGTGTTTACATCCATGTATATTTGATTTTGTGCTTTTGAAATGATGCTAAAATTATAAATAATTAGTCAAAACATAATAATTTCATTTTATATTTTATTTATTGAACCTACATTTGTTAATACATAATAAATAAATATTGGTGGGGTGAAAATATTATTTTCACTTATTTTTATGAGGAAATATGAAATAATTTTCATATTTGTGTTACTAGTGATAATCAATTTTTTTGGTGTATGTTTCATATTTTTATAAATATGTAATGTCTTTCCTGCCTAATAAATGAGAAAGGTTTCCTTTTAGTGAATCCATAATTTTTCCTAAAATTTTAGCAAGTCTTTGGTTTGGCCCACTAGATTCTTTACTCCTCCATATTTTTCCATATATCTTTTTTCTTTGTTACCTTTTCTTCATATCTTATTTCTACCACCTTTTCATACTTTATGGTTAAAAGTATTACATCAACAAAAATGATTTTTTTTATGAATGGGTTTCTTTTTTGCATCCTTTTTGGTTTTCAATATATGTAGCCCCTGATTCTAATAGGAGAGGGTCTCTGTCACATGACTATTAAAGAAAAATATTCATTTATCCTCTTGACAAATTTTCATGCCAATAGTTTTTGTCGCTCATTGTGGCACATTTTTTGAACTCTCGCACAACCCACATTTAGGTATTTTGGTGTATATGACTTTATCATCAACTCAAGGACCACTTTATCAACATGTCCTAGATTTGGAATAGTCTACATAGTTAGGTATTATTTCACATATTAGAAAGCTTGCCTGGGATTAAAATGAAGTGTTTTTAGCTTAGTTTCAAATTATTTTTGTAATCTTAAACCCAGAATTATATGATTTAGAAATAATAAAAAGAATCATTATATGTATAAAGACTCGTAGAGATCATGAAATAGCTCAAAATATGTAAACTTCATTTATGACCATTTAAACTATTCAAAATCCTAATCATCAACATGGTTTATATTGGATAGAAGCTAAATATGAATATTTGGCTGTAAATTTTCATCAATTTCCTTAGGAGAACATAACAATCATTATTCATTTTTAGAATATTACTAGAGAAATAAATAAGGAAGACCATGCCACCATTATTCAAAGAACTACTAAAATTGTTTCAAGGAGATAAGTAAGAAAATAAAGTAGAAGAAAAACTCATATAGTTTCTCCAAAAAGACTTATAGTAATAAATTTATCTAATGACTATTGAGGAAGTCTAAGAACCAATACGTATATCGAATATTTATTGGTTAAGTAAAACACATGAATATATCTCATCATAGTTGAGATAATTTACATGGTACAATAGAACTAGTTCAACACAATTTCAAAGAATTATTGAAATATTAGAAGAAGAAGAATAAGATCATGTTACCTTAGCACAAAGAACTAAAACAATACCTACACGAAGAGCATGAAAAATAAGACCAACTCAAAGAGTTATTCAAATTTAGCTTATACCTCAACAATAGTACTATTTCTCCCAAACTAGTAGAAAAATGATTCACTAGAACTAGTAAATTAAAGGGTAAATTTCATCCTTTTTATTAGTTATAAGAAGAATATTATTTCAATTTGAGACATGAATATAAGATTAAACTCAATAAAGTAGTTAGTCTTCCCATAACTCCTAATAAAGGTAAACAATCACAAGGAGGAACAACCATAAGTAAATACCTTATCTTATTAGGTGTTGTGATCTCATCACAAATAGTCTTCCCAACCATGTCTCAATAATGGGGTAATGTAATTAGTCTTTTGGATTTGGGATAGTTACATTAACTTTCAAAAGGTTCAAGAAAGAATTTTCTAAAATTATTAGGTGATGGTAAATAACATTCAAATGAATATATTGATGCTTTCTTTATAACATGTGGAATTTTGGGTGTTGAACATGAATATATCATGGTAAGGTTGTTCATTAAAAATATCTAAAATGGAGCAACGTATTGGTTTTATCATCTTCTTCTAAGATCCATTACCAATTAGAATGATATGAAAACTAAGTTTGAAAATAGATTCAAACTCACAAAAGATGCAGATGAATTATTAGCTCAAATAAATCAAATGAATAAATAATATCAAGAACCCATGAGATATTTCATAGATAAATTCAAAAAGTTACTTCATAAAAAACTAACTGCTAAATTGATAGGTGAAAATAATAAATGCTTCTTTATCAATTCTCAATTACTAAAAGTGAGTTATCAGTTGACTTGAATGTTTATTAGACATTTGCCATTGATGTTGAAGATGATAAGATAATGGACATTAAAATAAACAAGGAACTATCAAAAGGTAAGGCATAAAATTTAGGTTACTCATGTACTAAATAAATTTTGAAAAAAATGGTTAATGATTTAATAATTTTGAAAAAGCAACTACCTCAAAAAACCATCACTGGTCCTTACCAAGACATTCTTAGAAAAACTATGTTCATTTTCAAGGGAATCATCCTCAATTACAAGATTTTAAGTATAATATTTCACTGGAAGCTCCTCCTCATCCAAACACAAATCCTATAGTAGATTTTATTTTATAAACATAAGAAATATTTGGATACAAAGAGATTGAAGAAGGAAATAAATCAAAAAATCTAGATCTTTAAGAATGTGAAATTGAAGAATCTAGTGGAAACTTTGAAAATGCACTCGTTGAATATAATTTATCTAAATATGATTATGATGAAAATGTTAGAGACATGAACAATCAATAATTTATAATATTCACAATAGCTAAGAACTAGAAAAGCAACAAAGTGATGGACAAGAAGAACCTACAAAATTCATTCTTACACAAGGAACATTACCTCATGTTCAGATGAATGGAAAATAAGAAATGAATAAAATAGGTGAGTCATTTTATACTACCACCATTTTTTATTCAAAGGGTAATCTTGTTATCAATAATAATGCTAATTTATCTCAGCCTATGGAATGTTCTTCTTTAGTTAGCCTACCCACCTTTGATATAATTGAACATGTCAATAAAACTAAAATTCATATGTCACAAGTTGAATATTTGAGAACATATACAGATTAAATAGACATATTTTTAAAATTAATTAAATTAAATAATACCAATAAAAATAATGCCAATGTGAAAGGAATAATAGCCACCCTCTTTCTTCCAATCTAGTGAAATCCAAGGTTGAAATAACTTCCAAGTATAATAAATTTGACCCTTCTTATATTTCCCTATTTCTCAAAGGATGTAAAGTTAGTAACTACATCATTGATATAGGATAATCTAAAAATGTAATCCCTACCAAAGTTTATCATGCCCTTGGCTTGACCTATACAAAAACTTTTGGCTATTGGTACTCCATGGAAGCCAAACATGTTACACTAGTCAGTCAAATCAAAAACACCCAAGTCTTAGATTATTTTACTTATAAGATAATTAATATTAATAGTTTGGTAGATGAAATCCCAATAACCTATTATATTTTATTATGAAGAAACTTATGCAAGAAACTTGGCAGCAAAATTTTAATTAGACTTGTCACACATAATGATCCAAGTCAAAGGGGTGAAACAATGCCTTGAACGAGAATTGGAAATTAAGTACATAATGTAAAAAATGGATGGTCCTAGGGCTAATATATTTTATGAATATGAAGGTATATAATTTTTTTTTTAATGTTATAAAAAGATCTAGATATGATAAAAATCATGGAAATAAATTCCAATGAAGTTTAGACATCAGAATTTGATGGTAGTTTCTCTTCAATAAGATGTGGTGTAAGAATTATTATGATATACCTAAATAAGGAAATATTTTCTTTCTATTAAAATTTTTAGTTTGAGTGTATTAATAATATAAAAAAAAATTAAGCACTCTTACTTGGATTATAGGTTGCAAAATAAATGAGGATTAAAAACCTAAAAGTGTTAGGTGATGCATAACTTATTGCAAATAAGATCAAAGGCTAGTATCAAGTAAAGAATGATCACTTGAGACACTAAAATTTTGTTTTAGGATAATATATAAACTTTTTATGTATTCTATATTCACACTATCTCAAGAGAAAATAACTCCAAAGTAGACACACTTGCAATGTCAGCTTCATTTTTGATTCCACATTTAAAAGCTAGTACAAATAAATAGACAATTGAATTGGTGTATCAACCAAGTGTACCAATTAATTTAAATAATTGGTACGTATTCAATGATGATCAAAAAATCATTTCCCTTGTTGAAAAGGTTAATGTATTCATAAATCTATACTTCAAATGTAGTGATTCATCATATAAAGAGTCTTTGTTACAAACTCAAAAGAAAGGCATTGCTGAAAAACAAGATGAATAAGGAATAATAAAACTAAAAGGAAATAATATTATTAAAGGCCTAGTATCATTAGAAGATTTTTTTTATAATCATGATAGGTTTATCAAAAATAAGATGCAGAAATATTCTCTCAGCTCAGTATACTATGATAAAGTGAACATTAGCTCTGAAGAACAACCTAGGTTGGTTAAGATTAGGAAATATTATTTCCCTGAAGAAAAAAGAAAATTTTTCATTTTGATTTGAAAATATATAGACATTCTTGCATATTAATATGAAGATATGAATTACTTTCATTTGAAATAAATACAACACATAGTTCCTCTAAGACATGATGCTAAGCCATTCAAATATAATATAGGTAATATAATCTAAAGATTTCAAGAAAAAATATTGATGAAAATACAAATGTTAAATTCACAGATTATTTCCTTATTCATTATTCAACTTGGATTATCAACATATTACTTATTCATAAAAAGAATGGAGAAATTATAATTTGTGTCGATTTTAAAAATCTAAATTAGGCATCCCTTAAAGATAATTTTCCATTACCCATCATGGATCAAATTCTTTAAGAAGTCAAAAGCTATGAAATGATCTCAATAATGTATGGTTTCTTAGGTTACAAACATATTGAGGTTGATAAATAAAATCAACATAAACAACTTTCATAACCCCATGGGGTATTTTTTCATATCAACAAATGTCATTTGGCTTGATTAATGTGGGAAATACATTTTAGAGGGCCATGTATACATTCAAATATCTAAAGAATAATATAATTATGATTTACTTAGATAATCTAACAATTTTTTTAAAAAAGGGAAAGATCACTGTGAAAACCTTTATAAAGTATTTGAAATATGTCGACTACATGGTATTTCTATCAACCCTAAAAAGTCTATTTTTTGGGTGATTAAAGGAAAATTACTCTGACACATTGTCTACAAATAAAGAATAAATATTGATCCAAAATAAGTTGAAGAGATTTAAAAATTATCTTTTTTGATTAGTAAACCAGGTTTAATTTTTTAGAAAAGTTAAATTTTATAAGAGATTTGATCTTGATTTTATAGAAATCACTAGGCATATTACTAAGATGATGAAAGAAAACCCCTCATTAAAATTTAATAATGATAGTAAATAGGAATTTAAGAAAATAAATTTTCTATTACTCATTTACCGACTCTAATGATCCTAAATTCAAAAAGAGTTTATCATTTATTGTTATGTTTTAGAACATACTCTCTCGACTATATTGATTTAGAAAAATGATGAAGTTATTTAATCTCCCATTAATTTCATGAGTTTTAATCTTAACAATTACGAGTTAAAATATTATTTAGATGAGAAACATGCATACATAGTTGTGAAATTTGTCAAGAAATTTAGATACTATATTATATATTTGCATTATATTATGATGGTGCCAAGTAAAATAGTGAAGTCTATTTTGACCCAATATGAGACATGGTATAAGAGAGGTAAGTAGATAACCAAGGTTTATGAATATGAACTTGAAATCAAACCAAAAATTTGGTTCAAGGAAAAGGATTGAGTCATCCCATATTGTCATAGATAGATTCTCAGCTAATCTGTTCAATAGATCCTAATGATGAAAACAAAAAAGATATCCCCTTTGTTATTTTTAGATTATACTATTGAGTGGTATACACACACACACACACACACACACACACACACACACACACACACACACACACACACACACACACACACACACACACACACACACACACACACACACACACACACACACACACACACACACACACACACACATACATACATACACACATACATACATATATACACACACACACACACATACATACATACATACATACATACATACATACATACATACATACATATATATATATATATATATATATATATATATATATATATATATATATATATATATATATATTGATTTATATTTTTGACATATGGATAATGTCCATCTCATATGGATATCAAATAGTATAGGACACTCAATTTGAAAGCCAAAAGGTATGTGATCTAGGATGGTACATTATTTAAAAAGACTATTAATTGTTTTTGTTGATGCATGTTTTTTGAACACTATAGAAAATGGGTTTTCACCCTCTACTTTTAGGATCGGTGATTAATCACTCTAAGGCACAAGTTGTAGGTATGTAGTTTCAGATTAACAAGAGTGGAATAGTATCATGTTACCTACATCTCATCAAGTGAAATTCACTCAAGTGATCATATTAACATATAAGAACATATATTTATAATGATTATATATTAAAATATTAATATGTCATAAAAATAAAAAAGAGGAAAGATTCTAGTAGAAAATAAGTCTTGTGGACCAAACAAGATGAAACATTTCTAAGCTATCATTTGAGCTAAAGGTTGGACAAGTAATCATAAACCAATGTTTTTTCAAGATATAATAATCACACCAATAATAAAGCATAACTAAAAGTTTGATAAAACAAGAATATAGTAAACTTAAGCATATATAATCAAAGGTTGTCGTATTTGCAAGATTGTGTTTGCACATATAGAAGGGGGATTATGATTAATACATAAAATGCATTAAAATTAGTAATAATTCAATATGAATAACTATATTTAAAATAAAACTCATGCATGAAAAATAAATCAAGATACTAGAATGACATAACTTTTACAAGTATCACAATTTGGGAGAAGAATTGGATTTTGCACATCAAGAATAATTATAGAACAATCTATGAAATTCATGTTAATATTAATATCTAAAATTATCCTCTATTTGGGATCGATATGATATATATATATATATATATATATATATATATATATATATATATATATATAATTCAGATGGGGAAACCTCATCTCTCAAGAAAATTCTAGAATGATGTGTCAATTCTCATACAAAGTATACATGTACACTGGTGTTTTCCTAGAATAGAATTCTTTGACTAAAATAAAACATAAACACACACACACACACACACACACACACACACACACACACACACACACACACACACACACACCAAATAAATTAGGAACTAATGGTTCTAACTTAGCTACATAATGAAAATATATACACATTTAAAGTGGTGTTGATGTGGCACTAATAAAAGAAGAAAATGATGGGGGTAAAAGTGATAGAAATTAGAGTCGATGAAACTTTTGTAGTAACTTGAGTTACAACTAGAACATACATTATTATTATAAATACATTAGAATTTGATTCTAATGTAGTTTTAGTAGTGAGTATTAGAAGTGGCACATATGCTAGCCTTGAGAATTGAATGTATTAGTTCACCAATTCATATGAATTAATGGTAAAAACACATTTTGATCTATCCCTAGTCTATACTTTCCATTTGAATTTCATAATGTTGACTTCCATGGTTTTTATTGCCATGTGGATTATTTTAATAGTTCTTAGGTGCCTAGTCAACATAATGTGATAAATGTTTTTTTTATACACTTTTGGGCTTGGCATTCATGTCTTTGTTATTTGCTTATGTGGTTGAGGGATATATGTTTGCATATTATTTCTCTAATCCTAATTTAGTTATGGCATACTATACTTTGTTAATTTGACCATAGGTTAGTGGGATGATGACATGTGGATAGTTCTCACTGCTCTAATTGACCAATATATTTTTTTATAAGGAACTATATTAGCATCACCTATGGGTGAGTATGATTATGACATGTGGATGTTTCTCATTACTTCACTTACCTAGGATAGTATGTAAAATAAACTCTATTGATGTCAACTCTAGGTTAGTAAGATGATGACATGTGGATGACTCTCACTACTCCACTTTCTTAGGATAATATATACAAGGAACTTTGCTAACATTACCTCTAGGTTAGTGGGATGATGACATGTGGATGATTCACACTGCTCTATTTATCTAGGATAATATGTATAGATTTTTTTTTTAATGTCACCTCCAGATGAGTGGGATGATGACACATGGATGATTCTCACTACTCTACTTACCCTAGATAATTTATATAAATTTTTTTGGTGAGATCACCTTTGATTTAGCAAGATTATCACACATGGATGGCTCTCACTACTCTACCTTCCTGAAATAATCCATACTAAGAACTCTACTTACATCACCCTTAGGTTGGTAGGATAATGACACATGGATGAATCTCACTACTCTACTTGATATATATATATATATATATATATATATATATATATATATATATATATATATATATATAAGGAACTCTATTGACTTCACCTTATGATTAGTAAGATGATGACATGTGGATGGCTCTCATTATTTTACTTAACTGCGGTAATACATACAAAGGACTCTAATGAGATCACCTCTACATGAATGGGATGATTACACATAGATGACTCTCATTATTTCAATTGCCTAAGATAACTTTTATAAAAAACTATACTAACATCACCTCTAGGCGAGTGAGATGATGACACTTGTCAAGATCTCAATGATCCACTTGCTAGGGTGACTTATGTTCTTTACTTGGGATCTAGGTTAGTAGAATGATGTTGTATATTAAAATTAGATGAGCTTTAGGATGTCTTTATAAACACTTAAGCACAAAATAACATGTTCAAGACATTGCATAGGCAAAGAACCAACTAAAATCATAACACATTATCCTAGTTAGCCATTTAATTATAAATCAAACATGTGCATAATAACATGTTCAAGACATTGCATAGGCAAAGAAATAACTAAAATCATAACACATTATCCTAGTTACCCATTTAATTATAAATCAAACATGTTCATAAGTACTACGTTAAAGAAAAATCAAAGGTGAAAAGTGAATCATATAATATTACTTGTTCATAGTTTTGATTCTATTATAACTTTAAAATATATTTTAAACTTTGAAATGACCTTAATTTTAGGATTTTAAAATTCCATGTCATAGAAATCTAGTTCAAAAGACCTCGAATTAGGATATTCAATCAATAGTGTGTCTTTATTTGGATATCAAAATGAAGGGTGTGTGTGTGTGTGTGTTATAGGGCACAAAAAATGGAAACTCAGAGGGAAAAATACTAATGAGTATTTAATAACCCAAAATATTAATAATGCATCATAACAAAACTTATGCTCTATAGAGAAATTAATAAATGAAATAGACCCTAAAAAAGACTCCTTATTCATTCTATTAACCCCTTCCATTCCTTGGATTTGAGTGTCTGATTTTTTGTGAAATTAATTTCTCATGGTTATGAGAGTTTTAACAAAGATGTGAATAAACAATGTAGGTTTTGTTTTGACCTTAGATTTTATAACCAAATAGTAACAGACTCCTAGGAATTACTCTTCTACTAGTTAGCTATCCATAATATCAAAAAATATACCTATGATTCCATTTTAAGCATTGTTCTACTACTAGCTAGACATCCATATCTTTGATAGAGATTAATTGAGTCAACCATATTCTATTAGTTTGTATGATTTATTTGAAACACATGGAAAAAGGGTTGGGATTTCCATTGGTTGGATGTATGTATAAGAAAATTATTTTAATCAATACATCCACATCAGTTTGTATCCATTTCTATGTTTATTAACTCCTATCCAAGTTTTAGCATGTAATAGTGAAGTTAATCTTTAGAAATTAAATATATTTTTAAAATTTACATGATTATATCAGGGTAAAATTCATAGGTATAGTAAACTCATTTAGGCCAAATAGAATCTAATTCAGTCATAACACAAACCTCAATTCTAGAAGTTCAAGCACTAACAGAATAAATCCTTGTGAAAACCAATCGTGCATCCTTTTAAATCATCATTTTATATTTGGTAATTATTTTATACTTCCAACATAGTAAATCAATTGGTCTTTTTTACAATTTTAGAAAACTAATCTAGAAAGCACAATAACTAATCTACCCAAAGCAAATGTAGAAAGTACGAAATCTAATCTAAGAAAATAGAAAAGACTAATCTAGAAAGTAGGAAATTTAATCTAGAAAGCAACAAATATACTCAGAATCTAAAAAAATAATTCTTAACAAATATGGGAAGGTGGGTTTGTAAAATTTATGTATAATGCTTCCCACTCTTTTGTATAATCAATTTTTTTCCTGTTAAAGTCCTCAAACATGTAATAAAATATTTTATATTCATTCAAAAATTCTTTTAGTTTCTTTCTCTTAAACCCAAAATAATTTGCATGCATGTATTCAACATAATCATCTTTTTTAATTCCAAAAAAAAATGATATATGAAAGATTACCTCAAAGTCTTTCTAAACATAAATAAGATATTTATTTATCTAAAGTTTGGTGAATATGATGTTTGGAACAAGAGGTTCATTAAATACCAATTCTTTTAAATTTGAATCATCTAATAAACAAACATTTTATTTATCTTCTTCTTGCACGGTGTGATTACGATATTCTATATTTTAAATATCTTTGTAAGAATCATCATCTAAAATGTCTTCTTCCTCTTCAATCATACCATGATTGATGAAATTAGAAGTTTCATGATCAACTTGATCATATTGGAAGTCTTCGATTAGAACAATGATAGGATCCTAAAATTTTTGATTACTTGGTAGAATATTTTAAAAAGAGGATATATATTCCACTTGACATCTATTTTTTCATGATAACTGATTATCCACCTAAATAGCTTCCATACTATATAAAACCAAAGTATTTTTTTACAAACATTTTCATAGAATTGGAGGTTAATAGATCTAAAGCATGAAAATACATATCTAAAGCCATTGCTTTATAAGGTCTATGACTAATTAAAATTTTGTTAAAATTATTTTGAAATCTAAAATTAAAACCCTCAATTATCTCATGAGGTTCTCTTTTGATCATAATAAATTATTTGAGGAAAATATGAGCATCAATCATTTGACCATATTGAAAAAAAAATTGATATTTAGAAATATTCCAAATAAAGATAGAATTATGTTCCAAGCCTAAAAACCAATCATAATATTCTTAAAATAAAGTAAAAGGAAATAATCATCAATCTATATCCTCAAATTTTACATTCAAAACATTCATAGGATATTTGTAAGCAACAAGATGTTCTTCAACAGTTTTTTTGCTATTGATTTGAAAACTAGGAAGAACAAAATAGATCATCTAGTAAATCATGTTGAATACCTAGGATGTTTATGGGTGATGCACCATGATAAGACATATTTTTTTAATTTTATAAATTTTATGGTTTTTTATTTTTATTTTTATTTTTTTTGACTTTTTTGATTTTTAACAAACAACTGAAATACAATGATGCATTGAATGAAAATTGATCACAATAAGCTCCTCCTTTTATCACTAATTTTATATTGGTGTGGGTTTTATGTACACCATAGATAATATATTTTTAAATTCTCATTTTAGGATAGGTGATTAATCATTCCAAGGCATGAGTTGTAGGTATGCAATTTTAGATTAATGAAGTGGTAGAATAGCATCATGTGACCTACATCCTATCAAGAAAAATTCACTCAAGTAATCAAATTGACATCCAATAACATATGTTTATAGTGATGATATATTAAGATAATAAGATCTTATAAAAAATAAAAAAGAAGGAAGATTAGGGGGGAAAAAAGGATTGTGGACTAAACAAGATGAAATCTTTCTAAAAAGAAGGCTTATGGACCAAATAAGATGAAACTTTTCTAAGCTAAAAATTAAACTAAAGGTTGGAAAAATAATCATATATTAATGTTTGATGCAAGATAATATAATCACACAAATAATGAAACATAATTAAGAGTATGAGGAAATAAAAATACAATAAAATTAAACATATATAATCAAAGGTTGTCACATTTGCAAGATTGCATTTGTATATATACAAGGGGGGATTCTGATTAGTACATAGAAGGCATTCAAACTAGTATAACACAATATGAATAACTATATTAATAAGACAACTCATGCACAAAAAAGAGACTAAGATACCATAATGATAGAACTTCTTACCAGATTCACATAGTTGAAGAAGAATCATATTTTCCAAATAAAAAATAATTACAAAACAATTTGTAAAATTTATTATTAATCTCAATAGACAAAATTCTCATCATCTATTTGGGGTCTAGAGGATATAAGTATATATAATCTTGGAATGGGGATGCTTCATCTCTCAAGCAAAAACTAAAATTATATGTCCAAAAATTTAATGATGTGTTAATTATCATGCAAAGCATGCATGTATAATGGTGTTTATCCATATTATAATACCTTGACTAAAATACTATATATATATATATATATATATATATATGCCAAATAAATGAGGAACTAATAAATTTAACTTAGTTGAATCATGAAAATACATACATATTTAAGCGGGTGTTGATGTGGAAATGTTAAAAGAATAAAACGATAGGGTAATAACTATATAAATTGAAGTGGATGATATTTTTTAGTAACTTGAGTTACATTTGAAACAAACACTATTATTGTAGATTCGCTAGAAGTTGTCACCAATGTAGTTGTAGTAGTGAGTATTGAAAGTGGCACATATGTTGGCCCTAATAATTTATTGTATTGATTTATAAATTCATGAAAATTGAAGGTAAAAATAACTTTCACTCCATCCCCTATCTATTCTTTTCATTTTAATTTCAAAATTTTGGTATTTGTCGATTTTATTGCTATGTGGCTTCTTTTACCTTCTCTTAGGTGCCTAGTCAGTGTAACGTGAAATATGTTGCTTTTAAACACTTTTAGTCTTGGCTTTCATGTATTTTTTATCTACTTATGTGGTTAAGGGACATGTGTTCATGTATCACTATTCCAATAGTAACTCAACTATGACCTATAATTTGTTATTTTGGTAGTGTGTTAGGATGATTATGACACATAAATGGTTCTCATTTATCTGCTTACCCAAGATATTTTATATGAATAACTATGATAACATCACCTCTAGGTGAGTGGGATGATGACACAAGGATAATTCTCATTAATCTACTTTTTTGGGATAATTTGTACAAATAAATTTATTGATGTCATCTATAGGTTAGGAAGATGATGACACATGGATGTCTCTCATTACTCTACTTTCTCAAACTAATATGTATAAATAACTCTACTGATATCACCTACACGTCACATGGATGACTCTAATTAATGTATTTAACTTGGATAATATATATGAGTAAATCTAATGATGTCACATCTATATGAGTTAGATGATTCATATGGAAGTATATCAATGCTCTATTTGTTTGAGATAATTCTTACAATAGACTTTGTTGATTTCACCTCTAAGTAAATAAGATGATGACACATGGACAACACTCACTATTTTGTTTACCCAAGATAATCCATATAAATAACTTTGATGACACATGGATGAATATCATTATTCCACTTTCTCAAGATAATCTATACAAATAAATATTCTATCATTATCTATGGGTTAGTAGGATGATGGAATGTAGACAATTCCTATTTCTCCACTTTTTTGGGATAATATATATGAGTAACTTTGTTGATGATACCTCTGGGTGAGTGGTATGATGCCACATGGATGGTTTTCACTACTCCACTTATCAAAGATAATCTATACAAGGAGCTCTATTGACTTTACGTCCAGGTGAATGAAATGATGACAACTGAAAAGATCCTATTAATCTTTTTGCTAGGATGAATTATGTTCTTCACTTGGCCTCTAGGTTAGTATAATGATGTCTCATGTAAAACTTAGATGATATTAATGATGTCTAGGGAAACATTTAAGCACATAATTTACTATTAAATACACAACATATGAAAAGAACCAACTAAAATCATAACATGTTATCCTGATTATCCATTCTATCATAAATCAAACATATATATAAGTACTAAGTTAAATAAAAATCAAAGGTGAAAAGTGAATCATATAATATGGATTATGTACATCTTTTATTCTCCTATATTTTTAAAACATACTAAAAAATTATAAATGACTCTATGTTTATTCTTTTCAAATTCCACATCATAGACTTTTGGTTCACAAGATCACAAATGAGGATATTCAATTAATAGTGGATCCCTATATAAAATGGGGTGTGTGTGTGTTAGGACACAATGGTTTTTTATTGATATGTGTAGATAAGGAATGATAGAAGAATCTCATATAATCCTTTCATGATAAATCTTTTGGTAGACACTTTTCAACTCTAGTAAAAACATACAAGATTTTAAGAGCTCTCTACTATTTTCCTACACTATTCAAAGACTCATATGAGTGGATACGGAAATTCAAAGCTTGTCAATAGTTTATTAGATGACCAAAACTTATAGCATTACATCTAAAGATAGTGGTGATACAAGAACCTTTCCAATAATGAGGATTAGAATTTGTAAGAAATGCAAATCATCATTCAAGTGTGGAACAAAAACATGTTATCACTATTACATATTATTTCACAAAATGGGTAGAAGGCATCAAATTCAAACATACCACTTTAGAAGTTGTTTGTAATTTCTTGAAGGAGAATATCTTGGTGAGATATGGCATTTTATAGAATATCATAATAGACAATGCCTCAAATTTTTATTATTCAAAGTTTATTGAATTTTTATATGGTTACAACATCTCATTATCTCACTCTTCAAATATTATCTAAAAGGAAATGGTGAAGATGAGTCAAGCAATAAGAACATGATAACTATCATTTGTAAATTGGTTGATGAAAATTAGAGGCATTTTCATAAGATTTTATATAATGAATTGTGGGTAGATTTCATAATACCAAAGAAAACCATTGGCATGTGTCCACTTTAATTTCTCTATTGGATTGATGTGATAATTCAAATAACACTTGAATTTTTCACACCATAGTTGTCTAAGACCATTGAGAATTAGAACTTTGAGAGTCACTTTGATAAAATAATTATCTATTCAAATACGATTGAAGAATATAGAGCATAAGTTGTTGAAAAAAATACTTAGCATTAGGTTCAAGTTAAAGTCATTTTCAAAAAAGTGCAAAGAGAAGGTATTTTCAATAGGAGATCTTATTCTTCTATGGTATAATCACATATAACTGAAGGGAAGTCATGGAAAATTTGACTCTTTACGGATGAAACCCTTCAAAATCAAGAACTTTTTTGGAGACAACACTATATCTTAACCATTACTTCAAGTGAAATCAAGTTATCTCTTACATGTAAGTATGTATATAACAATTTTGGTTGTGTTTACCATATGTTGTTATTTTTGGCTTGTTTTGTGTTATGTCATTTTGTTTCATGTCATTATCCTTATTGGTTGTTTAATTTGATTTTGTAATATATTGATTTGTCCTAAGTTTTTCATTTTATTAAATTTAAATGACTTTGTAACCCAATATAAATAGACTTATCTCTAAAATTGAAGTCCATAATTATTCTCTCATCCCTTGTAGTTTGAGATCCATAGTTGGATCCAATTGTTGTACTAGTTTTTAAACAAATATCAAAAGGCTAAAATTCTAAGTATTTTGATTACAAATAGTTAAAAAATTCAAAACATATAAAAATTGGTCAAATTCATTTTTATCTAACTCAAGCATCTTATTCTAGAAAAATTTATTTCCACAAATTTAATTTGTTCAAAATTGGAAAAAAATGCAAAAAATGGCTAAGTCTTAAGCCTTGTTAGAAGTGGTGTACCTACCAAATAGAAATAAATTTTTTGATTATTGCCTAGTAAATCATCAAATATAATGTGTGTAAATACACATGTCAAACTCAACATATGCTTAGGAACACATTGGAATCTTCCCCCTTACAAATCATCTCATTGGAATCCGATGTGTGTCCAAACACAAATTAGATCTCGATACCTCTATAATAATTCCCCTTAGATCCTAATTCTATTTTAAACCCTCTCAAACTTTAATTCCCTTGCCATCATGCCTCTTAGATTATAACTTAATTTCATGCACTCTAAAAATTCTTATATTATTCCATAGGATTTCTTTACATGTGTGGGTGTTTTAATATTGGATTTAAATCTCTTCCTCCATTTTTTCCTTCTGATATACTCTCACTTATAAACTTGCCTTTCCATGATCATTGACATTACATAGTTTTTTTTATCTTATTACCAGTTGAAAAGATCTAGGGTTTATGTTCTCTGACTCAACATAAAGATACACATAGATCTTATTAATCATTTTGATCAAGTTTCTTGAGGTTATCTTATCTTCTTCATCATTGGTCATTCAAGATTGACACAATAAAAAAAATCTTCTAGACTCAGATTTTATCCAAAAAACATAGCATAATTTATATTCCCTTTGTGCATTTTTTAGGATTCATCATTAGTTCACACAAATCTTAGACCCTGGCCTAGTCATGAACAACATTGGTTTCAAGATTTTTTTCCTCCAGTGATAGACTTTGAGCTTTGCCTATGCATTCATTAGAGTCCAAGCCTAGTTTAAACCTTTTTTGGAATTTTCCCTTGATTGGAACATTATCCGACTTTGATATATTTCTTGACACCTTCACAGACTCTGATCCTACTTGAGATGTAGGCAAACTCTACAATCTACTTAAACATATACTAGACCCTATCCCTCTATTTTATATATATATATATATATATATATATATATATATATACATATATATATATATATACATATATATATATATACATATATATATATATATATACATATATATATATATACATACATATATATACATATATATATATACATATACATATATATATATATACATACATATATATATATATATACATATATATATATATATATATGTATATATATATATATGTATATATATATATATATGTATATATATATATATATATGTATATATATATATATATATATATAAAATAGAGGGATAGGGTCTAGTATATGTTTAAGTAGATTGTAGAGTTCGCCTATATCTCAAGTAGGATCAGAGTCTGTGAAGGTGTCAAGAAATATATCAAAGTCGAATAATGTTCCAATCAAGGGAAAATTCCAAAAAAGGTTTAAACTAGGCTTGGACTCTAATGAATGCATAAGCATACCCTAGAATGTGCTCCTTGCTTGAACACAATCAAATTTATATCTTCATAGGGTTAGCTTAGGAATTATTCCTCCTCATATAGGTAGTTGGTTTTCATAAAATGTCAAAATTCAATACTCTAATAAAAGATACTCCAAATAAAGTCACCCTGAATAAGAATCCTCCTAAAAAGGGTTCCCAGTCTGAAGCAGACATAAACATGAAATATTAGCTTCAAAGAGTTTTTCCACCCTCAAACCTATATTCAAATATTGAAGAAATAATGAATACTAATTTAGGTTAAATCAACATGGAATATTTTTAGATTAAACTAAGTGGGATTCATGAGATAGATTATCATCAAAGCATCTATGATAGTGTACTAGCTCAAGTAGCTACTTTCCCAATTTTAGTTTAGTGTCTAACACTAGATTTAACAATGGCTAAGCATTATGATATATAAAAGAGAGATATTAAGAGTCCAAAAGGATAATATAGCTTGCATTTAGGACTAAAGCATATTATCACTTATTATAGCTACCTAATAGACAAGCATGTGTTAATTTGAACCCAACATCTTCTCAATAATTTTGAGATTCCAATACTAGTTCCTGATCCAAGTGGGTATAAATCAATGGTTAAAAAAACCAAAGAAAACAACAACACTTCTTGATAATATTTCTAGGTTTGAATTTATAAATGAAATCACTGATATGATCACACTCTTACATAGAGTAGTGGGGATCCCAATTGCAATAAATTTTTAAACATAAATATATAGATACATATGGATCATTCATCATAATAAGTAGTACATCAATTGGGAATAATTAATTATTGATTCTATTCAAAAACAACTAATATAGGTCAATACCAATTTTAAATTATACATGACCTCTTATCTAATCTATGATATCTCTAGGAGAAGATTCTATAGTGTCTTGAATACAATAGGTGACATTAAAAATTTAAATATATTTGATTTATATTCTCAACTCACATTGAAAGAAATTGCACATCATTTTTTTGGTTATATAATGCATTTTTACAATATGTGATTCAAATGTTTGAAACATAACTAGATAAATTAAGGATATCAATACAAATTTCTATAGATATTTACAAATGGGGAGCTTGGTTCATACATTTCCCAACTTTCACATATAGATTGCTCTGTACATGTTCCTAAGTTATGTATATGATAAATGGGATTTAATAAAACCAGTAACTTAGTTGACTGAGACACATAATCTCTTGTCTAGAAAGCACAAGTCTAAAATAAAGTTTCTCATTTCTATTGGTTGGTACACTTTTTCCTCCTTAGATAAACCAAAATTAAATCATGATTAATTGATGAATAAATTACTTAATTCACCATTTGGTCATTTAAAATTAGACCTTATTTTGATGTCAAAATCCTAATTTAGAATATTTTTGGTTCTTCACATCATCATGTGCACCACTTTGAATATTTGTGGATGGATTGTGATTATGAAAAAGATGTGAGAATATATGATTACTCATGATTCACTTTAGAATAGGTCATTGTATTTGACATAGTAAAAGTAAAAATTAATATAGTAAATTATGAATATGTGTTGGACCCCATTTATGAGAAATAAAGAATTGAATATAAACCTATTTTTAAAGTGGATTATTAAAAAAATAATCTACATCACTCATTAACAAGACCCAGGTTTTGTTGAATAGGACTCTCAAATGGTTGAAAATCAAAGGTATTAATGTTGATAAAGTAGGATTTCCAACTCCCATGAAGGAGATTGAATTGGAAAGTGTTCATAATATAAATATCAACATATTGAGAAGTAGGAACTATCAAATAATTATAATAAATTGAGGTATAAAAAAAATTGAGACCATCATAGAAGTTGCTCTAGTGTAAAATCCACTCAAGGTTAAAATAATAAGTCTAGGATAAAAGTTCTCTAATACTCCTAGAAAATTTTGAAAATATCATGTGTATATGGTACCTAAAAATTATTTAGTGATGGGGATTGGTGTCTCTAGTAGTTTGGTTTCTAAATTTATTTTAATAAATATTTTATTATATGATTAGATTTAAATAGTAGTTTCAAGCAGCTATTCATTTATGGTTTTCCCTAAAGTGTTTCCACATAAATTTGGTGTCAATATGTGTCATTTTTATGTGAATGCTTTCATTATGGATATTAATTTCATGAGTTAAAATATAATATTAAATTGATTTAACCACCCCCCCCCCCCCCCCCCCCCACTCTTAGTATACGTGTGTTCTCAAAAATCGGTATCAAATTAGTTCCTTAAAAATAGCCTAACTTCTAGAAGGTAGATCTCAAGAGCACTCATGGCTGAACAAGAAGGTTTCTCCATAAATAAGGCTCTATTATTTGATGAAACAAATTATGGTTTTTTTAGTATAAGAATGTGAACCTATTTAATGGATTTAGGGTTTGATATCTATCAATCAATAGTAAATGATTATACAACTCCATCATCTCCTCTAACAGATCTAATGGGAAAGAATGCGAGTCAAAATAATTTAAAATCTATGAATGTAATTTTGTGTGGTCTATCAAAATTAGAGTTTGTCAAAGTAATGCACTATGAATCAACATAAGATATTTGGGATAAACTAAAGAATATCTATGAAGGATATGACAATGTAAAGAAAGAAAAACTCCAAACTCATAAGAGACCATTTGAGAGCTTGAAATTTAAGGATGAAGAAAATGTTGTGGCATATATTCTTCCCGTGGATGATATTATTAACACCATCATAGGACTTGTAAATCTTTTTGACGAATCCATGATCATTTAGAAAGTGATAAGGTCACTTCCCTTGAGATTTGATGCAAAAGTTTTGGCTATTGAAGAAATAAAGGACTTAGACTCATTAAAGATGGATGAGTTGTATGGGATTCTCATGTCATATCAAATGATAACTAAAAAAGAAAATCCATCTAAGAAGGAATAAACTTTTATAACTTCAAATAAAGGAAATAATAAAGAACCTAAATCAAATGATGACACTAGTGATGAACAAGATGAAAAGGAGGCCATTTCTGTAAGAAAGCTTATAAAGGATTTGATAGATACAAAGGTAGGCTACATTTCAAGTGTTTTAATTGTGTTAAAATAGGACATTTTGGTACTAAATTTCCACATAAGGATTATAGTGATGATGAGGAATATCATAATGATTAAATGAATAAGAAGGAAAGAAAACCATAGTACAAGAAAATTTTGAAACAAAATGAATTTAAGAAATAGTTTGGTAAGCACAAAAAAAGCCTCTATTTCAAAAAAGATAGTATCTTAACTAAGGAGAATGATGAGATCATATCAAATATTTACAGAGAAGAAACTCTATTCATGGCTATAGAAATAAAAAATGATACCTTTAAAAAAGAAGACACCATGGAAGAGGAAGAAGATTTCAAAGGTGAAGGAGAGGTAGATCTTGAAGAGGAATTCATTTGTGTTTTAGGTGAGATAAAAGTGATTATGAAAAATAATTTGAAATAAAAGTTACAACTTGATAAATATGAAAAGGAGGATTGTGATTCAATATCTAAATTATCACAAATCCTTGATGAATCATAAAATATTATCATAAGCCTAATGATTAAACTATAGGAGGCAAAAATGATAGAACAAGAGGTGAGAATCCAATTAAAGACAAAATAAGAAAATTGTGAGAAGCAAGAGTCCAAAATTTTTTCTGTTAGGAAGGAACTAGAGAAAAAAACCACTAATTTGATAGCAGCCTCAAATTTTAGAATAGGACCAAGTTCTTAGAATATATAATAAATGGGTATAGGTGACGAATTATAAAGACTAGTCTTGGATATAAATAAAATCAGATGGCTAACAAAGAAGATCAAAAAGAGACACCAAAGAAGTCAAATAAGGAAAAGAAAAGAAAATTATTCACATGTTATCAAAAGTCCTATTAGTGAGAGGAAAGAGAATCAAGTCTCATATAAAATAAGCACTCCTCCAAAAGATAACAAGGACAAATTTAAAAAGTCCTTTCCTCCAAGGAAGACATCTATGACTAAGTTCTAGAGTTCCTTTTAAGGTTATTGATATTTATTTAATCATTTTGGTCATAAATAAAGATATTGTAAGGCATGATCAAGAAATGATTTTATATGGAATAATAACATAAGTTCTTATGGGTATTCAAATAGAAACTACAATTTCTCCTTTAGTAGATAACAATTTCAAATGTTATAACTGAAATAACTTTGGACATACACCATTATTTTGTAGAAGTGGTTTTATGAAACGTCATAGGTAGAATAAGAAAGTGAAATCCATGAGTAAATAAAATGAAGAAAATTCAAAATATGGAAAAAGAAGTAGGAGCAAGAAAATAAGGAGAGACTTATGCTTGTATAAACTACATTTCATGCACAAGAGGTACCACTAAGATCATAATAAGTACAAATTTAGGGGGAGCTAATCATTACATTATCTTTTTGCTCTATATATTCTTTGGTGATATACATTTAGAAGATATAGAAAGATTAGCTAATGAATATTCTTTGTGACAGTGATGATGCAAGTGATGGTATTGTTATTAGAAATAAATCAGAGTAGGAACAAAAAAGAATGAAGTAATTCAAGGTGTAGAACATCTTACAATAGGCATGGGCTAGCATGAAGTGTATATTATAGAAGGCACCTTGACAGAAAGTGATCAAGTTGAGAATGTTAATGAGCATATGTAGCATGATATGAAAATATAAATGGAAGTGAAAAAGAGGAGTTACCACTTGAGAAACTAGAGATAATCCATATGGATGTCAAAAATCTCAAATTTGATCAAATTCAAGGAGAGAAAATGAGAAAATAAGAAGTCATTATGAAAAATGATAGGGAAGATTAGAAAGACAATCATTTAGTTGTGGTGATGTTGAAGAAGATGACATGGATATTTCCCATGATTTATTTTTGGATGGAAGTATAATGAACATCCCTTTGCCATTGATTTCAAAGAGGGAGAATTAATGAAAGGGGGAGGAAATGAAGAGAACTACAATAAGGGAGAGTTTCTCTATAGATTTGTAATCAATGACAAAGGGGTATATTTTTGGAATATTGTCATTGATGTCAAAGGAATTATAATTAATATAATGGAAGTCAATCAAATTGTTAGAGGAAATATCAATAAAATTGTCGATGTAAATGTTTAAATTTTGATGGAAATGTTGATAGAAATGTTGTGAAGAAAGAGCTCTCATAATATTTTAACTTGAAAGAAATTTGAGGCCCTAAACAATCAATACAACATTATCATACCAACTCAAACCTTCTCCTTAAAGGTGCAACCTATGTATGCATTAGAGTCCTCCTTGTTTTCGCACTTAGAGTATGGGTTCTAAACCCAATCCCTTAGGAGATTATAGATTCGAAAGGTGTCAGTCTAGGTATGCACCACCACCAAGTCATATGAAAGGGTGAACTATAATATATTATATTAGGCCTTCAAGGTAATTATTGAGATGTCAACAATTTGATACCCTTGAGTTGGCTGAGTAGATCCAATCATGGGTGTCATCTTTCACCCACTTAGTGGTGAGGAATAACTTGTTGAATAATTCAGTGCATGGGAAAACCTTAGGCTTGGTCATGTCCCTATGTAAGACAAAATTCTCATAATCTCATAGGTCATCTTCAAATTCAACCTGATTATCATCATTGCTACCGATTCCTTAGGTCCCGAGTCACTAGCTTTGAATACTTCATTATATGAATTTGTTCAATCCATCTAGGAATAAAGTGTCTTTATATTCAAGATCCACCTTGGGATTTGAAGATGAAATGACCATTACATTAAGATGGAATTTAACATAAGAGCTTTAGGTGAAGGACAAGGTGTATAAGGTACCAAATTGGATTAGAATGTAAGGAGTCTATCTTTGGGAGTTTGGATCTATAATGACTAATTATCTTTCCTTGGTATACTTATGGAAATCCACATTAACCCCCTTACATTAGTGGCATTTGGTGTCTCACTCATAGATTAAAATTTGAATTGTTGGCTTAATATTCCACTTAATTTCCCAATATGGAGTTAAATTTAGAGCAAATGATTACATGTTGCATACTAGATTTAGTAAAGGTGATATGATTCTTGGGATGGTAGGCATGAGGTCATCTAATCTCCCATAAAGTTGATTCTTGGGTATGGTAGGCATGAGGCCATCTAATATCTAAGACTTCTCGAGTAGATCTTGCTTCATGCCACTTGTCCTCTATCTATTGGTCATCATGTTAATGGTCAACAACTAGGCATAGCCTAGCACTTTGATATTATACCCTTGGTATGGATGAGATACTAGCTGGGGACAAATCATCCTTTTATTATCCCATTAAACTCCATTTATACTTCATTTTGACCTTTTTAGACCTTAGGATCCCACTTGATAATATGCACGATTATGCCACATGTCATGTTATGATACATTAGGCTCTCCAAGGATATAAAATCTCTATCAGGATAAGGAACTAACTATTATAATACGATACATGGTATTTCCTTATTATGTTAAGATCTCCTTGGTTCTGACATCTCTATCAAGATCAAGAGACTGATGTGTTTGACACAAGGGAGAGCTCATTGGTTGGATTCGGGAACTTATGACCTTGGGGGTATGTAGAATACTTTGATTTTTTTAGGCTCTCAAGCTATTATATCTATATTTGGACTAGGAAACTAACCATTCTACCTCTAGTTGACATGGCACTCCTTGGTTAGGTTGAGCTCTCTTAGTCTCTATCATATCTATTAAGTCTAAGAGATTTACCATTCTAAATTTAGCATGGGTTGATCGGATAGAGTAATTATATATTTTGACCTTGGGTTTTATGGCATTCCTTATTATCTTAGGCTCTCTCAATCTTTCACATCTCTATGAGGACTACAAAGCTGATATGTCTTACATAAGGGCACATGCCTTATTTTTATTTTACTATATCCTGATACCACTAACAGTTACCCATGTGAAATTTACTAATTATACCATATATCCCTATAATAATATATAAAAATTACTAAGTGAAAGAGAAAATAAATGATACCAATTAACTACTCACCTAGATGCCAGCTAGGCTACAAAGTGCCACGTAGGACTCTAGGATTTTATACTCTAGGAAGGGACTAAGACTCCAAGAATTTCCAATTGAGATTCAGCCCAAACATTTAGCATGTTAAAAATTCAAATAAATAAATCATATCTTGACCATGGAGTATCATCAATATTTGGGCATGATTTCTTTCATATACCCTTAAGGTTCACAAATTAGATCAATTGGTCATTACAAATACCACATGCTCGAGAAAACTAGGGAAACATGAGATTTAAAATAATTGGTTTAGTTGGGGCTAAAAAAAATGAGATAATGGGTCTAACAACATTGAATCGTGTATTTTTTAAATAGGGTTCCCCCATTTATGGGAAAAGAGGGCATGTTGGCCATAACAAATGGAAAATTCTATGGGGAAAGTGGTGACAAGCACTTAAAACTTGACCTATTAATCCTTTGTTCATGAATAAGACATAATATATAAGATATATCTTTAGACATATCAAAAAAAATGGATTAAGGTCATGTATATCAAGTGACATACTAAGATTTTATCCTATATAAGACCACCGGTGTGTGTAAGAAGTGATTCTAAATTAGCTTTTCTAATTCTAGAATTCACTCAAGAAACGAGAGTTGAACTAGGCATTTAATTTTCTTAAGCTCCTTAATTTTTTCATGGCTTGGAAGGGAATGGTGTGGGTATTGATTATCTACCATCTGGGTGTCTATATCCCTAACAGAGTTACATCTAGTCCCATTCAAGGCCTTGCTCTATTGTCATCTAAGTGAGAAAGCTTTTGATGGAGGTTGTTTGAATAACCATTTTGAGGAAGACTTAGAATTTAAATTATGCATGTTTTTAAAGTCTTATTTTAAGGTTCCTTATGAAGATATTAATGGTTCGAAACCAAGCCAAGGGTGATAAGGTGAACAAGAAGCCCTAAATACCCACTCAATCTTAGATTGTCTTGAATAGTCCTACCTTTTATAATATTTTATGTTAAGTGTATTGTGGTGTCTTCTATTAGGATTTATGTTGTTATAAAATCCACATGTTTGTCTACGAATCATTTTCCTCCAAGATTTGAAATGTATAAGACTCAATTATCATCCCTGACTTGTTTGGATTGAAGACTCAACTTTGGTCCTTTTCAACTCAATAATGCATTCTAGGCTTTGGCCATCATTTGAAGTGGCTACTAAATTTTCTTATCTAAGGATCCCTTGTAATGGGGATCACTTTATTAATTATTATCATGGGATAGATATGGGGTAGATGAACACTTCAAGGACACAACCAAATAAACAAGACAAAAGAATAGATAAGAAAGCACATAATAAGAAAAGCAAACACACAACTAAATAAAACTAACCTAATATGTACATTACCATCTTCCACCGAGGTTATCTTAAAATTACATTTTATGGGGAAGTCAAGAAATAGTGATTTAGAAACCATCTATTTATTATTAGTGGTAGGTCATTTCCCTCTAGGTCCTTGAGGTGAAAGGTATTCTAGCCTATGCTCTCAGCTATCTGATAAGGACTAATATGGAAAAGATTAAACCTCAAGTGTTGGCCCTTATTTTCATAAGCCTTATCCCAAATTAATATTAGACTAGATAACCTAAAGGTTTTGATCTTATACCTTTTATCAAACCATCATTTGATAGTACCATGATGCTTGTTGAAGTATAATAGAGCTTTATCTCAAGCTTCTTATAACCAAATGATATCCAAGAGCCTATAATTTACTTTATCATCTAGTTCCATGAATTATTTTATTAATTTTTAAGTTAACATCCTAATCATGACTGACATGACTATATCCAATCCATAAAATATAATGAAAGGAAAGCTCTTGAGGTCTTGTTTATACATAGTACGGTCAGCCCATACAATGAATTTAGTAATGAGTGCCATTCCCTAGGTTTCTCCCCTATATAATTATTGATGGAATCTATTAAATTATTATTGGTATATTCTACCAATCTATTTACTTGTGGATAGATGTCATATGCCCATTCTATAAACTTTGTGTATTGGAAGGTGAAACCGTTATCACACACCAAAGAGACTAGGACCAAAAACTGAGTGGTTATGGTGTTCTCCATGAACTTGATTGGCTTAGGTGAAGTTGCTTATCTTCATTGTGATTTACTTAGACTAAATTATGCAATAATATATGGCTATAATAAAAAATGTGTGGCCAACTAATGAATTGGGGTTGATGAATATGATGAAATCCAAGCCCCTTTGGGTAAATGGTGTTGATTTTACCATGGGCTATAACGGCATTATCATGTAGGTTTCCCTCTTGGAAAAGATATAAAACTGATGGAAAACATGGATGTGGTAATAAATGTCTTCAAACAAATTAGGCCAGTAGTATCCCACCCAAAGAACTTTGTGCACCATGGCATTTGACACTAAGTGACTAGCTCTTAGTCTTTCATGGAAACTGTCACATCCCAATTTCTCACTAAGTTAATCTACCTAATTATCAATGGATTATTATGGTTGATAAATTTATTTAATTACTATTTAACTAAGTTGTAATTATAATATGCTATTATGGTAAAGTTGTATGTTGTTTTGATTACATAATTTCATTTCTATGAGTTAGTTGTATTGTATATTATTTACATTATGATCATGTTGATTAGTTGTTACAATAGTATTTTATGATATATATCATGATGTTATTAGATAACTACCTTCTTGTCATGACTTAGATGTAGGAGAGATTCATCCCTTATAGTATGATGGAAGGAGAGCATTATCAAATAGGGTGGCATATATGGAGGTATTAGGGGATGATATAGGAACAACTAGAACCCATTTACACACCACATTAGATAGCACTCATAAAATACGTTATTCAAGTTGTTAGCTTTAGTACGTCTTTGATGTTATCTAAATATAGATAATTAATTATGTGTGTTAGTTGTGATTTAATTCATTTTAATGCTTATGTGAGATTAATCTTGTGTGATTGCATTGTGTTTATTATACGTAGATTGAGTGTATAATGATTCTATATGATTATGACATGTTATTGTATTCATGATTATTAATGTTTTATGAGAAAATAAATTTATTTGAATAGTATCTATTTACTAATATTTATATACTAACCAAAATGTCTTTGTAATGTTTTAGAACATTAGATAGTTACCATTATGATATTCAGGAAATATCATTATACGACTTAACGCCTTAATATATAAACATAACTAAAGAGATTGGATAGTCTATAAAAATTAATAATAAAAATGACTATATTTTTATAATACTATTATGTTTTGAGATAATGGTTGTTTGATTTATCATTTCGGTTAAAATAATATCATCAACTTACATTAGTTATATTGTTATTAAGTCATGATGTTGGATATATATACTAAGTTATTAACAAAATTATATTACTATCCTAAACTATGTTATGAACTAAACATAGTCAAATATTTGAATGCCTAGACTATGGTGATATTTGAAGAGTTAGTTGTCATTGATAATAATGTAAATAGTGGACTTTTATGAAGTTGATATTTGGGCATATAAAATAAATAAACTATGTAAGTGTTTCACATAAATTTTGATTTATTTCTTAGAAGAAAGTTATAAAACTTGAAAGAAGGGTGAGGTTAGTAGAACATAAATTTGGTTTGTGCTCCATGATCCAGATGGTTGTAGATACTCTTCTTTGGCTTGGGATGAATTACCTATAGATAATAAAGAACTAAATAAGTGGTTGATTAGTTAGATAGTAGGGTGGATTTCCTAGCAAGCTAGATCTAAGAAGCACAAGCTTCTTTGGAGGTTATCACTTCACACTTTAAAACAATCAAGTTATAAAAATGAGAGATGAATTGCTTGCATAAATAATAGAAGATACTAAAATCAAATACAAGAAGTGCTTAAAAGAGATGAATTTGACTAATTATATAAATAAATGATTATATATTAATGTTAAATGAATTAGACATGGTTCAAAAAATAGGGTGATGTTCTATGATCAATAAAAATGTTAAAAAGTGGGATTTGGTTAGGGTCTAATAGGTGGAATTAGCTTACTATTAGAATTGTCACATAATGACCATCAGTGGTTAGAGTGAAATAATTGATGGTTGGGTAACCATCGATTGTTATGGACACATCGTTTGTGGTTAGGGTGACCATCAGTCATTACTATGGGTTTTGGTCTAGGTAAAGGTAGGTCTAGTTAGGAAGGTTACTAAGTGATTCAGGGAGGTGGGTTTAGGTTGAAGGTTAATTATGAGATGGAAACAAAGTAGTTAATTACTAAAAATAGATACTTAGTTCTCTTGTTGCTGATCTTAACAATATTGAGATGTACGACTGAAAACTTGTTGTGAAGCCTTATAGAAAATTTGATAGAGTAATGGTGTCTTGGATGTGATTGGTGAATTATAGCACTTTGGATCTCTAACCTAGTCATTGTTTTCTAGAATAATACTTGTAAAATAAGTTCTAATATTATAAGATATGATAATTTTTTATTATCTTTGATGATTTATTTCTCTCTCTTTCTCCTCCTCCTCATCTCTTTTTATATAAGGAAAAGAGAGGTGAAATAATAAATTCAAACAAGGTGTCAAAGGGTCATCTAATTTTAGTCTTACAATTGATAATCATGTGAGTATCTAAGAATAAAAATGCAAGGAGGATTTGAATTAGAGTTAACCCTTAAGGTTTTTAAAGGCTAATTGTAAGTAGTTAGGTCTAACCATTGACAATTAGGAGTCAATCATTGGTGGTTGATAGGTCAAAAGGTTGAGTGATCAAGGTTAGTCATTTTGACTTAGGTTTGGAAGTTGAGGTTTGTCAAGTGGTCTTGAGGGGTTCCAAGGGTAGTATAGGGGTTAGTTTGACATCTATAACCATTGTGTGATATTTTTTAGTGTCTATATTTTTTCATTTTTGTTTTGTAGTTTGTATCATCAAGATACAATACAAAAATAGAAGGTTAGATCGAAGGTTTGGGTACCCCAAGCATGGCAAGAGGTGTTCACCCTCAATCTAGGATTCGATGAGGTGAAACAAAATTGAGTAAAAGCTTGACAAGTGGTTAAGTGGGTGATTTTAGGTTGGGAATTGAGGTGCAAAAAAGTGCATATAATTCAACTATATATGATATCACATATCATGTATTAGGTAGGCTATCATGGTTGAGATAGTCAATAAAATAGGTGGTACTAGAAGGACAAGTTACAATTGGACCAAGTGACCATATTTAGACATGGAAGTTAGGTTTCAATCATAAACTCAAGTTTCCTAGGCAATTTTAGTGTTTTCACATGTATCAAAGGTAGGAAGTGCTCTCAAGAAGACATAATTGGGTCAATGTGCAAAAGTATCATGAGCTCAAAATGTTAAATATGGAAAAATAATCATAAAATTCAAAGTAACCAAGGCAAGGTCATCGTATAATATGAAAAAATCAGTCCAAAATGTCTAATTTTGAGTTTGACATGGTCAGTTGTTTGGTGGAGTAACTAAGCTCTTGTGGTAGGTAGTTGGATTATTGTTATAGAATGACATTGTTTGGAAAATGTGGTGAGTGTAAGTTGAAAATCCCAATGTGGTCAGCCATTGATGGTCAAAATTTATCATCAATGGTCATACATCATCCCTAAAAGGGAGATGATAAAAATGCCACCAAGGGTTTTTAGGTCTACATTATTGGATTTCAAACCACAGTGTTTATCTATGGAAAGTGTGAGAGAATGGAAATGGTTGAGAGTTTGAGTGAGTGATTGAGAAAATTATTGATTGGGTACTGAGTGAGGGTGATTGAAGATGCAAAGGGGATGAGGCATAGCATGAGGCACAATAATGGTTTTGAGGGTACCTCCATGCTATCAATCATGAAATGAGGTAGGGGTATTTTAAATTTAGTAGATTATGGTTGTTTTTGGTATTGAATGTTTTGGTTAGAGATATGGGTTGGATTTTGTGGTGTATATGTAGGACTAAGGTTATAGGGTTTGTTTTGGTAGTTTGTTTAGTTTTTATAGGTAAGAAATTGAAGTGGGTGGGTGGGAAGTTATTATGAGTGATGTAAAAGGGTAGATAGGATACTTTTATTAGTTGTTGGTTCTATTTTTGAGTAGTTTTTTAAAGTCTAAGGGCTTGGGGATCACCAACAATCACTACATAGTGACCATTGATGGTCACTATTGATCGATGATGGTAGAGAAACAAACACCCAATTATCATCATGGTGACCATCAGTGATTGAATACCTGATCATCAGTAGTCAACAGTTAATCGATGATGGTTCACAAAAGGAACCATCACTAATTGACCCTTAATCATTGGCTATTGCAAGGAGGTTAAAAATGGGGTAAGTTAAGTTATAAGGTTTCAATGATAGGTTAGAGCTATGGTTAAAGGTTTAGGTAAATGTTTAAGTTAGTGGGTAAGGGTTATGGTTTGTGATTTAGGTCAAGTTTATGGTTGGTGATTTAGGTTAGGGTTAGTGGGTTAGGGTAAGAGTTTGGTTGAATGTTGTAGGTAGTGGTTAAAGGAAGTAGTTAATGATTTATGGTTTGGGTGAAGGTTTTAATGATAAAAGTTAAGGGTAGTAGTTAAGATAAGATAGGTTAAGGGTTTAGGGTAGTGGTTAAAATTTTTAGGGTAAGTCTTGGTTATGTGTTGGATTAGGCATACTTGTTCAAATGAGTAGGTTAAAATGGGAGGAAATAGGAGAAATAAATGGGTTAAGGTCATGAGTGGGGAAAATATGTAATGTTGAGAGGAATTTTTTTTTGGATTAGGTGAACTAAAGTATAGATATCAAACTTACTAGTATGAGAGTAGATATAGATGAGAGATCAGGTGCCCTAGATACTTTATGGGGTATATCGAGGGATAATCGATGTTGATTGGGATCATAAGATAGACATGGGAATTGGAGGCATGAGGTACTACCAACATGTACATCAAGATGTAGATATTTTAGTGGCTCTCATTAAGAGATAGGATCCTATCACTAACACATTTTTACTTCTAACAGGAGAGATGACCATTTTACCTAAGGACATCTACAAGATCGTAAATCTACCCATATAAGGTGAGATAATATACCATATTGATAGTGATGAGTGGGATGGGTAGATGGAACACTTATACAAAGAGGACCTAGAGTTGGTGAGGTGGCATTTTGTGAGTTTCCATTACACACTACTATATCAGAGGGATAGAGATGCGAAGTAGCTATTCACTATGGTGATGATAGTTGTGACATGCTATGCTTTACCAAAGTTAAGTAGAATAAGATTCACTTACTTATTTCTAGGGGTGATTGTTGAGATGTGGTTAGGTTATATAGTGTTTACTTGGGTTCCTAAATTATTAGTTCAAATTTATCAAGAGATTTGGGGATTTCATGCCCAATGGAGATACATGATCAGTGTAGGTTTTGTTCTACATTATTGGGATTACGAGCATATCCAAGTATTGAGACCTAGAGAAATACCATGGGATGGTTTTGTTTAGATGGATTTTAGAGTTAGATACATGTGATGGAGATGTGATTATTCCCTCATAGGACTAGGAGGAGGAGGCTGAGACATTAAATGGTATAGAGACCAACTAGATTCCCTAGTTGTGGGAGATGTTATTTGGTATCCATATGTGAGATTCCTAGTGTGGGTGAGTTACACTTGACACATAATATCACTACAAAGATATAGATGGATATTTGAGAGGTGTGATCATGAGATCAAGCTCATCTTATTTGATAGGGTGAGGGGGTAGTTTGGTCCTATATAGGGTATTCTTAGAGAGTTTCCTAGATATAGGAGGGAGGACTTAGAGTTTCCCTTACCTACTGTAGAGATCGCTAAGGTATTTATTGATCATGAAAAATTACTAGATAGGGTTGAGATTGATTGATGATGATGTACCTTTTATGGTTCTAAGCTCACTATGATGCAATGGTTTTTGTAGGAGATAATGGGGGCTAATAGGAATGGATGTGGATGCAAGGGGAGATGGAGGTCAAATGAGAGGAGGTGGTCTAGATATATAAGTATTGATCACTAAAATGGACCAAGAATAATTAGTACTATCCATAGCTCAAGAATATTTGGAAATAGTTACCCAAGAGAGGGATGTCACACAAGGTCATTTGGATTCTCTTACAAGAGAGAGAGATCAAGCTAGGGCTCAGATATCCATAGTTATGTAGGAGAGATATTCCCTTAGAAATTTAGGAGGAGTACCAATAGCTATGAGATGACCAAGGACTATCTCAATGGTGAGATATGTAGTAACTATGGAGGAGCTCTAGTATTATGAGGCCTTGGTTTTTAGGCATCTACTAGATGAGCCCTAATGGGGTGAGTATAGAGTTGAGATAATTGGAGGTGATATAATTATGACACTAAGTTAGTGGGTCACTTTTATAGGTGGATAGGTAGGTGTAGGAGGGTAGGATCTAGGAGGTAGTGATCCTCTAGGGGCCTAAACTATTGTGAGACATTGTATTTTTTGTCTCATATGATTTTGATACCAACCTCTGAACTGATGTAGTGAGATGTATACATATTTTAAGGCATATATATATATATATATATATATATATATACATATATATGATTATCATGTTGATTATGAGTTGATGAATTATAGATATGATCTTTATTTATGGTTTGTGGTTCATGGTTATGATGTTCATATTGTTATTTTATGATTTGATATGATGTTGGTATGATTATGTTCATGATGGTTTATGTGGACCCATCTAGTTAGGCATGTAATGATATGGCTCTTTAGTTTATGTTCATGACGATGTTGATATTGATTGATGTTGTTTATGTGATTATGATGTGATGGTCATAGTGGATGATCCAAATATGATTATGTGATGATAATGTGATGTTGTGTATGATATGATAATGTTATGTTGAGTTATATATGACTATGATGTTTATGATTTATTATTATGGTTATGAATGATGATGATGTACTTTATGTTCATGACATGTGTATGGGTTAATGGATCATAGTTTTTATGGATGGTATAGGTGGTAGTATGATTATGATGTTATGATTAGGTGATATGATGGTCATGATGTTATGATTAGGTGGTGGGATGCTCTTGATGTTATTATTATGTTATTGGCCCATCAATTGTTGTTGCAACAAAAGATTGACCTTTTAGTGTCCAATATAATGGCCAAAGTTAATGGATCCATGGGAGGTGGTTAAATCATGTCACAAATCCTGAGTGCCACACTGACTCGAAGACCAAGGGCATGTGATGGCTATCATATGTAGATGATGTATGATTTGGATAGTGAGAGACATTCCATGATTAGTTGGTATTGTTTGGTTATTTTTATGAAATAGTATGATGTTTATTGTGAGTAGAGACATGTTGAGGTAGATTTTATGTGATAAGTTATTAACTTATGATGTGAAAAAATGTAATATTGTGATGGTTTTATGTTTTTTATGATGGCTAAGATGTTCTTGTGATGAAAAAAACTAAAAAAGGCACAACACATAATAAAAACACAATTGGTTTTTTTTTTTTTTAATGAGCTACATATGATTAGATGAAGGTGGTTTACACATAAAGTAAATTGGATTAGTAAACTAAATGTGAGTAAGATAGGCCAATAAATAGACAAACATTGTAATGAATGTATCAACAACTAGATATGAGAGAATAAAAATAAGGCATGATGCTTCTTCTTTGGTAAGGACTAAAACAAACTAGAGTATGATTGGCTTATGAACATAAGTCCTTTGAATGCTTTACATTAGCATCTATTAGTTGACTAAAAAGGTATATTGAGTACATAATGTCAATTAAGCTCACAATCCCTTGTTTATGGTGTATAAAAGGGAGGTGGATAAATATGGAACCTTCTTATGAGACTAGCATACCTCTTCTAAAGGTTACCAAAGAGACAGTATAAACAAATCCATGTCATATAAGGTTTAGACAGATCGATGTGGGAAGTATACTTATGAAATTTGATTGTGGATTTAAAATTATTTTGTTTTTTTCTGATTTGATAATGGGTGTCTTGTTCTTTTCCTATTTCTTAGAGGGATGGTGGAAGCCGATTAATGCAGGAAGCTTCCAAAAATTTTCCATGCTTTGACAAATGATTTACTTATCCATCCTTCAAGGGAGTGGTCTAAGTTTGTGATATTTATTTAAGGCTTTTGATATATGTCCTTCAAGGGAGCAGTCTAACTTATAGTGAGAAATTGTGATATTTTTTTGTAGTTGTCCTTCACTGGAGCAATCTACAAATGCTAAAAATGACCCATGATTAGTTTTTTTTGCTTGATTTTAAATTTTTTTTTTCTTTTGATGACGTAGACTTGTTTATATAGGATTAGAGGTTTACCATTGATGAAGGTAAAAACTAAATCTCAAGAAGGTTGATGAGTGGGTAAAAGGAGGTTTAAGTGATAACAACCATGGGAATCCATCTTATAAGGGGATGGAAAGTACCATGAGGATCATGCCATGGGTAAAGTCATGGTACCCATGTTTAATATTAGGCTAAGGCTATAATGGATAATCACATGATTTAACTTTAATTAGTTATCCTTAAAATTAGTAGATGAATGTGGGTGAAAATAAGGGATGATCTTAAGTTAGAAAAAAGTGATTTTGATCCTATTTTTAACAAAAGAAAGGACATAGATGTGAAGCATTAAGGGGCTTAGGTTCCAGTTTTCCTTCAAGAGAAGAAAACCAATAATCTCTTTCTCCATACTAGTGTGTTATGATATAAGGTCCAAGATAATTAAAAGCAAACTTGCCCCACTTGATTTTTTCCATATTGGTGACATGTTGATTTTCCTTGAGGATTAGGTCTCTAATGTTAAACTCTCACACTTTGAGGTGCTTGTTATAATAATTCTTGATTCCCTCTTGATAGACATAAAGGTGGGTAAGCACAGTTAAATGATGCTCATCAATTAACTCAGGTTGGGCTAATTGTTCTTGATGATAATCATTCTCAAAAATGAGTTCTTGTAGGGATATGTGAAGAGATGGAATTTTGACTTTGAAAGGTAAAACAGCCTTAGCTCCAAAAACTAGAGAGAAAGGGGTAGCACCCATAGGGGTTTGAATGCTAATACGATAGGTCCATAAGGAAAAGATGTGTAAATACCAATCCTGACCAGATACATTGACCATTTTAGTTAGCACATTTTTGAGAGTTTTATTAGAGGCTTCATTCTAGCCATTAGCTTATGGATGATAGGGTGATGAGAAATTTAACTTGATACTAAACACATCATAAATACCTTAGACTTGTTTGTTTTTTAAATATTTACCATTATCAGTGATACTTTTTTGAGGAACACTGAAATGATAGATAATGTGATGGTTGATAGAGTTAATAATATTTTTAGCTTTGGTTGAGATGAGAGGAATATCCTCTACCCATTTGGTGAAATATATTATTGTAGTAATGATAGAATGGTGTCATTATGAACAATGGGGGTTAATTTCTCTAATAAGATCTAGACCCCATTGTGAGAAGGGCCAAAAATATTTGGATACTTAAAGTCTATGGCTAGGTGCATGATGTAAATTAGCATGTTGTCAAAATTTGACACACTTTTCCACATAATCATAACAATCTTAGTTAAAGGTGGGCTAATAATAGCCAAGGCAAATGATGCATTTAGCAATGGCTAAGCCACTAAAGTGTCCCCCATAGATCCCATCATGTGTTTCTTTGATAGCATGAGAGGCTTTGTGACTATGTAGGAAATGAAAGAGGAAACCATAAAAGTCATGTTTATAAAAAAATCCCCTAGTATGGTATAATGTGATATGCTCTGGATGAATGCTCTTTGAGCATTCCTAGAATGTTTGGAATAGTTAAAGGTCTATTGGTATCAAAGTTTGGGTTGGGTCTCCTCCATATTGAATATGTTAAGAGAGTCTAATTTTATATAGGAAGGCTTAATAATTTGATGGATAATGATAGATATCTTAGAGTCAAAAGGTGCAGATAGGATTTGGTAAGTGAGAAAAGCCATTGTATCAGCAAACTTGTTTGTAGATCATGGAGTGGTTTGGATATGGTAGTGTTTAAATGATGCTAAGAGTGGATCAAATAATTATTTATACTATTACAAAATGTTATTATTACATTGATAAGATCTATTGATATTATTGACCACAAGTTTAGAGTCACCAAAAATGTTGATCATTTTGACTCCCAAGGCTAATGTAGTTTGGAGACATATCACTAGGGATTTGTACTTAGCTATATTATCAGTACATTTGAAATATAAATTAAAAGATAAAAGAATAATTTCACCATGAAGGGGGATAAGGATGATGTTAGCTCCCCCACCACATTAACACTTTGATCCATTAAATAACCTAGTCACTTGATAGGTGAAATTTGCTTGAGAGAGGGTCACGATGGACTCATCTAGAAAATGGATAGGAAAAGGTTGGTTGTCTACTAATGGTGCTTCAGCCAATTGGTCAAAAATAAATTACCCTTTAATTGAATTATACTAAAGGAACTCAAGGTTAAACTCAACTAAAATCATGATCCACTTAACCATACTTTGGTTTTGGTATGGCTTGGAGTGCATATACTTAAGTGGGTTAGTATTGGTTATGACAAAGTTTTTGTGGTTGAGAAGGTAATGGTGAATTTTGGTGGCCATAAATACCAAGGTGATGCAAAGTTTATTGATATGATTTTACCAATTATTTTACTCTATAATCTTATGGCTAATGTAGTAGATAGCTTGCTCTTTATGTTGCTCATCTTGATGAGCCAGCATTGCCCCTAAGGAGTGGTCAATGGAAAAAATATAAAGGTAAAAAGGTTGATCTTCATTATGATGAATGAGTATAGGTGGATATGGAAAGTACATTTTAATTTAATTAAAAGCCTTTTGATAGTTTTTATTCCATTGAAAAAATACATCCTTCTATAGAGGGTGGTGAAAAGGTTGGCATCAATCCAAGAGCTAAGAGATAAAGTGACGAATGGATTGGAACTTCCCTTAAAATCTAAAAGGTTACTTGAGGTGGGTATGAGGAGACATGTCAAGGATGAATTTGATTTTGGTAGGATTGACCTTTATTCTTTGAAGGGAAATGATAAAGCCAAGGATATTTCTTAACAAGACCCTTAAGATACACTTCTTGGGATTCATGCAGATATGGTAATGGATGAGTCACTCAAAGATAATCTTAATAATTGCCAAATGATCTTTATAACATTTGTATTTTCCAAGAAGGCCATCCACATAGCTTTTGATGATTTTGTGAGTAAATTCATGGAAGATGTAACTCATAGTGCATTGGTAGGTTACACTAGCATTCTTCAGTCTAAAAGTCATGATGATATAGAAAAATGTTCCCCACTTGGTGATAAAGGTAGTTTTGTGTTCATATTTGGGGGTAATTAAGATCTGATTGTAACCAAAGAATCCATCCATAAGAGATAACATCTCATGACCAGCTATAATATGAACAAGCTAATTGATATTTGGTAATGGAAAGTCATCCTTTGGGTAAGCAAAGTTAAGGTCATGAAAGTAAACACAAATGTAAATTACCCTTATGGCTTTCGTGATAGGTATGATCTTAGAGACCCATTAGGGATAATCAATAGGTTGGATGAAATTGATGGATAAGAGATGTTAAATCTCTTCTTTGATGAGAAGGTCTATGTGAGGGTGCATTTGTTGAAGTTTATGCCTAACTAGCTTGGCATCATAGTTGGTGACTATGTTATGGGTAGTGATGGAGGGGTTGATTCTTGGCATGTCAATGTAAGACCAAATAAATGCTATGTTGCAGTCTTGTAGGAAGGAGGGGAAGTCCTGAAGCTCCTCAAAAGTAAGTGATTGGCTGATTTTAAAACTATGTGGGTTATTTAGAGTATCCAAGTTGATATCCATGGTGGATTCATTTAACATGGTTAAGGTTTCAAGAGGAAGAAATTTGTAGATAGAAGAACTATCTACACCTAGATAGGCCAAAATGGAATCATCATCTTGACACTAAATGGTATTAATGGTAGGAGCATTGTTTGTTACCATTTTAGGATGGATTAGATGAATAGTCATAGTTTCCCCATCCTTTTGATTAGTTAGGGGTCTAAGGCTGATCATGTTGATGAAAAAAATTGGGAGGGTGGGAGGGGGATGATGTTTGAATACTTTGTTGTTGATGGTGGAGTGGAAGGTGAGGATGGGATTTCCTTGTCAATGACCATAGTGTGAGGTGGGTTGGGTTTCTTTGTAGGTGGCATGAAGACGAGACCATGATTTTCATGAGGTTTTTGGGTCTTTTTTAGAAGAAAATTTTGCAATCCATGTTTGTATCAGCTTAGACCAAATCCCTTCCAATTATACTTATAAATATATGTCTTAGAAAACTCTAGTTTATTTATATAGGAGAAATTGTAGGTGAATGGTTGAGGTGAGAAAGAGGTGGAAAAAGTGTCAAGGGGTTTATCAAGTCCCCCATAGGTGAAATTGGTTTCATAAGTTGAAGGCCCAAAAGGGATAATGACTCTAATATTATGGTCATAACTATGTTTATGGTCAAGATTACCATACTCTTAAGGAGTAGGAAAAGTATCTAGTGTCAAAAGTTGATACTCCCTAAATGAAAGATGCTATAGGGTTGATTCCATAGGGTCAGTTATAGGGATTTGAGTGGAAGGGATGGATGAACTAGTGGGGGATTCATTAGTATAAGAAGATGGGGATTCATATTTTACTAATTAAGGTTTATTAGATGGAAGATGGAGAATGTCATTAGGTTAGTACATCATGTTGCATGATGCAAAAGGACTCAGATTAGCTTGTATAGTAACAACTTGACCTTCATGTTCATATTTGATGCATCAGTGCAGGTTGGATGGCAAACAACTTATGGAATGAATCTAAGGGGCCCTAGAAATAATTTTTTCTAGAACCCACCCTCTACTATGTAGAGCATCTCAAGAAGCATGTGGGGTCCTAGATGAATATGAAGGACAATAGTTCCTACAGTTGTGGGCATGGTGTCATTAAATGATCAGATCACCACTAAGGTTTCTCACATAATGTTCTTAGGTAATGTTATTTGGGTGTATGTGTGGGAGGATAATGTTTACGCTATCTCCCCCATTTATCATGACACTCTTGATACATGTTTGGTAGATATACATGGTAATGAAGAGGAGATCATCTAGATCATCTAGATAATTGGAGGGTATTTTTCAAATCATTGAAGGCAACAAGGTTAGAAAGTTGAAGATCTTCGATAAAGGATTCTAGAGGTTGTAGGTCTTCTAGTTGGGACCTCTATGTATTTTAAAGCTTCTATCATCATTTGGTAGTGGTGGGGTAAGGTATTGTTGAGTTCATACAAACCCATCTTCACTAGTGTTTGGTGAAGTTGTTTAAAAACTACTCATTTAATTGATTCAAATGTGTTGGATTGAGAGGGACCCAAGATAGACACCTTGGGTTTAGTGGAATGTAAGGGTGTTTGGTTTTGGTTGGGTGATATGGTAGTAGAAGAGGGATATGTCCATGGAATGGACACCTTTGATTTTCCCTTATATTTTGGTTGAGCCTATGATCATGTGACCACATGGATGGTATGGATTTGGGAAAGAATAAAGCTAGAGGATTGATTTAGTTCCTCTTAATTCTAAGGTGAGATTAAAGGAGTAGGTAAATGTTGGTTGATAGCTCTTGGGTTTTGGATCATTGGTGGGTTTATAGGAGGCTCACTTGATAATAGGTCATCCTTGTGATATAATCAATGGGTTAATACTTGGAAATATTTACAATTCTTAGTATCATGCTTAGGTGTTCTATGGTATGAGCATATCAATTTGTCATTATACTAGGATGGTTTAGGGTTGTGTGGGTCAAATGGTGTGATAGGTGGTAAGGTTAAGCACTATGCTTATAATAACCTCTATAATATGGTTGATTAAGACTCAAGAAAATGTGGCAAAGGCATGGAGGTTTTAGGTTCAGTAGTTGAGGTGGAAGCCATTTTAGGGGTGGGATTGATGGTAATATATTTAGGTAAAGGAACATTCTTGGTGGATGGTTTTCATATGGATTGTTTAGGGATGAAAGGTGCTAGGATAGATGCCAAAAAAGTAGACATATTGGTTATAGAGGGTTTGGTAACAATAGGTGAGGATGAAATTAGGGATGATGGTGTAACCAAAAGTGGTGGTTATATTTGGGTTTTATCTGGGATGGTTAGTTTCCTTACTAAGATAGAAGGGTGAGGTCCTAAAATAAAAGGTAAAGTGGAAAGGGGAGGAAAAATTTTGGTTTTTGGAATCTTGGGTTGTTTCACCTTATTTGTTGGGTTGGATTAGGGTTTCTTTGATAGGTTTAGTGAAGTTAATTCCAATTTCAATGAGGGGTGATTAAGGTTTTGAATAGGTAAGATGCCAAAGATTTTGGTGGGCTTGGTTGGGATGGTATAAGGTGACTTGGTTATTTTAGGTGGGGTTAGTTTGGATGGTTTAGATATGGTTTGATTGATATAGATTTCTAGTTTCTTGATTTGGTGATAGTGGGTTTGATAATGAAAATAGGAGGTTGGGATGATATTGGCATGGTTGGAGGCTCTTGCTTGGTTTGGTAGGGAAACCTAAAATGATGTCAAAATGTGTCATGATCTATGTTGGGTTGAGATAATTACTCTAAGTTTTGAACTAGCCTAGAAAAGGGCTTATAGATATGTTTGATCCCTTCAATACTGATCTCAAAGGTCAAAACCATGGGTGGAGAGAGAGAAGTGGTTACCTTGTCCTTTTCCTCAATCAAGGGATCAAAGGCTTGGGAAGATGAGTCTCCTATGCCAAAATGTGGCATGATCTATGTTGGGTTGAGTTAAGTACTATAAGTTTTAAACTATCCTAGAGAAGGGATTATAGATGGGTTTGATCCCTTTGATATTGAGCTCAAATTTCAAAACCATGGATGGAGAGAGAGAAGTTGTTACCTTTTCCTTTTCCTTAATCAAGGTCTTGAATGATTGGGAAGATGAATCTCCTATAGAATAGGTAGGTAGAGTACTCTCTACCTTAGGGATGCTTTCCAAAAGAAGAGTGGATTGATGTATTATAGAGGAGAAGGATATGGTGGTAATGGGCATCTCTTTTGGTATGTCTTCTAAAGTAGAGGTTGGTAGCTCAAATACCTCAATGAGTGGAGAAAATGGAGGGGTTGTTTCCTTGGTCTCATTCTTTGAAGGAATTGAGAGTGACTCCACTACCTCAATAAGTGGAGGGGAAGGGAAGGTAGATTTCTTAATGGCTTCTTTAGTAATGAATTGACTAAAAACTATATTAATGGTATGGACTTCATGTCTATGAGAGGACTCTAATCTATTGTTTTCATTATTTATAAAAGGGGATTTTTGGGAAATGGCTATCTAAATATGTCAAGTGATGGGTTTGGGGGTGTGTTAGGGTTATCCAACACAATTTACCTTGTCTTTGAGATTTTGGAAAAAATTATTGAAGGTATTATACCTAGTAACGTCATGTCCAATGACATGGTGAAAGGCACAAAATTCATTCTCCTTATTTTAACTAGGTATAGGATGAGAGGAATTGAATTATTGTGGAGGTTTGATTGGTGGGAGTTGTATGATGTTTGATGTTAAAAAAAATTCTTGGACCAAAGCATATGACTCCCCTAGTACATTAAATTTATTTTGGTTGTTATAATTTGGGTTCCTAGTGTTTTTATTGGAGGAACTAGAGGAGTCAAATGGTTAAAAACTAGGGGATGGGCAATTTTAAGGAGAACTGCATTCACAGTTCCCTTATTTTTGGAGTTAGTGTCAGTTTGATTATTAGGTTTAGAGGAGGGAGTCTCATTTGATTTGAAGGTTGACTTTTTTTCTCAATTTTAACTTTACTTCATTAGTGGATCTATTATCTAATTTTTGTGTGATGGTGAAAGCCTTATCAAAGGTCCTGAAGCTCTAAACCCATAAATTAGAGGAGATGTGTTTAGAACAATCCCAAGCAAAGAGTTCAATCAACTTGAGTTGGGGTAAATAAAAAGAGAGTTGATTTACCAAGCTTATCCAACGGGTTAGGAAGTTGACTATGGAATCATCATCAAATTTATGAATGGATTAGAGATCAGTGATGGAAACCTTCGTAGAGATGTTTATGGAAAAGTTATCTAAGAAAGTCTAGTCTAGTTGAGCAAAAGAAAAGATGGAGTGCTTTGTAATAGCACTATGCAAATCTAGTGTCAGACCTATTAGAGACATAGAAAAGGTGCAGAGAAGGAGAGCATCATCATAGGATATAAAATATCAAGAATTCCTAAATTCTCTCAGATGTTGTTGAGGGTCTTCCTTGATCTAAAATTTTGAAAATTTTATAAGTTCCCATTGGGGAGGATAAGTTTGAATAGGGACAGATGGATGAATTGGTTTGTTACATATTTAGTCATAAGATAAGAGGTTATGGTTGCTTGAGATAGATGACTCCAAAGTAGTTATTTTGTGTATTAAAATTTTGAAAAGGTTGGCTTATGGTTGTGCACCCCTATAACTATAGGGTAGATTATGTTAGGTTTGGGTAGGTATAACATATGAATAGCTAGTGAGAGGTTGAGAAACTCCACATATTGGTATGTGGACATGGGTGGTTGGAAGGATGCCACATATGAGTACATGGAGATAGGTGGTTGGGTGGAAGGTAGAGGTACATACCCTTATGGGTTAGGGACATATTTTAAGTTTTGTGCATGGGAATTTCTTGAGGGATTAATGCAGGTTGGGTATGAGGTATGGTTGGGCTAGTAGATAGAGGATAGGTGGTAAATTTGGTACTAATAGGTGGAAGGGTAGAAGGTATGGGGACCAAAAAGCTCTAGAATGGAGTGGAGGTGGGTGTATTAGGAACAAGAGGAATGGTGATGACACTAGTAGAGGATATTCCCATGGTAAGTGGAGGACCTATGTCCAAAGTTTGGGTTACTCCTATACTAGAATGGTTGTTAGTCCAAGTGAAAGGTGCTTGGGTGTTATTTGGTTAGGTGGGTTAGTTTTGGATGGTGGTAGTGGTGGGGTTATTGGTAGAGGAATATGCTTAGGTGACCAAGGGTTGTGTGGAACTATTGGCAATAGAAGAAATGCCCATAAGGTGGGATGGCATGCCATATGGTAGGTTAGTAGGTGGAACCAAAGGAGGGGTATAGTGGGATATGATGTTAAGGTAATGTTGGAGGGATATGGAGTTTTAATATAGAAAGGTGGAAAAATTCACATCACCATGGGTGACTATCTAAGGGATGGTAGGACTCCCAGAAGGATGTGGAAATCTCTTTACATTTGAGATGTAATCCATGGATGATGGAGAAGAGGAAGATGAATGATTAGGGGGTGTATCATAATTTACTTGGTTTCTTAGTTGTGGCCTAGTTAAAACCATACAGATAAGGGAAGGAAGAAAATACAAGTAATTTCACAACTCAAACAAAGAGAAGATAAGAAAAATCCAAGGAAACAAAATACACAATAAAGCACATTAAATCCTAAGGTTATTTTTAGTGTATCTTATGGCTTATGACTTAAGCTTTAAGAATTATGTAACTCAACTTGGCTTCTAGAGTAGGTACTAGAAAAGAAGTCTATGGTTGGTTTTAGGTTATGTTTAGTCTCTCAAAGGGATTTGTGTTAGAAATTAGTATGTGGCTTGATATTGGGGCCTACCCCCTCACTTCACACACTGTAATGATAAGGGTGTCAGGTGATTATCCAAGATATACCAATTATTAGATATTATACTCAGCTAGGAAACTAAGTTGGTTCTCCCCTTGGTGGTGAAATCTAATTAGGATAGTTGAGAAAGGTGATTGTTAGGTGATGAAATCCTAGTCGGGCCTTATGTTAATGTTTTTATGCTTGATTAGGTGTAAGTGGTTTGGTCTTGTGTGTGTGATAAGATTGAATCTATGATTAATGCACTCGATTAATTAATCTATGTGAGCTAAAATAAGCAATCAAATAATCTATGAAGTTAATTTAAAGCCCAAAATGAAAATTTGATTTCATTATATGAGCATAAATAAAACAAGAAGAAGCAACACCTAGATGCAAATATGAACCCAAGGAAAGACTCAAGGGTCTCATCGGGCATGCTAGAATGTTTGACATAATTTTGTTTTATTTCTTAGAATAAATTTGTAAAACTTGAAATAAGGGTGATGTTAATAGAACCTGGATTTGGTTTGTGCTCTATGATCTAGATGGTTGTAAATTATCCTCTTTGGCTTGGGAAGAATGACCTATAGATAAGAAAGCACTAAATAAGTGGTTGATTAGTTAGATAGTAGGGTCGATTGCCTAGAAATATAGATATAAGATGCACAAGCTTCCTTGGAGGCTATCAATCCACACTTTAAAGTAATCAAGTTCTTAAAATGAGAGATGAATTACTTGCATAAATAACAAAAGATACCAAAATCAAATACAAGAAGTGATTGAAAGAGGTGATTTCAACTAATTATAGAAATAAATGATTAAATATTAATGTTAAATGAATCAGATGTGTTTCATAAAATAGGGTGATGTTTTATGATTAGGTATAAGGTCAAAAAGTGGGATTTGGTTAGGGTTTGATAGGTGGAATTAGCTTACTATTGGAATTGTCACACAATGACAATCAAAAGTTGGGTTAAAACCATCAATGATTGGGTGAACATAGGTGGTTGGGAAACTATCAATAGTTATGGATAGACCATCGGTAGTTAGGGTGACCATCAGAGGTTACTTTGGGTTTTGGTTTGGGTAAAGGTAGGTTTAGTTGGGAAGGTTGTTGAGTGATTTTAGGAGGTGGGTTTAGGTTGGAGGCTAGTTATGAGATAAAAAAATTAACTAATTACTAAAAATAGATACTTAGCTTTCTTATTACTGATCTCAAAAATGTTGAGGTGTGTGGCTAGAAACCCATTATGGATCCCTAGAGAAAATTTAGAAAAGTAATAGTGTCTTGGCTATGATTGGTGAATTATAGCACTTTGGATCTCTGATTTGGTTACTAATTCACTGGAAGAATACCTAAAAAATAAGTTCTGATATGAGAATCTCTGATAATTGCTGATTCTCTTTAATGATTTATTTCTCTCTTTCACCTCCTCCTCCTTTCTTTTTATAGAAGGAAAGAAGAGGTGAAATAATAAGTTCAAACAAAGTGTTAAGGGGTCATATAATTTTAGTCTTAACATGCATAATTATGCAAGTGGTTAAGAATAAAAATCAAGTTAGAGTTGAATTGGAGTTCACCCTTAAGGTGGTTATAGGCTAACCATCAATGGTTAGGTCTAACCATCAGCAGTTAGGGGTCAACCATGAATGATTGATAGGTCAAAAGGTTGAATGGTTAAATTTATTCATTTTGACATATAGGTTTGGTGGTTGAGGGTTATTAAGTGTTCCTGAGGGGGTCTAAGGGTGGTATAGGGGTTAGTTCGACATCTAGAACTATCTTGTGTGGTTTTCTAGTGTCTACAAAAAGATTTAAGAGATTAAAATAATGATTAAGGAATTTTGAGGAAAGTTTGAGAAGTTTTACATTATTTTATTAAGTCAAAATAGGGTTAACCTAGTGAAGTAGAGACATTTTTGACTAATGAATTTTTTGCATGAATGGAAATTTTGGAGACTATGAGATTTATGCTAGCAGTTGCATGCATTGCATGAAGAAAAAAGGTCTATGGAAAAGGATAAGAAGGGATAAGGAGAAGGAAATGGACAACATAGAGTAGAAAAGAAAGTAGTGTAGAGAGAGAAGGGTGTAGGTTATTTTAATTAAATAAATATCAATTTTAGAATCTATTGAAAGGTTGGTTATGTTAGTTAACTATTATTTAAAATATGAAAATTATGAGTATATATTTGTCTCATAAGGTTCAGAAAAATGTTTTGCATTTTATTATGGATACAGGCATAGCCTTGTGGATGGATTGACCATCCAAAAATTTAAGCTAATATCCTCTAAATCCCTATGAATTAAAACTATAATTGTATGTGTGTAAACTTATAGGGTTAAAAGGATTTTTCTTGATATGATGGCATTTTTCCCAAGTTAAATATAAATGGGTTTTAACTGATGATTTAATAAATACTATGACTTATTTTTTTAGTTTTGAAACCCTGGATATATATATATATATATATATGGACTATGTACTTTTGTCATTCAAACAATGAGAACATATATGTATGAACTGTGTGTATATTTGTCATTTCAAATTATGAACATATGAGTATAATCACTATGTCTATTATCATTTTTATGTAGAGGTAAAGGGGAAAAGTCTCAAAATCATCATTACTGACTTTGGTCTTGTCTAAAGATCTCATGCATATGTTATGCTTATCTTCATTCGTCTCATCCAATTTAGTTTCTTTAGTCCTGATCGCTATGCTTGATAGTCTCCTTAATTAATTCCTATGTATTTAAATTTTAGAATCACTTATTGATGTATTTAAACCACTCTCACCATCAATCACATTCATCCCTAAACTCCTTCCATAACATTGGACTCTATTTACCATTCCACTCTTTCACTAGTCCTCCACTATCAGGCTTCTTAGGTCTTAAGGACCAAAACTTGATATAGGTTACAAGAAATCAATATTTTGTCATAAATGGTATTATATGATATTATTACACCTATTATAACCTTGTCCAATTCTTCAAACATATTTCACTCTTCAATTCCATACACAATGCTCATAATGGTCTCCTAAGGCTTATAGCCTTTTTTTGTGAAATTTCTCTTTGTTTGGTCAAATTAGGCACTTTTTTGAATATTTAATAACATTTATAACCACAATATATCTATTTATAGGTGTGTTTCAATTTTAATTCCCTAACTCCACACTTATAGTACACTTCTTTTGTAAACCATCTCTCCATTAGGCCTAATTAGACCTTAATTCTTGACACAGACATATAATCCATACAAAACCATACTCTTTCAAGCCAAATAAACTTGATTAACTTTATAAATATATATATATTATCAATATTACCAATTATAGGGTTTAAAATATTTAAAACATCAAAACCTTATTCTAGGGTTTTCCTTCCCCTACACAAGACTAAGAGCCTAATAAATTCAATAACTTGAGTTATAAAATGTTTCAAATCACTAGATGTAATTTATTAGGTTTTTTTAAATTTAAATAACCTTATCCAATAGGTTATAATCCTTATTTATCCCATTAAATTATTCAAACAACAAAAACTCAGATGACTACACATTTCCCTTGACTATGTAGGGTTTCTTAGGTCAAATTGCTATCACCATGTTTTGACAATGTATTGAACTTGCATAAGACAATATAGATGAATAAATAACCTTTATTACCTTAGAGCATTTTCTCAATCCTAATTTGAACCTATACTGACCAATATACCAAGTTCTATACACACTTGAATGACTACAAGAGAAATCTAACATTTTATTTATCTTTAAAGTATTTGTATAGGTTATAATAGGTTTATATCATAAATTATTCATATTATTCACTTATAAAATCTTTTTCAACACCACATTTTTATTTTTCACAACTACAAAGAACTTATTTTCAAAGACTGCCTGTGCTAAAATAGGGTATAGGTTGTGCACATGTTTGGAACCTATTTTTTCTCACAAGGTTTCATCTCACTTTATACACTATTAAAAAAACTTATCCATTATATATTTTCACCAATAAATCAGTTTCATAACACTCCTTCCTTCATCCAAATGTGATCTCCTCCATAATCTTCTAAACAAGGTCACTTGCCTGTGTAATAGGGGTCTATCTTAAATAGTCATGAATGTGAACAATGGTTTAAATGAAGATTGTTTTCTCTGTGTTTAAAACATATTTATTGTTTAATTATTCATTTATTTATCCTTAAAACCTTCACACAATAATCCAAAATGAGTACTTCTTGTTTCTTTACTCGAGAACAATTATCCAAACCTTTCCTTCTTGACTGTAACTTACCTTCCTCCCAAACTTGCAGGCACACACAAAGTATATTCATATATAGCATTTAAGGCTCAATTTAAAAAAATTTAATATAAAAATAATAATCCACATAACTTTAAGGGGAAATAATATAAATATCAACTTGTCGTTATTCATTGAATCAACATTTACTACAATATAGTCCACAAATGGACTTGTTCATCTTTCGTGAGGGTTTTGAAGATTTTCTCATTCTCAAATTTCCTCCCTCTCCTTGGAGATTAATATATCTCCATATTATATCCTCTCTCAAATTATCCTCCTTAGAATAATGTACAACATCCCCTTCAAGCAATTCCAACATTGGTTAAGTTGGTTACAAGACAACTTATTTTATTACAATTTCAACATGAATTTTTCTATCACTCTACTAAGAATTAACTATTAACCTCATGAATATATAAATATAGACATATATGACTTAATAAACCATATAAAATTATTCATGTCCCTATTTAACCAACATTTTCTCATCTAACCACCTTAGACCATCTTCATAGTCACTCTTGACTAGGTTACATATTTGTTTTTTCAAATTCCTTATTTTGGAGGGAAAACTCCTAGAATCTATTTGAAACACCCCAATGACTCAAAATTTCCTATGAAAATAAAAATGTACATTATAATGTCCTTCACACACTTTTACACTCAAACTTTGACCAACTTTGACTTTTATTTAAAATAACTCAAAAATGGTGTTCTCTAGCTTGATGCTCCTGCATCATACTCCCCAGGAGGGAGAAAATTTATGCCACTAGCATTATTTATTTCTTCAAAATTAATTATTTAATAATATTCCATTTCCGCTTGCCTTTTAATATTCCTTTATTTCTCCTTTCTATTTTCTAAACTCTTGTACTTCTTTTTAGCCTTGTCTAGCCTTGTTGTCCATGTATCTTATACCTCTATGAGGTTTTCCAACTACTTTACCTCTATGTTTTCTGAATTTTGCACCTATTATAAGTAAATTTTTACTTCATAATACTAAGCTACAACCATATAGGTCTTATTCTTATTCCTCGTGCTTGTTTCATGGCTTGCTTTCTCATAATTCTCACTTGATTCTTGTTTTTTGAGTGATGTTTGCTCCATAATCATGCTAGAATATTCTTCCTTAGGATTTAATGTCCTTTAATTAATGATAAAATATATCATTTCCTAACTTATAATCTCTTTTTTTTACTCTTCTTTATATTTATATTCTTTTTTATGCCTCTTCCTATGACCTTACTCATTGTGTAAGAGTAATTTTTTGTTCCATTCATCCTCAACATAGTGCAATATGATTTGACAAATATTTGAATTTCCATGTCCATGAATATAAAATTTAAACTTATATTTATCTTGAATAATTTATTATCTCACCTTATTCACTTCCTTATACTTTATTTGATTGCTAACTATATTCCTTGCTTGTGGTCATTTTTACACAACTGTATGTGCTTCTCTTTGTTGCTCCATTATTTTATATTTCTTGGAGTTAATAATTGTAATTTTCATATTTTATTACACCTAATTTTATCCTATTATATGGACTAAAAAAATATTCCAACATCTCCATTTCTTCTTTTAACTTGGAAGCATCGACCTCTTCAAATTCTTCATCCAATCTTGGTTCATATTGCTCTTCATCTTCTCAAGAAACCCTTTTTTTCTCATCCTTGGAATCCATAATTTTTGATATTAATATCAACCTCCTCATGATGCATACCATTATTCTCAATTACTCTTTGATGTTATTTATTATCATCTTGCCTTATTACACACTCATTTATCAATACAATTGTTTCCATGTACAAGAGGTCTTCATTACATGAATCAAATTCATAAACCTCATCATAAAAAACATTTGAAAATAAATATATAGAATAATAATATTCTATGAACTCATATTATTGCTTACATGGATGTACCTTCACTTCTTTGGCTTGGTTTTCTTTCATTATATCTTTTGTTTGCTTTGTAGGCTTGTACTCTTCCTCAATCTTCATGTTTTGTTAGGATACACCTACAATATGTTCCTCTTATGCTCTTTTAATTATATTTAAAACATACTTTCTTCCTTGTACCTTTTTAAATTTCCATTTTCTTCTCATTTCATATATTTCATGTTTTTTGCCTTGGTTATCTACCATGTCATCTTGGTGTTATTTGCCATTTTTTATTTGTTTTCATATTTGTGATTATTTTCCACTTGTATTCTTTCTTGGATCAACCTATTTATTGAGGTTAAAATATTCCTTCTCACCATATTTTTTCTTCATCCACTTAGGCTAAACATATCCTTTCCCTTGTTCTCTCCTCGAGGGATACAATTTGTCCTTCTTTCTCCCAATCTACATATTAGCATTTTTTTCTTCATAGGTGCAATCATATTCAATACTCAAATAATAATTTACCTCAAAAGATGAATCTTGAAAGCTTATGTCTTCCTTCATGTCCTTTATGGGAACCATCTCTTGTGTTTCAGCTGCTACACTATATAATTCATCATAGTATTCATCTTTCTCTTGATCTTCAACATGTGGAATGTATTCAATCTCCATCACTTTGTCTTATACAAGATGTTATCTTTCTTTGTCATCTTATTTCCACTTGATGGGTGAATTTTCTTGGCCCATCCTTAAAAAAATTTGAGGCCTTACACATGGCCTTCACCAATCATTCCTTCATACCTACATACACAAGTTTAAGAGCAATGTTATCATATAAGATAGGAGACCATATAGACTCTTTGAATGTTTCTTGCATGGACATTTTCCCTTTCTTCTTCTTGTATTCATTCTCATGTGTTCTTATTGAAACCTCTATCTCCTTATTTTTATCCTTAATGATAACCCTCTTCTCAATCTCTCTATCTTGTTGCTTACTTGGAAACATCTCACTTCTTATGCCTCTTTGGGTTGTCTTGTCTTTCTTCTTCTCATCTCTCAAGAAACTCAACTTGTGGCTTTTCTCTTTCACAAGTGACTCTAATGGATACTTCACCTTTATTATCACATTAAAAAGAATTAATTTGCTTCCTTTTAATCTTAAGATGATTACCATTATATCTATCTTCTCAATACTCTACCCCAATTCTCTTCTCATGACATCCACTTCTCTTTCTGTTTTCATCTTCTCATTTTATTTGTTTTATAGGCCTATCTAGACCTTCCTCTTAGCAATCTTATAAATATTTCATAATATACCTATTTGGGTCTTTCATATTATTTTATATCTCTATATATGACCTCTTCTTATCCTCATTGACTCTCTCTTAGAGTCTTTACTTTATCTCTTCGCTATTAGAGTTCTAAGCTCTCTTTTCTCTCTACCTTCTATAGTCCTTTATTGACTAGATTCTAGTCTTTTCTCATAGTAATTTAGGGATAGTGTTACTCTCTTTATAAATATAATTTTTTTTTCAACTAACCTCAATATATCAGACCTGCAACACTCTTCTCCCACAATACCCTACATGGCGTCATTTCAAGCATACCTCATAACATATCTTGTCTATCTCAAATCAACAAACTTGAAGAACTTACAACAAATAAAAACCAAGAGATTACCTAAATTTGATATAAAATTATGTATATTGAAAATTTAAAAGTATCCAAATCATCTTACTAGCTCTGGTCTTGTCTAAATATCTCATGCATATGCTATGCTTGTCTTGATTCTTCTCATCCAATTTAATTTCTCTAGTCCTGATCGCTATGCTTGATAGTCTCCTTAGTTAAATCTATTTATTTTAATTTTAGATTAAATTTTTTATGAATTTAAACCACTCTCACCATAAATCACATTCATCCCTAAACTCTTTCCATAACACTGGTCTCTATTTACCATTTTACTCTTTCACTAGCTCTTCAGTAGGCATGCTTCTTAGGTCTACAAGGACCAAAACTTGATATAGGTTACAATAGATCAATATTTTGTCATAAATGGTATCATATGATCTTATTACACCTATTTTAACCCTATTCAGGTCGTAAATCATAATTCACCCTTCAATTCCACACACAATCCTCACAATGGTCTCCGAAGGCTTGTATCTTTTTTTGTGTAATTTCTCTTTGTTTGGTAAAATTAGGAAAGCACTCTTTTGAATATGTAATAATATTTATAGACACCCTATATATTATTACATTTTTGTTTCAAGTTTCATTCCATAACTCCACACTTATATCGCACTTCCTTTGTAACCCATCTCTCTATTAGGTCTAATTAGCCCTCAATTCTTGGTGCAATCATAAAATACATAAAAAACCATAATATTTCAATTAAAATCAACTTTATTCACTTTATAATTATATATATGATCAATATTAACATTTTATAAATTAATTTCTAAGGGTTAAAACTCTTTAAAACATCAAAACCCTAATCTAGGGTTTTCTTTCACCTACACAGGCCTAAGAGCCAAATAAATTAATTACCTTGAATTATAAAAAGTTTAAAAGGAAAAAATTTCCTTTATTATATCTATTTAAATTTAATTCACCTTATAAAATATTTTATAATCCTTATTTCAACTATTCAACGCTTAAAACAATAAAAACTCAAATGACTACATACTTTCCCTTGACTGTGTAGGGTTTCTTAGGTCATATTTATATCACCTTGTTTTGACAATGTTTCCAACTTGAATAAGACCTTATAGAGGAATTTTTTTACTCAAATAAACCATTTTTAATACCTCAGGTCCTTTTATCAATCCTTATTTGAACCTATATTGACCAATATACCAAGTTCTATACATACTTAAATGACTATATGAGAAATCTAATGTTCTATTTATCCTCAAAGGTGTTATAGAGGTTATTAAAAATTTGGATAATACATTATTAATATTAATCACTTATCAAATATTTTTCAACACCACAATTTACCTCTTCATAACTATAAATAACTTATTTTTAAATATTGCCTATGTTAAAATAAGGAACAGGCTATGCACATGTTTGGAACCTATTTGTTCTCACAAGGTTCTATCTCCCCTTATCTACTATTACCATAAATTTTCATTTCTCTATGTTAACAAAGAAATAATTTTCATAAAACTCGTTCCTTCATCCAAACGTGATCTCCTTCATAATCTTCTAAATAAGGTCACTTATTTATGTAGCAAGGGTATGCCTTAAATAGTCATGAATGTGAATAGGGGTTTAAAATAAGATCGATTTATTTAAGTTTATAAAATATTTATTTGTTTAATTACTAATATATGTGTCCTTAAAATTTTCACACAAAATTCCACAATGAGTGCTTATTTTCTCTTTACTCTAAACAAATTGTCCAAACCTTTCCTTTTTAACTATAACTTATAGTCCTCCCAAACCTGTAGACACACACAAATTCTATGCATATATAGCCTCCAAGGATCACCTAAAAAAATGTGAATATAAAAATAAAAATCCACATAAATTTAAGGGGAAATAATATGAATATCAACTTATCTTTATTTATTAAATCATTAATCTTTACAATATAGTCCACAAATGGACTTGTTCATCTTTCATGAGGGTTTTAAACATTTTCTCATTCTTAGTTTTCCTCTCTCTCCTTGGATATAAATCTCTCTCCCTATTATATCCTCTCTCACATTCTCCTCATCCTTATAATTATGTAAAAATTTGCCTTCAACCAACTCCAATGTTGGTTAAGGTGGTTACAAGATAACTTCTTTTATTATAATTTCAACATGAGGTTTTCTATCACACTACTAAGACTTGAATCCTAACCTCATAATCATAGGAATGTATAAATATATGAATTAAAACACCTTATAAAATTCTTCATGGCCATATCGAACCAACATTTACTCATCTAACCACCTTAGATGATCTTCATATTCACTATTTACTAGGTTATATATTTGAATTTTCAAATTCCCTATTTTAGAGGGAAAACTCCTAGAAGATATTTGAAATACCCCTACGACTCAAAATGGCCTAAAATAAATAAATGGACCTTATAATTTCCTACAAACACTTTTACACTCAAACTTTGACCAACTTTGACTTCTATTTACAATAACTCAAAAATGGTGTTTTCTAGCTTGATGTTCCTACATCTCATTTCAAATCGTGAACATATGTATATCAGGACTATATGTAATTATCATTCAAAATAATAATACACACACACACACACACACACACACACACACACACACACACACACACACACACACACACACACACACACACACACACACACACACACACACACACACACACACACACACACACACACACACACACATTATATATAGGTCTGAGTTCAATTGTTTCTGAAACTATGATCCCAAATAATAAAATCATGTGCATCTTTGTATAAAACCTAGTGTGATAAGCTAAGTCTAAATAAATTAGATATTCTTGGGTTGAGGGATAAGTTATAAAAATCTTAAAATGATATAATGAATTGTTGAAGTCCTATACCCATTTTTTTCATAATATCTAAGTTTGTGTTATGGGAGGTGATTGTTATTAACTTTTAGGTATTCAATAACATATACCATTAGTGGTTATTAGCATCAATATGGTAACTATATTATTATGATCATGATACTTGTGTTTTGTTATCTAGTTCTAAACCTATATGAAAATTAGTAATGTATCTATATGTATATGAGTTTTTAATATATTTAGTAAGTTGATAGTGTCAAACTTAGAATAATAAATAAGCTAATATGTTTGGACTGAGCATAGACTATATAATTTTAAATTCTTATAAAGACTATTCAATGTTTATTCAATTGATCATGAATTGGAGTTAGATTTTACTTGAGTTAGATGATACTTGAGAAACTAAAAAATGTATATAAACCTAATGACCCAAAATAGGGGAAATCAAGGGTTGAGAATGTTGAGACCCTATGTTAGATCTTAATTTATATTTCATGAATAGTTAAATTATAATGGTTGTTTAAATTATATGAAGTTATTATTTGAAAAAATAGAAAATAATTGTTAGTATGATAGATCAGTATTTGTTTATGTGAATAAATATTGTTGTAAATATTGTCATTGATGTCAAAGGTCTAGAATTATTGGTGATAAATGCCCCATTGCATTTAATGTTGTTTGTAATAAATACATCTTGGCTAATATGATGTAATATTAGTTAATATTAACGAATATATTTTTGGTTGCATATGAGACAAAAGAAGGGCCCATGGAGAAGTCGAAGAGCCATGGGGTAAAGACAAAAGAATGATAGGACACATTTTCCCATGAAGAGTCATCTTGGGGAATACCAAGAGTCACCAAGTGAAGACAAAAGAGTAAGGGCACAATTTCTCATGAAGGGACACTTTGAGGAATATGAAAAGTCACCAAAGATAAGGACAAAAGTGGGAAGGACGTTTTTGATCATGAAGGGTCACCACATGACTTTTCAAAGGCTTGAAAATGAAGGGTCATCCAAGATTGGTGCCATTTTCCATGAGGATTGAAGGGTCACAAAGGGGGAAGGCCAAAGGTCATTTGGAAAGCTATAAATAAAGGCTTGAGTGTCCATTTGTAATATGAGTGTGAGAGGTTGATTTGATATTGTAATATCTAGCTTAGAAGAGTAATTGTGAGAGATGAATATGATTTGTATTTGTTATATCTAGCTTAGAAGAGCAAAGGTGAGAGAGAGGAAGGAGATGTTGTATTGATCTATCATTTTTTGAGATAGCAACATTGAGAGATAGGTGTGTGGTATACACAAAGGGGTTGGTGCTCTTATGGGTTGGTGCTCATGAAATGTTGATGGGTTGGTGCTCAGCAAAAGGGCTGGTGCTCCTATGGGTTGGTGCTCATGAATTGTGGCTGGGTTGGTGCTCGACAAAGGGGTTTGAAGCTCCTGTGGGTTGGTGCTCATGAATTGTAGCTAGGGTGGTACTCGGTAAAGGGGTATGGTGCTCCTTTGGGTTTGTTCTCATGAATATATTTGAGATTAATTCTCCATGGTTTTTCCCACATTGGGTTTCCATGTTATATCTAGTGTCTCTCTCTATCTTATGTGATGTTTATTGTTTGAGTTTTATTGCATATCTTAAATGTTTGATTAAGTGGAATTTGATAAAGGGAAATTTTTATAAGATATATAATATACTGATTCACCCCACCTCTCAGTATATTTTGTGCTTAACAATTGGTATCAGAGTAGGTTCCTTTTTGACAAGTTTTATAGCTTGAAGGTAGATCGGGAAAGCATGATGGCTGGGTCACATGAAGGACTTTCTACAAATAATGCACCTTTGTTTGATGGGACGAATTATGATTTTTGGAGCATGAGAATGAAGTTTTATTTGATGGCCCTTGGATTTGACATATGGAAAGTAGTGGTGGAGGAATATGAAGAGCCATAGACATCTACAATTACTCTAGTAGAAAAGAAGGCAAGCGAATGTAATGTTAAAGCTTTAAATGCTATTTTATGTGGTTTATGTGAATCTAAATTTGTTGAAGTTATGAAATGTAAATTTGCTCATGAAACTTGGGTAAGACTTGAGAATATTTACAAAGGTGATGGAAAGGTTCAGTAAGCTAAGTTGCAGACTTTTAGAAGGCAGTTTGAAAGTTTAAAGATGGAAGAAGAAGAAGAAGATATAGCAAGTTATCTCTTGCGAGTTGATCAAATAGTAAATCAGATTTAAGGTCTTGGAGAAACATTGGAAGAGTCAATGGTGGTGCAAAAGGTTTTGAGATCTCTACCAATGAGATATGATGCAAAGGTTTCAGAAATTGAAGAGATGAAGAACTTAGCCAAGCTAAAGATGGATGAGCTTCATGGTATACTCATGGCATATGAGATGCGGAAAAAACAAGATAAACCCTCAAAGAGAGAAGTGGTTTTTAAGACATTAAATAAGGAGAAAGCTAAGACTCAAGAATCAAGTGATAGTTCTAGTGATGATGAAGATAAAGACGAAGCACTTTTCATTCGCAGGCCGAAAAGAGGAACAGGTATATATCAAAGAAAATTACCTTTTAAATGTTTTAATTGTGGAAAGATTGGACATTTTTCAGCTAGATGCCTAGATAAGGTTAATGATGATGAAGAAGAAAAGCCTACATACAAGAAAAATTTCAAAGGAAAATCCAAGAAGGGATTCGATAAGAAGAGCTTGTATTCTAAGGATCCTAGCTCAGTTGAAGATAGTGGAGTCAGCAATTCAGAAGAAGAAGATATTCTATTCATGGCCATACATGATAATCAAGAAGAAGAAGAGGAGGAAGCTAAAGTAGATATGGAATGAGAACTCAATTGTGCCTTAGAAGAGTTAGAATCTTTTCAGAAGAAGAATAGAAGATTAAAGTTCTAGATCAAGAAAAATGAATAAGAGTCAAAGGAAATGATTGAAGATCTACAAACACACTTTGAAGAAGCCAAGAAGAATGAAGAAGATCTCACATCACAGTTGGAAATAGAAAGAAAAGATTGTGAAAGGTATATTATTAAAATTGCCTCTTTAAAATAAGATATTAAGAAAGCAATCAATGATAAAGTAGTCAGTGATTCAAAATTTGAAGATAGCACTAACATGCTGAATAAGATATTGGAAAGTTAAAAGGCATATTCAGATAAGATAGGGATCAATTTTGAAAAGAAAAAGAGCTATGTTGAAGCTCTTACACAAGAGGAAACAAAAAAGGGAGAAGTGAAGAATACAGAGGACACTCCAAATAGAGAAGGCTGGAAGGAACAAAGCTACAAAAGGCAATCAGGTCAGAGATATACAGATAGGTCTTATTTTTATGGCTATTGTTTTTATTGTAATGGATATGGTCACAAGAAATTAGAATGTAAAAAAATAGCTAACAATTTTAGAAATAAGGAGAAGGAAAGTCAAGTAGAGTCAAGCAGAAGCCACAACTCTTTTGCTCCTCTATCAAGCTTTGATAAAGAGACCATAGTATGCTAGAAGTGCAACAACTTTAGACACATAGCTAGATATTGCAGAAGTGTGTTTGATTCAGTCAAGAAGGATCAGAGTTTCAAAGCTCCATTCATCAAGAAGAAGAAATAGAGTGTCAAAGATCCATTCATCAGGAAGAAGGTTCAAACATGTTCATGGCAGAAGAAACAATATGAAGATTCAATGATGGTTCAGACAGCACTGCATGTAAGAGGTAAAGATCAGCCATGGTTAATTGATAGCAGATGTTTGAGGTATATGATAGGTTATAAAAGTAACTTCATTATTCTAAAGAAGATAAATGGTGGTATAGTGAGATTCAGAGATAAAACCACTGCCAGGATAGCAAGAAAAGGTACTTTGAGTTTAGATTATGGTAGAACTAAGACTAAGAATGTTTTGTATGTAAAAGGTCTTAAGCATAATATATTAAGTGTTAGTTAAATATGTGATCAAGGATAAACATTAAGTTTTCATGTTAAAGGTTTTGATATTAGAAGAAAATATTCAAATGAGTTGATTGCAGATGCTCAAAGGACAAGGAACAATGTATATGTTTTGTCAGATATCTTCTCAAAGGCACGATCAAAGGATACATTCAAGGATCGGCAAGAGGAGTTGGGAGTAATTTCTATTAATTCCTACCATTGATGTTCAACATCAAGTGAGGGGGAGCTAAGTGTTAGCTCCAAGTAGGCCCTTTTCCATTGATGTCAAAGGGGGATAATAATAGGTACAGGTATAGGTGTAGAAAATAGGTACAAGGAATAGGTACAGGTTAGTACAGTAAGGGGGAGTTATTGTATGTTTTCAGATGATGGTATGTGTAGGTGACAGGATGTGGTAGTTTCAGGATTGAGGTTGCCATCAATGACAAAGGGGAAGATTGTTGGAAATATTGTCATTGATGTTAAAGGTCTAGCATTATTGGTGATAAAGGCCCCATTGCATTTAATGTTGTTTGTAATAAATATATCTTGGATAATATGAGTTAATATTTATTTAATATTAATGAATATATTTTTGGTTGCATATGAGACAAAATAAGGGCCCATGGAGAAGTTGAAGAGCCATATGGTAAAGAAAAAAGAAGGATGGGATGCATTTTCCCATGAAGAGTCATCTTGGGGAATACCAAGAATCACCAAGTGAAGACAAAAGATTAAGGGTGCAATTTCTCATGAAGGGACACTTTGAGGAATATGAAAAGTCACCAAAGATAAGGACAAAAGTGGGAAGGACATTTTTGATCATGAAGGGTCACCACATGACTTTTAAAAGGCTTGAATATTAAGGGTCATTCGAGATTGGTGCCATTTTCTATGAGGATTGAAGGGTCACAATAGGGGAAGGCCAAAGGTCATTTAGAAAGCTATAAATAAAGGCTTGAGTAGCCATTTGTAATATGAGTGTGAGAGGTTGATTTGATATTGTAATATCTAACTTAGAAGAGCAATTGTGAGAGATGAATATGATTTGTATTTGTTATATCTAGCTTAGAAGAGCAAAGGTGAGATAGAGGAAGGAGATGTTGTATTGAACTATCATTTGTTGAGATAACAACATTGAGAGATAGGTGTGTGGTATACACAAAGGGGTTGGTGCCCTTGTGGGTTGGTTCTCACGAATTGTTGCTATCTTGGTGCTCAGCAAAGGGGTTGGTGCTCCTGTGGGTTGATGCTCATGAATAGTGGCTGGGTTGGTGCTCGACAAAGTGGTTTGCAGCTCCTGTGGGTTGGTGCTCATGAATTGTAGCTAGGGTGGTACTCGGCAAAGGGGTATGGTGCTCCTGTGGCTTTGTTCTCATGAATATATTTGAGATTGATTCTCTGTGGTTTTTTCCACATTGGGTTTCCACGTTATATCTGGTTTCTGTCTCTATCTTGTGTGATGTTTATTGTTTGAGTTTTATTGCATATCTTGAATGTTTGATTAAGTGGAATTTGATAAAGGGAAAGTTTTATAAGATATATAATATACTGATTCACCCCCCCCTCTCAGTATATTTTGTGCTTAAAAAATATAGCTATGAAGTACATAGTATGCATGTATTTGATGAGGAGCATATATATATGAAATATATCTATATGAGGATTTGGTACTCATATACATAAATAGCATATATGTACATTGGAATGTATGCCTATAATTATAGTTATTATTGACTATTAAATTAAGTCATATAATCTTGAGGGATAGAACACTGTAATTATATGCATATAGCCTCCCAAAAGTATAAGTATAAATGAAACATTATGTTTCATGCAAGATATGACTTTGTTTATGAGATATTTGATCTCTAAAATTATTGTGACTGGCTATTTGTAATTGAGTAATGTGTACATAAAAATAATAGACTGTGATATTATTTTTTTCATATAATATTTGAATCTACATATGTAAATTAGTAACATGCAATCTAAGTATATATTATACCTAGTTGGTATAGACTATACTTTTCTATGTTTATTATTTATGTGATAAATAATATAATTAGATTCTTTTCATACATTTTACAGACTAATTGTATGTACTTTGATTATTATTTTTATTTATAATGTTTTATGCCTATTAATAATAATTAATCAATATGAATCTATTAATTATATATTATATTAACCAAATCTTGTATTTTTGTTACTAATTAAGTAGTGAGACAGACTTCACTAGCTTACTTAGCATCACTAATGCCAGATGAAGGTAATGTAATTAAGTGGTGTGTATGAATTTGAATGATCCTAGAGATAAATAACTATTGAAACCTTTAGCCAAAGTATTGTTTAGTTAAACATTTCCATTTCATATGTATGCTTTACATGTTTGTGTGATATCATGTTAGAACATATTTCTTTATGGTACACATCATGTATTACAAATCTTACAACACACATGTACTAGGTTATCTCTCTAGATTCCCAAACAATCAATATCTACCCATCAGTGAAAGGAGGGCCATTTCATAATGGGGGATTGTGTGTGGGATCTATTGCCTATGGTTGGTGTGGAAAAGTGCTCAGATGATACTCTTCCTCCCCACAACAATACTTATTTGGAGACTACACTTGAGATTGCCATAGATACTAGAGTCCATGAGACTCATGCTTCATAAATTATAGTGTTTATTATTTAAAAATTAATATTGATAGAAATATAATTATTTACTCATTTTTACATTGATAGTAGTTTTTGTATTATTGTACTAGTTGTGGTTGAATTTTATCTAATTACTTTCTAGAATGAATGTAGTTAAGATTTGCTTATTTGTTTCATATGATGATAGTGATCAGTAATAGGTAGATGTTACATGTTTATTTTATGGTTAACATACTTAGCGTGTTATAATAGGGTCACTAATTAGATTCTCATGGTGAAATCTAATGAAATAATATGTGGAATTAAATTTTAACAAAAATATTATGATATTCTAGTAAATCCTAGTAGGGATGTTACAAAAACTTTCCATCACTTCCTTGGATTCATTTGTTGACAAACATATGAGGTAAATTATTTCATGATTCCTTATAAATATAATCCCCTTATTTAGCATATATTGTGTATCCTTAAAATGTATGGCTCTCTTATGCATATGGTTGAGTCTAGGAGGTGTGTTTTCATAGAGTAGGAAATGTACGATTGGGGTATACCAGTCTAGTTGTAGTACTAACTATTGATCTGCTTAGTGTATAATTATTCTCAAGGATATTTTAATAATTATTTGGGTAAGTCTCTATCATCTAACTAAATTGGCAATTTTGAACTCAAGTCATATTCCTACAACTTAGTCATCCATCGCCCTCTGTGTTTCCCTCATTTATTCTACCCCAACATTTTCTTTATGGATGGGTATGGGATGAATGCATGCACCTTATTCCTAAGATGTAGTGCCTAATTATATATATATATATATATATATATATATATATATATATATATATATATATATATATATATATATATATATATTTAACTGGGGAAAATTCATGTTTTTATAGAGTATAATATCTCAGTTTCACATCTTTGAGATTAGTGTTCATGAAAGAAAATATATATTCTTCTCCATCTAATCTATAGGTGAGGCACAGAATAATGGTATGTTTAGAAGCAAAGGGGTAAATGTATAAATATTATTTTTAGTCCATGATGATAAGCACTAGTGCTTACATAATGATATCTTTGATATCCTAAAAATATTTCTTTGATTTTGTGTGCCATTACACCTTCGCATCTTGTTTCAACATAGAAGTCAATGGTTTTAAAATTTTGACAAATCCAAAAATGAACTTATGAAAAATTTTGATTTTCCAAAAGAAGGATTTCAATTCTTTATTGTTATTAGTTAAAGGTAATTTATAAATCACACCACACCTTTCTAGGTTAATAGTGATACTTTCTTGTGTGATGATATGACCAAGAAGCTTACCTTTGGTGACACTAAACAAACTCTTCTTTGTGTTTACAAAAATACTATACCTCTGACATGTTTTGAATACTTTTACCAAGTGGTGTATGTGATCTGACCTATATTTGGAAAAAATGGTCATGTAATCCATATAAATTATTATACATTTACTAATTAGTCCTTCAAAATAAAAATCCTTCATGATTTGAAATGTTTCCCCAACATTGATCAAACCAAAGGGCATTCACTTATAAGAAAATATGCCCCATTTGGTGGTGAATGTTGTTGTGACCTAGTCTTTTGAATTAACCAAGACTTAGTTGCATCCTAAAAGGATATTGTCTAGGATATGCTCACCATTTAGATTGCTTCATGAAGGGAAGGTAATAAGTAATGTCTTTTTTTTAGGCTCAATTTAAGTTATAAAAGTATACACATAGGAAAATTTATCAATTTATCTTATACATGAGTACTAGGTTGGCAACCCATGTAGATTATAGAACTAGGAAAATTATACCAATATATAGTAACTCATATACCTCTTTGTGTATTAAGGGTTCCATAATTGGGTTTACCAATATCTCTCTCTACCTAAATGGTTTTTGACTTGGTTTGAGGGGATAATATGAGTGATTACTCTGGGTTAAAATACATTGAGATCCCCATATGTCCAAGAAATTATATCTTTATACCTTAGTGTCAATTTTAATAATTTATCTAGTTTGAAATCTATCTAGTCAGGATCCACATTGATAGTCTGAGAATATTCCATAGGGCTAAGGTTGATGTGTCAGCACTTTTGGTTCTTGAACTTGGGATTATTTATTTGGAATGTGGGGTATAAATTATTGAATGATCATTATAATTAAATCATCTCATTTGGTATCCAATTCCCATGAATATTAAGGATATAATCTTTATCTAACCTAGTTATGAGATTGTCTCTATCTTCCTCATTAATGATCTTGGTTTTAAAAACCTTCATGTTGTTAAGAAACTAGATAGTCTTTTGATCATCCTAAAATACTTGTAAGTTTTTAATGTTGTCAGGGACATGAGGACAAGGGACAAGGGACAAGATCCATAAATGGCTCTTGTAATGTGATTTCATCTGTGTGGGTCAAGTTTTCTAATACAAATGCTAATGATTCAACAACTTAATTTTCTTCCTTAAGGATAGGGATGGCATTGAACACGATAAATATTTTGAATATGTCCCAAACCCTATGCTTAGAAATTTTGAGGTATGATAGTTTGCATTGAATTTGCTCTTGATCTACTTTACCACTAGTTTAATGTCATTAAATACTCTTAGTTTATTTACCTTATGTTTCAATGCAAATTATAATCCTAGGATTAGCATTTCATACTCTACTAGACTGTTTGTCTAGGGGAATTATACCCTATATGATGCTAAGTGATTCCTCCCTTTGGGATATATTATTAGAACACTAACTCTAATTCCTTATTTTGAATGGTCCCTGTCTACATAAAGAAACCATAGGCCAAGAAAATATGGTTGATTGTCAGCTTTGTCTTCGGCCAGTTTCATGCTTAATGTGCAGATCCCTAGGTCTAAGGATGATAGGTTCCATTTCTTATTAATTTCATTGTCCTCAATTATCATTTTTTTCATTTGGGGATCTCTATCTACACTAATTTTATTAACTACACTGTTAAGCATGGGATATATTGAGAAGGGGGGTGAATCAGTATATCATATATCTTATAAATCTTTTCCTTAACCAAATTCCACTTAATCAAACATTCAAGATATGTAATAACACTCAAAAAATAAACACCACACAAGATAGAGAGAGACACCAGATATAACATGGAAACCCAATGTGGGAAAAACCATGGAGAACAATCTCAAGTATATGAATGAGCACCAACCCAAGCAATATTCACAAGCCAAGCTTGTAGGAGCACCAACCCTTTTATTGAGCACCAACCTAGCAAATATTTGTGAGCACCAACCCATAAGAGCACCACACCCCTTTGCGAAGCATCAACCCAACAACTATTCATGAGCACCAACCCACAGGAGCACCAACCCCTTTGCCAAGCACCAACCCAACAAAAATTTGTGAGCACCAACCCATTCATGTATACCACACACCTATCTCTCAATGTTACTATCTCAACAAATGATATATCAATACAACATCTCTTTCCTCTCTCTCACCTTTTCACTTCTAAGCTAGATATTACAATATCAAATCAACCTCTATCTCTCATATTTACAAATGGCTTCTCAAGCCTTTATTTATAGCTTTCCAAATGACCTTTGGCCTTCCCCCTTTGTGACCCTTCAATCCTCATGTAAAATGGTGCCAAACTTGTATGACCCTTCATATTCAAGCCTTTGAAAAGTCATGTGGTGACCCTTCATGATCAAAAACATCCTTCCCACTTTTGTCCTCATCTTGGTGACTTTTCGTATTCCTCAAAGTGTCCCTTCATGAGAAATTTTGCCCTTACTCTTTTGTCTTCACTTGGTGACTCTTGGAATTCCCCAAGATGACTCTTCATGGGAAAATTCATCCCATTCTTATTTTGTCTTTACCCCATGGCTCTTCGACTTCTCCATGGGCCCTTCTTTTATCTCATATGCAACCAAAAATATATTCATTAATATTAAATAAATATTAACTCATATTAGCCAAGATATATTTATTACAAACAATATTAAATGCAATGGGGCCTTTATCACCAATAATGCTAGACCTTTGACATCAATGAAAATATTTCCAATAATCTCCCCCTTTGTCATTGATGGCAACCTCAATCCTAAAACTACCACATCTTGTCACCTACACATCATGTCATCTGAAAACATGCAGTAATTCCCCCTTACTGTAGCAACTTATACCTATACCTATTATTCTCCCCCTTTGACATCAATGGCAAAGGGCCTACCTGGAGCTAACACTTAGCTCCCCCTCACTTGATGCTGAACATGAATGGCAGGAAGTAATATAAATTACTCCCAACTCCTCTCACCGATCTTTGAATGTATCCTTTGATCGTGCCTTTGAGAAGATATCTGAAAAAATATATACATTGTTCCCTATCCTCTGAGCATCTACAATCAACTCATTTGAATCTTTTCTTATAATCTCACAACCTTTAGCATGAAACCTTAATGTGTATCCTTGATCACATATTTGACTAACACTCAATAGATTATGCTTAATACCATTTACATATAAAACATTCTTAGTCTTAGTTCTACCATAATCTAAACTCAAAGTACCTTTTCTAGCTATCCTGGCAGTGGTTTTATCTCTAAATCTCACTGTACCACCATTGATCTTCTTTAGAGATATGAACTTACTTTTATCTCCTATCATATGCCTTGAACATCTGCTATCAATTAACCATGGCTGATCTTTACCTCTTACATGCAGAGCTGTCTAAACCATCATAAAATCTTTAGGTTGTTTCTTCTGCCATGAACATGTCTGAGCCTTCTTCTTCATGAATGGAGCTTTGAAACTCTGATCCTTCTTGACTAACTTGAACATGCTTCTATAATACTGAGCTATGTGTCTGAAGTTATTTCACTTGTAGCATACTATGGTCTCTCCATCAAAGCTTCATAGAGGAGCAAAACAGTTGTGGCTTCTGCTTGATTCTCCTTGACTTTCCTTCTCCTTATTTATGAAATTGTTAGCTCTTTTTCTACATTCTAATTTCTTGTGACTGTATCCATTACAATAAAAACAATAGCCATAAAAATAAGACCTATCTGTATATCTCTAACCTGATTGCCTTTTGTAGCTTTGTTCTCTCCAGCCTTCTCTATTTGAAATGTCCTCAGTATTCTTCACTTCTCCCCTTTTTGTTTCCTCTTGTGTAAGAGATTCAGAATAGATCTTTTTCTTTTCAAAATTGATCCCTATCTTATCTGAATTTTCTTTTTGACTTTCTAATATCTTATTCAACATGTTAGTGTTATCTTCAAATTTTGAATCACTGACTACTTTATCACTGACTGCTTTCTTAATATCTTATTTTAAAGAGGCAATTTCAATAACATACCTTTGACATTCTTTTCTTTCTATTTCCAACTATGTTGTGAGGTCTTCTTCATTCTTCTTGGCTTCTTCAAAGTGTGCTTGTAGATCTTCAGTCATTTCCTTTGACTCTTGTTTATTTTTCTCGATCTAGCGCTTTAATCTTTGATTCTTCTTCTAAATAGCTTCTAACTCTTCTAAGGCACAAATGAGCTCTCCTTCCATATTCACTTCAGCTTCCTCCTCTTCTTATTCTTGATCATCTTCATGTATGGCCATGAATAGAATCTCTCCTTCTTCTGAATCACTGACTCCACTATCTTTACCTGAGCTAGGATCCTTAGAATACAGGCTCTTCTTCTCGAATCCCTTCTTAGATTTGCCTTTGAAATTCTTCTTGTATGTAGGATTTTCTTCTTCATCATCATTAACCTTATCTAGGAATCTAGCTAAAAAATGTCTAATTTTTCCACAATTAAAACATTTAAAAGGTAATTTTCCTTGATATTTACCTGTTCTTCTTTTTAGCTTACGAATGAAAAGTGCTCCATTGTCATCTTCATCATCACTGGAACTATCACTTGATTCTTGAATCTTAGATTTCTCCTTCTTTGATGTCTTGAAAATTGCTTCTCTCTTTGAGGGTTTATCTTGTTCTGTCCACATCTCATATGCCGTGAGAATACCATGAAGCTCATCCATCTTTAGCTTGGCTAAATTCTTCATCTCCTCGATTGCCTAAACCTTTGCATCATATCTCATTGGTAGAGATCTCAAAACCTTTTGCACCACCGTTGACTCATCCAATGTTTCTCTAAGACCTTGAATCTGATTTTGGATTTGATCAACTCACAAAAGATAACTTGTTATATCTTCTTCTTCTTCCATCTTCAAACTTTCAAACTGCCTTCTAAAAGGTTGCAGCTTAGCTTGTTGAGCCTTTCCATCGCCTTTGTAAATATTCTCAAGTTTTACCCAAGTTTCATGAGTATATTTACATTGCATAACTTTAACAAATTTAGATTCACATAAACCACATAAAATAGAATTTAAAGCTTTAGCATTGCATTCACTTGCCTTCTTTTTTGTTGGATTAATTTCAAATGTCTGTGGCTCTTCATATTCCTCCACCACTACTTTCCATATGTCAAATACAAGGGCCATCAAATAAACCTTAATTCTCATGATCCAAAAAGCATAATTCATCCCATCAAGTAAAGGTTCCTTATTTGTAGAAAATTCTTCCTGTGACCCAGCCATCATGCTTTCTTGATCTACCTTCAAGCTATAAAACTTTTCAAAAAGGAACCTGCTCTGATACCAATTGTTAAGTACAATATATACTGAGAGGGGGGTAAATCTGTATATCCAATATCTTATAAATCTTTTCCTTAACCAAATTCCACTTAATCAAACATTTAAGATATGTAATAAAACTCAAACAATAAACACCACACAAGATAGAGAGAGACACTAGATATAATGTGGAAACCCAATGTGGGAAAAACCATAGAGAACAATCTCAAGTATATGAAGGAGCACCAACGCAAACCATATTCACAAGCCAAACTTGTAGGAGCACCAACCCTTTTACTGAGCACCAACCCAGTAACTATTCATGAGCGCCAACCCATAGGAGCACCACACCCCTTTGCTGAGCACCAACCCACAGGATCACCAACCCCTTTATCGAGCACCAACCCATCAAAAATTCATGAGAACCAACCCACAGGAGCACCAACCCCTTTGTCGAGCACCAACCTAGCAACAATTCGTGAGCACCAACCCACAAGAGCACCAACCCCTTTGTGTATACCACACACCTATCTCTCAATGTTGTTATCTCAACAAATGATAGATCAATACAACATCTCTTTCCTCTCTTTCACCTTTTCTCTTCTAAGATAGATATTACAATATCAAATCAATCTCTATCTCTCATATTTACAAATAGCTTCTCAAGCCTTTATTTATAGCTTTCCAAATGACCTTTGGCCTTCCCCCTTTGTGACCCTTCAATCCTCATGGAAAATGGTGCCAAACTTGTATGACCCTTCATATTCAAGCCTTTGAAAAGTCATGTGGTGACCCTTCATGATCAAAAACGTCCTTCCCACTTTTGTCCTCATCTTGGTGACTTTTCGTATTCCTCAAAGTGTCCCTTCATGAGAAATTACATGCTTACTCTTTTGTCTTCACTTGGTGACTCTTAGAATTACCCAAGATGACTCTTCATGGGAAAATGCATCCCATCCTTATTTTTTCTTTACCCCATGTCTCTTCGACTTCTCCATGGGCCCTTCTTTTGTCTCATATGCAACCAAAAATATATTCGTTAATATTAAATAAATGTTAACTCATACTAGCCAAGATATATTTATTACAAACAACATTAAATGCAATGGGGCCTTTATCACCAATAATACTAGACCTTTGACATCAATGACAATATTTCCAACATACACCTATCCATGGTAATCATAAATGAGATAAATCTATGGCCATATACCCATTTAAGGATTTACACTAATCTCTACTAAGGAGCATGACATAGACATTGAGAATATCTACTAGTTATATGGCTATAAAGAGTCAAATCCTAGGCTCAAATTCCATTTTCATGTGTAAATTTATAAACTCACCTAACACTTTGATATTGGATTTATCTAGTTTAACCACTACCTTATCTGATTTGATAGGGGTTAACCCTAACTTTTTGTAGATTCTTACTAGCATTATGTTGATTGAGGCTCATGAATCCACTAGTTAATTATGCAGGTTTTTTAAAATAATATGATGGTTAAGAGAAAGGTAGGGAATTTCATATTATTCTTATTATTAAGTACATTGGTATGGGTTACTTTTAGTTTTTCATGGGTTGGCTGAGTCAGATTCTTAGTTAGGGACTTTAGTAGAAGACCATGTTGCTCAATTATCTAAGCAAGTTCATAGAGAGTGATGTTGAATTTGATCTTCTTTATGCTCATTAATGTATTTTAACTTTATTTACTCTATACCTATGGGGCTTCCATTAGAGATTTAGGTTCTTGAGGTTTTAGACGTGGTGGACCATTCATAGCATTTTGGTTAGATGGGGTTACACCATTGTTCAAGGGAGTCAAGTTAATTAAAATTTGTTATGGTTTTCTATTCCTAAGGGAATAGTTGCTATTTTATAACTATTTAAATACATTCACCTCACTCATACCCCCTTTTGAATCATTTTCTTCTTATTTAGGTAATTCCATGGTTTCCAACACCATGGTAGTGTTACAAGTTTTAGCTACATTGGATGATTATTTGTGATTAGGGACCACCTCATACTCTAACATTTCCTTTTGGAAGATACAAAAGTCACAATAAAACTTTGTAAATTTAAACTCTGTATGTGCATTTGTGTTATGCACTCAACACAAGTTAGGTAGGGCCATTTTGAAGATATTAACTTATGGTAACCTATTGGGCAAGGGTTTCAATAGATTATGGGGATGGTTGTAGTTCATGTTTCATAATTTATATGTTAATTTATTATTATAACTCTCCAAATTGGAGTTTTTCATCTACCTTTGTAGCCCAAGGAAGTCATTATTGAGTTTTTGTACCATTTATTAAATGGCATCCAACTCATTCTTTTTTGACTCCTGGGGAATGGTCTAGGTGTAGTTAGTTATTACCAATGTCACTTAATGTTGTAACTAAGGAGACATCTCATTGTTCCTTGGGTTAAGGAAACCCAATTTTTGGTTTGATGTAGCATGAATCAATGAGACTTGATTTGTTACAAGGAGTGGTTAAATCATTGAGATATTTTGATTAGCATTGGGTAAGAGGATCAATGTGGGAATCTATGTAAAATCATTAGGAATGGGATCCATCATCTAACCCTAAGGTTTCAACTCTATTTATACATTAATGGCCTCTATATAAGCAAGGGGTAAGTCCATTATTATTGGGTCTCACCTTAAGAACATGGCTATCCAAAGGTCTAAGGAATTTTTATACATTTAAAGAATTTATTGGGGTTTGGGTTGGTAAAGCATAATAACTAGACTGTATATCTTCTAAAATATATCATTGAAGTTTTTGATAGGCTCATTGGGTTCTTGTTTAATATGGGTAAGTTTCTATTAAATGATACTAGGGTCAATCACTTGCCCAAACTAGGCAAGGAAAATAATATGGAAATGGTCCTAACTAGGGATTAGGTTCTTAAGGAGGTTGAGTAACTAGTCATAGGGTGAGTCCATTAATGTGAAGGGTAAAATTATTCATGCCACATCCTCTTGTTCCATATTTAGAACCATTAAGGTAGTCTTATAAGAGGTTACATACTCTTCATTAGACCATACTAAACTAGGAGTGAAATAACAAATATATATCTTAGGTTTTCTAAGAAAGTACTGAGACATTAAAGGTGGAGTTATCCAAATAGGAAATCATGGGTGGCTTATTTGGGGGAGATTGAGAAGATGAGCTAGTGAGAACTATTATAGTTTTGAGTTGATTGAGTCTAGGTCTCTTGTGGAATTACAAGGGTGAAACCACTAATTGTCCATGACATGACCTATCTATGGTGACAAGTGAATTAGGCTCTAAGGTGTTTCATAGATAAGCAATAGTTATTTTATTACCATCAATAATAATAATTTCAAATAGTTCAGTGCTCAATGTAAAAACTCTTAAGGCCCTCCTAAAACTAATTTTTTTTGTATGTGTTTTAAGAACATGATAATGGAGAAAGAGTAAATGAGGGGAAACGAGACTCAATCAATAAAATAATCCTTCAAGGCAAAGGTTCCTATTTACAATTATTATTAAAAAATAATCCTTCCTTCCAACATTAATTGTTATTGCATATGTTTGAAACACACAACAATGGATAAAGCATAAAGGAGTGGAAATAAGACTCAATAAATAAATTAATCCTTCATATCCTCGTTTCCTACTAACAATTATTCTTAAGAAATAATCCCTCCTTCTATTTCAAGATGTTTTTTGCTCCAAGATCCTTCTCCAAAATACTCATGAAACTAGGTCTTTTCAAAGAGAATAGTGGGAGGAATGATGGACTTTTGTCCTTAATTGTAAGACTGATGTGAGATCAAACCAAGGCATGGTTATAAGTATTTGGCTTCACAACAAAACCCACATTGAATAATATCTAAAATATGTAGTGCCACCATTAGAGGTTTAATATTTATTTCTTCAATAATGGTTTAATTACTTGGGTCTATTGCTAATGTTCACACACTTTTCTTTACCAATTTTTAAAATAAAGGAGAGGGTAATTTACTTACAAAATAAAAACAAAAGAGAGGGAAGATTAAGGAAATAAAGAGGGTTTCCAAATCAAGATGAGATTAATGCTTCAACAATAGAGCTAAGTGCATCTACCATAGTTATACCGCTATGTGCCGAGTTTCACCAAAGGTTTTAACTCCAAATAATATAATAGGAAGAGTCTTGGGAAGCAGTGAAGAACATTGATTTATAAACCCTCATTAAATATAAATACTATAAATCCATTGTAATTAGAAAATAAACTTCCAAGATAACTTGTAGACTAACACATATGATATCCATATTGTAAGGAAAATGAAAGGAGTTCACAAAGAGGTTATAATAGACAAGCACATCATAAACATTGCATTCATTAAGTGACAAAGCATTAAAATAATTATATGAGTGCTAACATTAATTGAAAATTAAAATGGTGGATACTTTAACAAAAATAATATGCATTTCACAAATTCTAAAATTACATTCGTTAAAAACAATAAGATCTATTACAAAGGTATCATTCATGGCCAACTTTATATAATCCAAAAGGGTGAAGGAAACTATAGGTGAAATCTTAGATTGATTCTGATAAAATGTTTGAGTTAAAAATTGTTGACCTCAAAAATATAATTCAATTACATATTTATAAATGATGATGGGATTCACCCCCAAGTAACCTAATGTTCCCATCTTTGCCCATTATGGCCACTCTTGGTTATTATAATTGTATAAGTAAAAAAGGATAAAATCCCCTTCACTCACCTTGAAAGATTCATAGTGGACCACCTAAATGATACGTAGAGGGGGAATAGATAAGATGGCTCCAAACTATTTGGACTTTACTTCTTTGGCCTCGATCTTGGTTACTATGAGGTTGAAATCATAGTCCATCTTGGTGAGGTTCATCAGAGGATCTCTAAAAATCATCTCTACCTAGTCCATGAGCCTTTGGTATACCTAGAGGGGATCCTCCATAGCCACTTCAACTTTAGACATCTAATTGATGCTCACTATGGATTAGGTCAAGAGATCAATAAATGCCTAAGCTCTAACCTTAATTTCTCTAGACACCTTTTTATTATTAAATTGGTCAAAGTGACCCAAGTGGACTCCAAATTCACCCCTATATAGTATAGTGTCATTTGGGTATATTAGAACCAAGATATTGAATTCTTTAAAGTAATCTAATATCTTATTCATACCATCTTCCATGCATTCCATCATAGTTTGGGATAAAGCAAGCCACTCCTCCATTACACTTCTCATAATCCTAGTGTACATATGATATAAGCCTAAGTCTGAAGTGGGTATCAATTTTAACTCTAGGAACATGCTATTATTAATTACAATCATTACCTTCATATATTTACCATTAATCTTAGTGGTCCTCTCCAAAAATTCTTGGGTCTATTAGATGAGTAGCTATCCATCTATCATAGTCCCTACCACCTTTCCTAGAGTTGAGAAACATTGTAGGAGGGAACCAATTACTTTCCTAATTATCCCAATGGGGAAGGAGCTATTTACCTATGTCTGTGAATTTTCAACTTGGATATTCTTGTCTTAAAAAAGTTTGTCCAACATGTTGTGGATTTCCTAAAGGAGTAAGAGTGGATCTTCTGCTATATTTTCTTTTCCTATAATATTCCTCACTTTGGTGAGAGATAAAAAATATTATTAGGTCTACTAAACCATATAAATCCCCTCTTATGTGAATTTATGTGTGAGGATCCTCCACATACTACCCATGGTGTGATCAAAATACCAATACATGTTTGGGTCACCTTGTATTATCATCTCCAACACCTATAATACTAGGACCATTCCTTATGTTTTGGGAGGTGTTAGTGGGGTGGAAAAGATGGTAGTGATAGGTGAAGGATAAGGTGGAGGGGGTATTAAGGAAATAAAATGTGTCAATGATGAAATTGGCAAAGGAAGAGGAGGCATAGGGGTGTAGGGAGGCAATATGAATAAAGAGACCTAGGGAACATCTACACTAGACACTAACCTTAGGTCATACCCAATTAAGAGGAAGTGACTCTTGGGATAGGGGTACTCAGTAGAAGGGAAGACATTGGGTAATTAAATCTAAATCCATAGGTGGTTGGGGTGATATAAAAAGGGGTTAGGGAGAAATGCAATGATCTACTAGGGTTGGTGAAAGAGGAGGCATGGAAAATAGTGAAGGAATCTAAATGAGGGTATTAGGGACCTATGTTTAAGGCTTAGTGTGTGCTTCCTTTTAATTTTTTCTTTGTATTTTATTTTGGTAGGCTTTAGATTATACTTTAGATGGAGCATTTCTAGCTAAAGCCATGGGGGCTGATAGTGCGAGTTGTTGGGTCACTACAGGAATCAACAGGATGGTCTTGGTCACTTGAGATGTGAAATTGAGAACTATAGTAGCACTTATTTAAATTATGATGCTGGAAGGTATCAAAACTTGGGGAATGCCTAATAGGGGTATTGGTAAAGTTATAATTTAGGGAATGGATGGGACATATGTAAATGATGAAGGGAGTATTCTAGGGATGGTTAAGTCCATGTGAACTTGGGTTAATAGTGGAAAGGATGCAATAGGGAAGAGAGGAGGTATTGGATAAATGGTTTGTGGAAGGGGTAGAGAACTGAGTAACACTATAATGGGATATTAGAAGGTGGAAGGATTGAAGGGAAGAACTTGTATTGGTGCATGTTATTAGTCCTACCCTAGGATTTTTTCTAGGCTAATACTAATATCAAACCTTAAGACTATGTGTCCTAGGGTTTAGTTGCTTGCTCTTGAGCTACCTATGCATGGGCCACCTATCATCGAGTCACATGCATCTAATTTGGCTAGGGCTGAGTCACCTACATTATTAGAGGTGGAGCCATGACATAAGTAATCACTACTCAAAGGGGAAATGTGGTGGTATCCCTTATATATTTCTCCTATAAATCATGGGGGAATCAGGGTGACATATTCTATGGATAGAGTAGATGCAAATGGGATCATAAATGGTCTTGGCTAAACCTTCTTACCCTTATCCTTCTAATAAGACTGAATCCACATGAGTAACTCTTGATCATCTTCCACATCTAAATATATCTCATCATGATCCTTTGGTTAGTGGCCATAATTTAGGTTGAGGTGTGTTGAGTAATTCTCCAATTGGGATTTGATCATGCTCCATGGGTTTAAGTCTCATGGCTCAGCTCTCCCCAAGGCTAAAGAGTCCCATCCAGTCACCATATTTTATAAGGGTGGGAAATATAAGTACAAATGGTTCCTAATGATGATCATAAGAGGCAGGTAGGGATTTTACTAATGACTAATATAGTGCCCAAAAATTCCCTCCATTTGTTGGTAAGTAATTTCCTACTCTACAATGCTATTCAAGATGTGATGTGACAAGCACAGGGGATACATAAGATTAGCCATGACTCAAATTATGATATCCTCTTATAAATAATCCAATGGGATCTAGGGAATCTCTAATTTCCTTTGATAAATAAGGCATAGGGGCATCATTGATTGCATTGTACACCACTAGATAAAAAGACTCAAAAATATCCTATATATTATTTCTATAATGGTAACCATATAGCTTTAGAAAACTACATGAACCACTAATCCTTTAGTGACCCACACAAGAAAAGTAAATTTCTTAAAATTGAGTGTCTAATAAACTACATATATGAGATAGCTCATCATGTAGAAGTTGTCACCTACCCAAAAATCTACTATCATTTTCACTAGATTTAAATTGACCACCCATCCTAGGTCGAGGACTTGGGAGCCATATTGGATCATATGAATTAAGGGCACCCATAATATGTTGAATTTTAGGAAATATGCAGCCTCAAAAAATTGGTTCAATAGTATCATACCAACTCGAACCTCCTTAAATGTGTAGACTGTGTATGTGGTGGAATCCTCCTTATTTACCCACTTGGCATATGGGTTTTCAGCCTTATCCCTTAAGAATTTATATATTTTAAAGGTTTTAGTTTAGTTTTACACCACCTCCAAGTCATATGAAATGGTGAACTCTAGGATATTATAATAACCCTTGAAGTTATTTCCAAATATGTTGACAATCTAATGTTGGGAGTTGGCCAATCAAACCCAATTGTGGGCACTATCTTGCACCTTCCTATAAATGAGTAATAACTCGATGAATACATTGTAATAGGGGAACACCTTAGGCTATATATGGACCTTTGTAGGTCACACTTCTCATAACATCATATGGCTTATGTGCATTAATCTTGATTATCATCATCACTACTTAATTCTTTGGTTATCTAGTTGATAGATTTGAATAATTCATTATAATTTTTTAATCAAGTTAGTTCATTTGGGAATAGAGTGTCTCTATATTCAGGCTCAACCTTGGTATTTTAAGATGAAGTGGCCATTTCATCAAGATGGACTTAGATGGAAGATCTTTGGGCAAAGGAGAGGGAATAAAAGGTACCAAGTTAGAGTAGAAATCAAGGAGTCAATTTTTAGGAGTCTAGATCTATAAAGGATAATGATTTTCCTTGAGATACATATGGAAACCCACCTTCATCTCCTTGAATTAATGGCATTTAAAATATAAGTCATTATGGATTCAAATTTGAGGTGGTGGCTAAATATTCCACTTAATTTCATAATCTAGAGTTAAATTTGGAGTATATAATTACATGTCACATAGTAGATATAATAAAGGTGATGAGACATTGTAAAATATCTAATTAGGGCTTAATTTACCACATAGTTTATGCATGAGCATGGTAGGCATGAGGCCATATAATCTCTAAGGCTTCTCAAGCAACTCCTATTTCATGCCACTTTTCCTCTATCTATTTTTCCTCATGTCAATGGTTGACACCTAGGCATAGCCTATCACTTCAATATTATACCCTTAACAAGGATGAGATGTTAGTAAGGGCACATGGCATCCCTTGATTATCCCATATAACTGCACATATAATTCATTATGATCTTTTTAGGACTTTGGGGCCCCACTTGATAATATGTTCAGTTATGACATATTTTTCTATGATATGTCAATATCTCCCAGGGTCTAACATATTTTTTAGGCTAGGTATATTGAGAACTCTAACACTAGGCCACATGAAATTTCCTCATTATATTTTCCTCTCTTGGGTTATAAAATATTTGTTAATATTAGGAGATTAATGTGTTTGACATAAGGGAGAGCTCATTGGATGGATTTGGGCACTTATAACCTTTGGTACACATGGAATCCTTTGATTTGGTTAGGCTTTCCTAAGATCTAACATCTCTATTAGGACTAGGAGATTGACCATTTTACCTCTGGTTGATGTGGCACTCCTTGGTTGCGTTATTCTCTCCTAAGATATAACATCCATATTAGGTTTAAGAGATTAGCCATTTTAACTTTAGTACAAACTGATTGGTTAGTGTACTAATAGATTTTTACCCTAGGTTGCATGGTGCTTCCTCATTGTATCAAGCTCTCTTAGGCTCTGACATCTCTATCAATATCAGGAGACTAACATGTATAACTTAAGGGCATGTGAATTATTATTTTTTTGGCCATGTCTTAGCACTATTGATAGCTTCCCACATGGTGTTTCTTCATTACACTATATATCCCTAGTAAAATGCATTAAAATGACTAAGTGAAAGATAAAATAAGTGCAACCAATTAAATGATCACCTAGATACTAGCTCGGCTCTTAAATTCCATGTAAGACTCGAGGATCTAACACTTTAGGAAGGAACTAAGACTCCAAGAATCTTAAAGTGAGATCAATCTTATAAATTTAGCACATTAAAACTTTAAATTAAAAAAACTATCTTAATCAAGGAGTATCATCAGGATTTATGTATTTTTTAATTCATCAACCCTTGAGGTTCACAAATCAAATCAATTGGTCATTAAAAATACCACTTGATCAGTAAAACTAGGGTAGTATGGGATTTAATAGACTCAGTTCAACTGGGCCTAACTAGAATGAGAAAATAGGTCTAGGAACTATAGATCATGTAGGTTTTAAAGAGGGGTCCCCCATTTCTATGAAAATGGAGTGTATTTTAAACAACAAGGAAATAGTAATGAAGCTCTAAACCACTTCATCTCTCTATCTAATTAAATTTGTAAGGAAAAATATAGTTGTTTTGGATAAATATGAAAAAATCTTACCCTTTCACATCACTATAATGAACATTACTATATTTTAAATTTAAAATAAAAAAATATAGGAAAATTAAGGAGGAATAATATTAATTGTATATAGATAAATTTGAAAATGTCTTCCTTGTGGTTATAATCCTTGAATGGATAAGAGTATTACTAGTTAATAATCAAAAGTAAAATAATAAATGGGAGAAACTAAAGAGAGATAAAGGATCTCTTCTTGGGACTATAGTTTAGGATACCACACCTTTTGATTTGAGAAGTTTTTCTTCACACTATATGTAATTATAAGCAAACCTAAACCGATAACATTTTATACAAAGAAATGTAAATGCTTTAACTAGTGGGTATGATGAGGCGCAAAAATGGCCCTCATCCTATAAATCAGTATTTTATAATAGCCTCCTTGTTTTTATATTTAGACTCTTTAAAATTATATTACATTGATAAATACACATAATATATAGATAATATATATGCATGTTTTTTTTTCATATGTGTTATCTCTAAATGAACCAATATGATTTAATGATCTAAATGATTTTTTTATTTATAATGATGAGAAAGATACGTAGTGTCCATTCTCATATTATTGTCTTGATGGATATTTTACACATGTAGATACTTTGGAGGAGTTACCCAAATCCACTATTTGACTATATGATGATTCACCATGATACACTATTCATTCATAGAGACTAGTTGTGCTATCTTGGAGCAACAATTTTAGGTGACAATTTACTAACTAAAATTAGTTGAGATAAATTGTTAAAATCTACACTCCAACTTCCCTAACCAATAATATGGTCCATAAACAAAAAACTATAAGAGATAATTTTAATTTATAAATTGTTATATGACTTTAATGTTAACATCTTCAATCCATTATACTTCTATTTATTTCTATAGATTATAAATATGGATATGAATATTCCTTACTACCATTAGTCATTAGCTATTCATTATATTATTCTCAATGTTGTCATAGTTTATCTTATTGTAATCACCAAGATCTTAAGAAAGTTAATAAAAACTTTGTCTTTTCTATAGAGAAAGTTGCAGACTATAATTTACTATATAAAAATAAATGTGTTGGCATGACAATTTATCGAGAGAACAAATGAATATTTTCCATCAATAATCATGAGATAGAGTTCATCCCTTATTAGGAGGTGGAGCTACATTTATCTAAAACCAAAAGGAAGTGTAAAATAAAAATATTCACAATAAAAATGGTTTTTATTGAGGTAATAATTTTAACCACAAAGTATGAAAAGGTGTTAGAAATAAGATATGAATAAAAGGTGATGGAGAAAAATTATGTATGGATAAATATGAAGGAGAAACAAATCTAGAGGACCAAACTCACATAATTACTAAAAAATTTAGGAAAAAGTGTTGAATCATTAAAAGGAATCCTTTCTCATTTAATAGGTAGGAAAGACATTACATATTTGTAAAAATATGTAACATACACAAAAACAATTGATTATCACTGATAAAAAAAATATGACAATTATTTTGTATTTTGTTGTGATAACAAGTGAAAATAATAGTTTCACCACACCAATATTTCTATATTATGAAATTATGAATGTAGGTTCAAGAAATAAACTCTATAATTAAATTCCTATGTTTTGACTAATTATTTATAATTTTAGTATCATTTCAAAATCATATAATCAAATATACATGGATGAAAGCACATACATTGCCCACGAAGAAATCTCGAACATAAAGTTTTCAAAAAATTTGATATATTGATCTTTGTTGAGTTGTAAAAATAATCTCTTCTTCTCTAGTTTGCTTCATAAGTCCAACTATCAAGAAGCTTTACACATGATCTCAAAAATTGTATTTATAGGTTGAACTAGGTGGTTATAATGCATAACCAATGTTTCTCCCTTTTGGATCCTGAAAAATTTTAATACCAAATTTGCACATCTTAAGAAATTTCAAAAACACATTAGCCAATTTTCACAACTTGAAAAAATACATTAGCAAATTTTCATGACTTCAAACTTTCAAAATAAACCTATTAGATTTGCATGACACATAATGTGCAAATTACTATTATAAAATATGTAAATGAAAATTTCAAGAATGACTCAAAATTTTGAGGAATGTGCAATTCATCAGTGAATTTGAAATTTAGTCTCCTTAATCCTCCCATTATTTCAAGGAAAGCATTACCTCCTATTGAATTAGAGTCACTGATTTTTTTAATTCTTTCCTTGATAATATGTATCATGAACTTATCAACCCCTATAAATTTTGTGAGTACAAAACTTAAAATTTTTGAATAACATCTTCTTGAATGAGGTCATATGCATAATTATAGTAGAATCTTCCATCTTGGGAAGCAATACTTTCCATTTATGTACCTCTTTCGCATACTTGTATTTATATTCAGTTTCATGATCATATTATAACTAGATATAAAAACACATGGTCATCACTATATGAGAGGTAGTGATAGCTCATAATTTTCTCAAACCATTCTTTTGTTGCCTTGCATATATGACCAGTTTCTTCTACTACATTTAGTGTTTTGGAGTCTAAGATTTGTTGAACAACTAGATAAGAACATTAAATTGACCTTAATAGTTTATATACCATTGATATTAATTTATCAACCTTTTCTTTGAGTTATTCTTTGGTCACTTTGTCTTGGTCCATTTTTTCAAAAAATGTGTTAATTTCAAATTGAAAATTTTACTTCACACCTTCCTTTGTGTAATTTCCCAAGTTTACCTTGTTTATTTGATAGAATCATCAACATTATCTTTATCTTTCTCAAAAAGAATAACTAATACCTATGATCAATTATTACTATTTTTTATCTTGTAGGAACCCATCAATTCTCAATCTCTCTAAGTGCACACCCTAAGAAGTGCACTAAGAAAGGTATGGGAAGACCATTGGTGATTTTTAGGATTGTTTTCTCTTATTTCCACTTGCTACCAATCCAAACAGCTCCTAAAAACATTCCCCTAACCTTTGCCTCCTATTTTTCACCCTCATCTAGTTTTTTACCACCTCATTATCCCTTTCCATAACTTAAATCCATTTTTGGTAGTTTACATAACTACGTTAGCCACATCAACCTTGTATTGTTATTGATAGAGATTACTAAAAACTAAGTTGGCCATGGCTGACATAGTTCATTATCCAGTAATTTTTTTGTTAATTTTGATACTAGGTCAACTTGGTTGACCTTGTTGGCTGAAAATTTTGGAAGGGTTTAGGGTTAGATTTTCCTATATAAACACATCCATTTCATCATTATTATAGAAATAGTAAGATTTATTATTAATTTTCATTTATTTATAATCTACTCTTCACCATTCTACTTGAGGAGTCTTAGCTTAGGGTTTCCACTTGGAGAAGAATATAGTCTTGTAGAAGTCTTGGATGCTTTGGCATTTCCTAGTGATCCTTACAAACCACAACAACCTCTTGAGAAATGCCTTTGATAAAGGGAGAGATTGAGTCTTGATGGGTTCATCTACCAAGTAAGTATCTCTAGTGTTGCTCCTCTCTTTAGTAGATAAAACTAGCATAAGTAATGGCTTTTTAAAAAGATTGATCTCTCCATACATTAGGGTTTTACCTATACATAGATTAAATAGGATTATCTTATGTATTTTTAATTTTATGCTTATTAAACCCCATGTTAAACCATAATATTGGTGAGCACTAGGTTTGGATTTTACTTTACTTTTTATTAGTATAGTGAATATGAAAACATAGGACTTAGCTAGGTTTATTACATAGTTCTACTTGACTAGAGGCTTTGGAACCCTCCCTAGAGATATTATTGTGGTAAGATACCCCTTCGTTAGGTCTAATGAATCCATATTGGTCATGACTCAGATTATCTAATGTATCCCTAATCGAAAGTGTAAGTAGGATCTATCTTCTTTGAGGTAGGACTGATTTGTAGATCTACTACAGTTCTTATTGTATATATTTTGGTGAGCATGATTTGAATCTAACCCTTGTAGGTTTTATTTCATGCTTTTCATTTATATCATTCTATTATTTTTCTATATTTGTAATACTAGGTCGACTAGGTTGGTATAGTTCTAAGTGCTATGCCAAGGTTTAACACACAGTCATATCAAAATGACTCTATTCTTTTTGTGTAAGTCTTCATCAGATATAGGTTACTAGATTAGACAAGTTGACATAGTATTATTTTTTAGTTCCATACAATAAACTAAGTTGATAGGTAGACTTAGTCTTCTAGTTATCATCTAAAACAACAAAATAATTCATGTAAGTCAACTTAGTCATCTTATCAGGCTTCAGTAAATAGGGTTTCATAGAACTAGGTCGACCTAGTGGACTTAGTTTATGGAACTTACAAGAAAAATTTACAATCTTAATCACCTTGCAACCCACAAAGGTTAATCTCTTTCTCTCTCTAACAATTTAGTACTTCATTATAGTTCTATTTTGTGCAATTTTACAATCTTCAAAACTCCAATCCCATAGTAAACTAGGTCAACCTAGTCAACTTAGTCTATAGCCTATATTTTGCCTAAAATACTAAGTCGAACTGGTCAACTTAGTCATTAAATACTCTTGCTTCTACAAAATATTAGTGACCCATTCAACTTTGTTTTATAATGTTTGCATATAATGTCAACTGAAATGACTCTATACCATTCTTAATTTGGGAATTAATGACTATATGATAGTAATTAATTCACACTTTCATTTTTAGTTGTTTGCATACTTAGGGTAGATCACATAGTATAAATAGGTGGGTTTTAAAAATTTTGTTTAATTTCACTATTTTTATCTTTTTTCACACACTACCAAATCACATAATATTCAAAATGCATTTAACATTTGTCTTCCCAAGGCTTAACTACTTGGATTTCATCACCAAGAGAGTAGTCAACTGGGTTTTCTAGCCAAGTATAAATATGTATTTAATGGTATATATTATCAAATCACCTGACACCCTTATCACTATAGGATTGTGAAGTGATGGGGTAGGTCCCAATACCATTGGTGTCATAGCCAATAGAGATCCCTTTCAGTCTAAATGTCCTAAAACCATTCATAGATTGATTTATAGCTCTCTATTTTTAGCCAAATTCATTATCACACATAAAATAAAACTTTATAATAATCTAAAAACACTCAAGATGACCATTTAATTGGCATTTGATTTTCATTTGACTTCAGGCTCTCTGATCATTGTGTTTTATATTACAAAAACTTGCATTAGCCAACATTGGTGAAAGGTTTTATGTTGTGTGCCCCAATTAGATCATTATCAGTGATCTAATTATTTGTGTGTTTGATTCCATTTATTTTTTTAAAATTACATTACAAAAAAATTCCATATTTTATCATACTATCACTCTATTTGGCATAGTCTTGTATAAACTATATTTTTCCTTAACTACAGTTATAAGTCAACCTGGTTGACATAGTACTCTTTTTTACCAATCAAGTTATAGTACTAAATCAACCCGGTCAAATATATATCCTTATTAGATTATATTTTTGCCTATCTATAGTATTAAGTCAACTTGGTCAACCTCGTACTCCTTATCAGACTATGTTTCTTCATGTTTATAGTACTAAGTCAACTTAGTCAACTCGATACTCTTCTACCTTATATCTAATAGTAATAAGTCAACTTAGTTGACTCTATATTCTTCTGCCTTCTATCCAATATTATTAAGTCAACTTGGTTGACTTTATATCCTTATTTGCCTTATATTCATTAGTACTAAGTCAACTAGTTGATTCCATAATCTTCTCAGCTCCCTTTTTAGTAATACATAATCAACCCTATTGACCTTGTATTTGATTACTAGCCCTTCTCTTTTGCTTTGCCAACTTAGGTATCTATCTAACCAACATAGTTATATATCTCTCATTCTTATTTCTTAGCATATTATTTCTATCATTAAACATCATATCCCCTACTATAATCTTTTTAGATAACTTTAATTCATTTAGACACTATATGGGGTTGTCTTTCCTTCTTATCTTTTCTTCTTCTTTTCATCTTGTAGGGCATCTTGTAATTCCCAACCACATTTTAATCTATCCTTAGGTCATATTATGATTCCCACCCACATATTATTTCAATCTTATGGGCATATTGTGATTCTCATCCCTGCATATAATTACCCTTTGGGGCATCTTGCGATGCCCACTCTTATTCTACATGGAATGATACCAAACTAATTCAACTTCAAAAAACCTTTTGAGACACATAGGCTTGTATCTCACAGGCTCATAATTGATATAACCATTAATGTAGATTTCGTACCTTATTTTCATGATTTTTATATGCTATTTATCTAACACTTTTTGTATGATACTTACATGGGTCTCACCCTCTGTAACATTTTTCTCTTTTAACAAACCTTAGTCCTTTTGTTCTTTTGGTTTCTCTTTTTATCATTAATTCATTGTAAAACCATGGATAGGACCCACTCTTCCTCATGATGTACTCTTATTTTCTTTGTTTTCATACCTTTTACACACTTTTTGACACCCCTTGGGTTTTTATTTTATGAGTTGCAGTGTAAGACAATGGATAGGACTTTGCCTTCCTCATAAAAACACCATCATGTCATTCCTTTTCTAAAATGTGTTTTTCAATGGTTATGATTTTTGGATCCTTGTTCTCAGATTTATGTTTTTTTTTTTTTTTTGATAGATAAAATTTTCACAAACAAACTATGTTAGTATATTTTTCTACATTTCCTTCATTCTTATGATAAGGAATCATATTTTTATATCATTATATCCCCTTTTATGTCATTCCTCTTTATTTTATTTCCTTTCACTCCACATTAGATAAAACAAATTCAAAGTCAAGATGGCACTTTTATTTCACCTATCTTTATGATATTCTTAGAAACCATGATCTTTGAGTTCTCTCTCTTAGCAACCAAGTCCCAAGTATTCAAATGAAAGTCATATTTAACACCCATGTTTGATTCTATGAATCTATATGGAGGAGGAATATAAAAATCCATCAAGAAATTTAAAATCCAAATCATTTTAAAGAAAGGAAATGATATACAAAAGGCAACATGCAAATCTCAAAATTTAAAATCACACCAAAAGATGTGATTACAAGCATATATCCTATCTCCAATTGAAGCTCAAAATCTATAGTTTGCCTCACAATAGAGCCAAGTCCATTATGGTGTGGTAGGCTAGTAGATTGGAATAGGATAATTTAATAAACTCTATGGTGCTACCTACTTTCTCATGTAAATACCCAATCTTCATAATAGATCAACATCTCTCTAAGGGGTCCTAAGGAATGGTGAACATGTTGTGAGAAGGTAAAGCCATTTTAATTTTCATGTATATATCCTTCATGGGATGATATACATGCTTCATTTTTTTACCTATGATTTATGTGGATAAGAGAATTTATTCAGAGTCCTAAAGGTCAAAAGTCCTCTTGTTTTAACAAACCTAATTTTAGTGTCTTAACTTCAATAAAGAGTTACTCTACCTTGGTTTTTCCTTCATTATCCCCTCCACCCATTTCATTTCCCCCTTGATAGGCAAATTATGATTATAAACCTATTTTCCCTTCTTCTATACTTTCTTCTTCTTCTTCACATTTTAAAAAGATGCTAGCACTACTTTTTGGTTTTATCTATCCTTTAAACAAAACATGTTTGATAAACTATGGATTACTCCCTTTACACCATGGCTCTACATTTATAGATATGCCTTTATTTTTTATATCATTTGTCATTATTGTACCACCCTTTTTTATGGGCACTTGATTCTATTTCTAATTTCATGTAATTTTTCAATTGTCAGGTGAGGTTGGCTTGTTACTTCTCACTCACCAATATTTTTTTCCCTTTTGTGCACCTTTTTCCATTGATGATTGAGCATAAATTATTACTTCTCACTCATCAATGTTGGTTTACCATTATTTATTACCCAATTTTGTATAATTAAGGATTGTTACTACCTTCACATTGATGTTTGATTACCATCCTTTTTGAGATGAATCCTTGGTTTGACTTGGTGAGTTTGCCTTTCTTACTTAAGGATTACTTGTTTTAGTTTTTTGATCTTTATTAGCCTTAGATTATGGTTTACCTGATTTACTCTAAATTTTGACTTTGTCATTTGGTCTAACATAACACTTGTCACCCCATCTTGCCAAATTTATAAGTATGTCCCATCCACATACCACCAATTATCTTAGCTTTCCTACTATCTTTTGTTTTTTCTCTCTAGTTTTCTATTCTTGGGTTTGTAAAAATAAGTATCTACACCCTCCACAATTAAAACTACAAAAACAATAGACAACCATCTAGTGATAAAGGTAACTCAAGGTACACATTACATTTACATTTATTTATTTACATTTTAATCATTTAATTTTAGTTATTTTATGATTTAACACACTATGACTTTTATTTAGCTTCAATGTTTTGTGTTACCATGTTCTTTCTCAAAGCACCATCCCCTATTGCACCTGAGTGACACATGATGAGCTTTGAGTGGGGCATATGTACACACATAATATTTTAAAAATTTATCAATTATTGATTCTTTCTATCTTAAAATAACACATCAAGTCTCAATCTCCTTAAGTGCATGCCCTAAGGGGTGAACCAAGAAAGGGGTAGGCAGACCATTGGTGCTTTACAATATTGTTATCCTTTATTGCCACTTGCTACCAATCTAACCAGATCCTATAAACATTCCCCTAAGATTTGCCTCCTATTTTTCACCCTCTTCTAGTATTTTACCTCCTCATTATCCATTTCCCTAACCTAAATCCCTTTTTTCTAGTTTACATGACTATGTCTACCACATCAACCTTGTATTGTTATTGATAGAGATTATTGAGAACTAAGTCAACCATGGCTGACATAGTTCATTATCTAGTTAGTTTTTTGTCAATTTCAATACTAGGTCGACTGGGGTGACCTTGTTGGTTTAAAATTTTATAAGGATTTAGGGTTATATCCACCTCTATAAACACATCCATTTCACCATTATTATAGAGACAATAAGAGTTATTATTCATTTGTGCTTCTTTATAATTTGCTCTTCCACCATTCTACTTAAGGAGTCTTAGCTTAAGGTTTCTACTTGGAGAAGAATTTAGTCTTGTGGAGAAGTCTTGGATGCTTTGGCCTTTCTTATTCATCCTTACAAACTAAAAAAACCTCTTATGAATCACATTTGGCCAAGGGAAATATTGAGTCTCGATGGGTTAATATTCTAAGTATCTCTAACTTTGATCCCTTTTTTAGTAGATAAAAGTAGCATAAGTAATGTATTATAAATAATATTACTCTCTCCGTGAATTAGGATTTTACCTATACATAGCTTAACTATGATTCTATTATGTATGTTTACTTTTATTTTTTTTAAACCCCATGTTGTGCCACAAGCTTTAGTGAGCACTAGATTAAAATTTTCTTTTGCTTGTTATTAGTATAGTGAATATGAAAACATAGGACCTAGTTAGGGTTATTGCATAGTTTTACTTGAATAGAGGGTTTGTAACCCTCCCTAGTGATATTATTGTGGTAATATATCCCTTGTCTAGGTTTAATAGATCTATATTATTTATGACCCTAACTATCTAATGTATCCCCAATTAGAAGTGTAATTGGGATCTAGCTTCTTTGAGCTAGTATTGATTTGTAGATCTATTATATTTCCCATTACATATAGGCACCAACCTACTAGAGAAACCAATCCCCACTACTAATAACCAACTTAACAAGAGACACCAATCTCATATTTTTAAGTCATCAACCTCTACCAAAACAATATTCCACCTTACTATTGTTGCTTCATCTACAAATGATGGAAAATTTAGTTTCCTCTTCTTATTTTCCAAAAACATTTTCTTATGCTTGAATGATATAAAGAATTAATTAAATTCTTTAAATATGCATGCATTTTTATGATATATATTTTATTCTCTACACTTGCTTCCTTATCTTCTTTATTAATCTTCACATATCTCACACTTTAACTTCCATATCTTTCTCAACCTTCTATCCACCTTATATATCCTACAAAGTCTCTTCAAAAATGAGGAATCCCATATAATAGGCACCTCTTCACCAAAATATGTGTCCATTTAAATTTGTATTGACATTTCTATCGACATTTTAAACTTTTTGTTAACATTGCAACAATTCTACTTAAGGAGTCTTAGCTTAGGGTTTCTACTTGGAGAATATTTTAGTCTTGTGGAAAAGTCTTGGATGCTTTGGCCTTTCTTAGTGATCCTTAAAAACAAAAAAAACCTCTTTTGAATCACCTTTGGCCAAGGGAAATATTGAGTCTTGATGGGTCAATCTTCAATTATCTCTAACTTTGATCCCTTTTTAGTAGATAAAAGTAGAATAAGTAATGTATTCTGAATAATATTACTCTCTCCATGCATTAGGGTTTTACCTATACATAGCTTTAATAAGATTATATTATGTATGTTTACTTTTATTTTTTATAAACCCCATGTTGTTCCATAAGCTTTGGCGATCACTAGGTTAAAATTTTGTTTTGCTTGTTATTAGTATAGTGAATATGAAAATACATGACCTAGTTAGGGTTATTGCATAGTTTTAATTGAATAGAGGCTTTGGAACCCTCCCTAGTGATATTATTGTGGTAATATATCCCTTGTCTAGGTTTAGTAGATATATATTGTTTATGACCTTAATTATATAATGTATCCTTAATTAGAAGTGTAAGTAGGATCTATCTTCTCTGAGCTAGTATTGATTTGTAGATCTGTTGTATTTCCCATTACATTTAGGCACCAACCTACTAAAGAAACCAATCCCCACTACTAAGAACCAACTTAAAAAGAGACACCAATATCTTATTTTTGAGGCATCAACCTCTACCAAAACAATCTTCCACCTTACTATTGTTGCTTCATCTACAAATGAAGGAAAATTTAGTTTCCTCTTCTTCTTTTCCAAAAAGATTTGCTTATGCCTGAATGATATAAATAATTTATTCCATTCTTCAAATATGCATGTATTTTTATGATATATATTTTTATTCTCTAAACTTGCTTCCTTGTCTTCTTTATTAATCTTCACAAATCTCACATTTCAACTTCCATATCTTTCTCAACCTTCTATCCACCTTATATATCCTACAAAGTCTCTTCACAAAGGAGGAATCCAATCTAATAGGTACCTCTTCACCAAAATATGTGTCCATTGAAATTTTTATTGACATTTCTATCAATATTTTAACATTTTTGTTAACATTGCAACAATTCTATTGATAATTCCATTGATATTTATCTTGATAATTCTATTGAATTATGTTACATTAATTATAACTCCTTTGAATTCAATGACAGTATTCAAACACTCATGAGTCCCTAACCTAGGAGAGGTGGTTAAATTCATAATAGAAGCTTTTGGGGCAAGTGGGAATTTATACATGATGAGTTATCTTGGAGATAATTTGTGAGACACTTGATTTCAAGCCATCTACTTTTCTTGTGTGGCTTACCAAAGGATCAATGGTTCATGTAGTTTTACATGATATATATGCCCACCATTATAGAAATAATATATGGGATAACTTTGAGTCTTTATACTTGGTTGTGTAGAAGGTGATCAACAAGGCCCCTATGCCTTGTCTATCAAAATAAATTAGAGACTCACTACCTCCCATGAGAAACTAATTGTATTATGGAGAGGATACCATAATTAAAGTAATATGTATTCTTATGGATCCCCTCTACTTTCCCTATCATGTCCCAGATCACCTTATAGAGCAGGAAATTACTTAAAAATTGGTGGAGGGAATTTTTGGGCACTCTATTAGTCTTTAATAGAAGATTTTCCCACTTCTTTCTATCATCACCATGAACCATGTGTATCACTCCTTCTGTACCCTATAAAATATGGTGACTATCTAGGACTTTTTAGCCTTGGGGAGAGCTGAGATATAGGATTGGGACTCTTAGGGCATGATCCAAGCCCATTTTAAGAAGTACTTAGCCCACCTCAACCTCAACTATGGACACTAGCTAGAGGATGATGATAAGATACATCTAAAAATGAAGGATATCCAAGAGGTGATTATGTGGATTAAGGCCTAAAAGAAGGACAAGGGTAAGAAGGCTCAACCTAGACAGTCTACAACCCCCTCTTTATATACTCAACCCATAAAAGATATCACCCTAAATCCGATAATACTTTTTAGGATAATTCTACAAGGGATCCCATCACCTTCTCTATTATGAGTAGTTCCTATTCAATGCCATGGCTCCACCCTCCTCCACCTCCAATAACCCAGGAGACTCAGCCCCATCTAAGTTAGACCTCCATGGCTCGATGGTAGGTGGGCCAAGCACCTCCAACTCAAGAGAAGGAACCTTAAACCCAAACCACACAAGTCATAAGGTTCAATATTAGTAATATCCTATAAATAATCTTAGGGTAAGACCAAAAACATACATTAATGTAATTTCCTCCTATCACTCCCTCCACTTTTTAGTATCCCCTCATGATGTTACTCAATTCCTTACCCCTTACTCAAATTATTTAGTCATTACCTCCTCTCTACCTATTGCATCCCATCCACTATTCACCTAATTACCCATGGCCTCATCCATCCCTAACATCCTTTCTTCTTCATTTCCATCCACCCCATACATTTCCTGAAATGGAAATTTCCTAGTACCCCCACTAGGCATACCCCAAGTCAAGATACATTATGGCATCCTAATTTTAAAAATTCCTACTAAACTTAATTGGTGCACATATCTAGTGACCATACCATCTTGGTGATTCCTATGGTGACTTGATAACTCCCACAGTTGACCCTTATAGACTTTACTACTTCTTATCCTTCTATAGTAGCATCTAAAACTAACTTGAGTAAAAGACAAATAAAAAAATAGAAGGTAGTACACACTTTTCCTTTAGAATAGGTCCATACTACCCCCATTTGGCCTCCTCCACAAGTTTCTATGGCTCCTTTGGCACCAACCTCAATGTCTCCTTATATTTCTCCCTAGCTCCCTTTTCCATCACCCTAAGTATCTATGGATTTGGCATTAATTATCCAATTTATGCCCTTCTATTTAATAATCCTATCCCAAGAGTAAGCTACAATCAATTGGTCATGACCTAAGGTTTCTGGTAAGCACATATGTTCTCTTAGTCCTCTCTATTTGTCTTACCTCCTTACACTACTATGCATCCTCCTTCTCCACTGACTTCATCATTAAACCTTTCACTTCACACACCCTTCACCTCATCCTCCACCTATTACTACCATATTTTACACCCAACAAATACCTACCAAAACCTAGATAATGGTCCCAATATCGTAGGTTCCAAAGATGACAAAACAAGGTGACCTAGATGTGTAGTGTAATTTTGATCACAACATGAGGATTATGCAGAGGATATTCACACAAAATTTCATGAAAAATGGGAACCATATTATCTGACAAACCCAAAAATACTTTTTCTCTCTCACTAAACTGAGGACTCATAAGGGAGAAGAAAATATATTGTAATATCCACTCTCAATTATTTAGGAAACACATGACATGTCATAGAAACTTCTTAAAGACATGCAAAGCTAGGTCCAAACTCTATAGGCATAGGTAAATAGTTCCTTCCCTATCAGGATAATTGGGCATGTCAACGATGCCCTCCTAAAACTTTTCTCAACTTTGGGAAAGGTGGTAGGGACTATGATAGATGGCCATGCGCTCACTAATGGACCTAGGCCTATTTGGAGAGGATTACTAAGATTGATGGTAAATGTAGGAAGCTAACAATTGCAATCAATAAGGGCATGTTCCTAGAGTTAAAATTGATTCCCATTTTAGACTTGGGATTATATCATACATATGTTAGGAGCATGAGAATTGATATGGAGTGGCTTATTTTATCCCAAACTATGATGGAGCACCTAGAGGATAGTAGGAAGAAGATATTAGATTAATTCAAAGATGCCAATATCTCAATGATATTATACCTAGATCACATTCTAAAGGATATGGTAAATTTGGAATCCACCTAGGTTAATTTGAATATATTATTAATAAAAAGGTGGCCATATAAAATAAGGTTGGAGCCCAAGTAGTTCTCAATATCTCAACCTAATCCACAGTGAGCATCAACCAAGTGTCCAAAGTATAGGTGGCTATGGAGGATCCCTTCAAAGTATACTAAAGGCTCATGGCCTAGGTAAAGATTATTTTAAGAGAACCTCTAATGAACCTTGCCAAGATGGATTGGGAGTTTGTAATCATGGTAGTGGCATTGGAGTCCAAGAAAAGTCTACATAATTATGAGCCATCTCATTTTTTCCCCCTCCATATATCAGCTAGGTGAGTCTCTAAAAATATTTTGAGGGGAGTGAAGGGGATTTTATCCTTTTTTTTAAGTTATGCAATTTTAACAACTAGGAATGACCATCATGGCCTAGGATGGGAATATTTAATTACTTAGGGGCGAATCCCATACTCATCTATAAATATGTAACTACATTATATTTTTGAGGTCAACAAATTTTAGTCTCAAAAACTCTATTAGAATAAAGCTAAGATTTCACTTGAAATTTACTTTACCCTTCTATATTGTAAAAATTTGGTCATGATTGATACCTTTATAATAGAGATTTTCATTTATAGTGAATAAAATTTTAGCCTTTAAGTAATGCATATTGTGTCTTTCAAAGTATCTATCATTTTAGTTTGGAATGAATGTTAACATTCATATAATGTTTTTAATGCTCTATCACTTAATGAATGTAATGGTTATGATGTGCTTGTCTGTGATAACCTCTTTATAAACTCCTTTCATTTTCATTATAATATTTATTACTTATGTGTTGGTCTACAATTTATCTTGTAAGTTTATGTTTTATTTACTATGGACTTATAGTATTTATATTTAATGAGATTTCATAAATCAAGCATTCTTCACTGCTTCCCCAGACTCTTCTTGTTGTGTTATTTAGAGTTAAAAACCTTGGATGAAACTCAACAAACAATGTTATAACTATGGTAGATGTACTTATCTTCATTGTTAAAGCATTTATCTTATCCTAATCTAGAAACACTCTTTCCCAACTTACTCTTCCCTTTCTTTTGAGTTTTTTTTGGAATTAAACTACTCCTCATTTATTTTAAAAAGTGGTAAAGTAGAGTATGTGATAATTAGTAGTAGACACAATGAATTAACTCATTGTTCAAGAAATGAGTATTAAAACTATGGTGGTGGCATTGTATCTCTCAAATATTATTCCATATAGGTTCCATTATGAATCCAAATACCTAGAACTATTCCCTAGTTTGATCTCACATCAGTCCTAAAATGGTGGATACAAATTCATCATTGTTCCCACTATTATATTCAAAAACACCCAATTTCATGAGTATTTTGGAGAAGGATCTTGGAATGAACAACAAATAATGATATAAAGAGGGATTCTTTCTCAATAATAAGTATCAGTAGGAACACAGGACCTAAGGAGTATTTTATTGATTGATTCTTATTTCCCATCCTTTACACTTTTTCCATTGTTGTGTGCTTTAAACACATATAAAAACTAGTTCTGTAAGGATGGCTTCTTTCTTAAGAATGATTGTCAGTAGGAACCCAGGCCTGAAAGGAGTATTTTATTGATTGAGTCTTGTTTCCCTCATTTATATTTTCTCCATTTTTGTATGGTTCAAACACATACAAAAATAGTTGGTGCTAGAAAGAATGCCTTTAAAATTTATGCATTGAGTGCTGACTTATTTGAGATTATGTTTGTTAATGGTAACACACTAACTATATATTGTAAGATCCACTCTCAATTATTTAGGAAACACATGACATGTCATAGAAATTTCTTAAAGACATGCAAAGCTAGGTCCAAACTCTATAGGCATAGGTAAATAGTTCCTTCCGTATTAGGATAATTGGGTGTGTCAAGGATGCCCTCCTAAAACTTTTCTCAACATTGGGAAAGGTGGTAGGGACTATGATAGATGGCCATGTGCTCATTAATGTACCTAGGCCTATTTGGAGAGGATTACTAAGATTGATGGTAAATGTAGGTGTTTCTATGCTAAATCGCTTTCTACATTCAAAAGATAGAAATGAGAAACTAAGAGATGGTCAAGGCTAGAAGATACCTGATATAGTCGTGCGCACCAAAATCAGACGTTGGAAGGTTCTCCTCTTTAGCTGTGGAGGAATGACACCTATGAAGAAAAAGAGACTGAAGCACGGAAAAATGTTAGTCAAGGATATGGTGGGCTATCAGGCAAATGCCTAATCCCGGAAGTACGAAGACTTCCTAGAAGGATATCAACCCACTAGTAAAAAAGCAGAATATTGGACTGAAGTAGATGTAATGAAAGATAAAATGACAGAAATAAAAGACAAAAAATAAAATGTGTACCCGATAATGAAGTAAACTGTTCTGTGCAGTTGTCGATGTCGGTCTCTGTAGTGCCGGTGTTGGTCAGACAGGGGCCGACGTCGGTTAAAGTGTCGGCGTTGGTCGGGGCAAGTTCTGGACAGAGTCTGGGCAAGTTGCAGAAGGTCTGGTAGAGTTGGGATAGGGTTTTGGTCAGGGTCGGGATAGAGTCTGGATAGGGTCTAGTCAAGGTAAGGTCGAGTCTGGACAAGGTCTGGGGGTTTTGGTTGAGTCTGGACAGAGTTATAGATTGGGATAGTGGGCAGAGATGTAAAGAAGGGACTCAAGGCTCAGTTCTATAGTCTGAAGATCTGAGATGATAGAAATAATGAACAAATAATAACCAGAAAGAAATAAAAAACAAATAGAGAAAATACTTACCTGTCAGAAGATATGATAAAAGCCATGATTGAAGTCGTTGAAGCGTTGCCGTAAGTTGATCGAAGCGAATGCGGATTAGTTGAATGCCAGAGTTGATTGATCGTAAGAGTTAATTACAAGAGTCTGTGAATGTCAGAGTTCGGGATCGATTGGCAGAGATTTCGAATGGTTTTGCTGATGAAGACGAGGGACCGTTCGATAACCGATTGGGAAACCGATTGGGAACCGAATGATAACTGATAACGGGTAATGGTAAGGTGACCGACGTCGGTAGGATTGCCGACATCGGCTAATAAGTGACCGACGTCAGCGATGTTTTCCGGGTAACGACCATCTTTAGCAGATGCATAATGGGGATAGAGTCTAGCTTTAGCTCTGTGCTCATTTTTACATGCTGCCAGGGTCAAGGCTAGTGGGAAAAGTGGTCGACAAGGGTTAAATAGGCAAAGAAGAATAAAACGGGGGATGACCAGGGGAGTCGACATGATTTCGGTGTCTACATTTGCCCCTTTTTGTCTTGTTGGTTGTTCTAGATGAACTGCAAGACAAAAATAGGAGTGATTGCCCCAGGTGTGGATAAGGTTGATTTCGTCTTGTTGGTTGTTCGAATGAACTGCAAGAGAAAAACAGGTAGTGGATTGCCTTGATTATGGATAAGGAATTTCCCCTCAAAGTAGGAGTCGAGGGAAGGGAACCAAGAATCGGGTGCTGATTTGACAAAGAGTGGATGAAAAAGGGGTGAGGGTGAACGCTGCAAAAGGCATGATTGTGCGCATACCACTGCATGAGATGGTTAGGTTAAAGTGTCACAGGTCAAGGGTCGAGGAGTGCCAAAATTGAAATAAATGGGCCCCAGCATTTAGTCATCTACTGATCGGGTTATTCAATCGAAGCTAAAGCTCCAATGGGTCGTCACGTTCTAGGTATCCCGGGCTCAGGAAGTGCTCCTAGAAACACGAAAAAGTCACAAGTAGTGCGGATCAACCAGCTTGCGATCCTATACTTGTGAGGGTCCAAAAAGGTCTGCGCACAATTTTGCTAACTAGTCATGAGGTAGCATACATGCAAAAACAACCAAGGCAACATTATCTTGGAAGTGGTCGAGGTTGGAGGAGATAGGCATGATCGCCAATGGTTGTTGGTCAAGGGGGAGGAATGGACGAAAGGATGTGGCCGAGCTAATCTCAGAAGACCCCATGTCAATTGAGTGCTGCCTACATAGCCCTGGTCATAGGGCCTTAGGCCAATGTAGTTCTCCGTGGAAGGGAGGGAGGGTCAAAGGGATAGAATTGGTCGGGGTCAACGGCAAGGTTATGGTTAAAAGAAGGAAAGAAGGTTTGTCCATCAGAGAGATGAACAAATGAGGGTGGTCGAGCTAACCCCAGAAGACAGTCGTGTCATTTGAGTGCTGCCTACATGGCCCAATTCATAGGGCCTCAGACCAATATAGTTTAGACAAAGGGTCTGAGTAGTAGACAGGTGGTTAAAATGGTCAATAGATTGGTTTTGGTTATGATGAAATGATGAGGAGAAGAGATGTTGCAGCCTTTTCCAAATGGTGTATTCTGCAACATTGGTCGAGAGGTCTTTCATCCCTAGCAATAGTCCATATTCATGATGGATGTATGCTAAAAATGAATTGAGGTTTATTTATGCTTCAACAAGTATTGGTTTATGCTGAACATAAATTGCGGCTGGTTGATAGTTTCCATGTGTATTGGTGTCCATAGAAACTAGGGTGAATAGGCTATGGGAGTGGTCTGAAAAGAGAGTGAGTTGAGTCGATTGACAAGTGATGAAGGTGAATGTGACCAAAGTGCAAAAGAAGTGAAAAGCATATTGCTCTTTCATTGACAAGGACCAAAAAGACAGTATAGATAGGGGTGATTAGAATCAAGAGCCCCATTCATGCGTGACGTCGTTGACCATAGTTATGTTAGAACGGTAATCGAATCACTTTGACATTAAAGTGAGCTTGAAGTCCCTTGAGCAGGTGATAGGAGGAGGAAAAAGGGTAACCTGTTTTAAGAGCAAAGATAACTTTGCCCCTTTTTATAGGAGACCTTGAGACAACTACAAGTCAAGTCCATGACTCATTTTTTTTTTTTTTGCAGACTGATCAATGCAGGAAGCCTGCATAGAGATGTCATTTGCTTGGTGGTCAGTTGTGAAGCTGATCAATGTGGGAAGCTTCTAAAATAGTGCTATTTATTGCCAGATTAGTGGTCTAGATTTTGTTTAATATAAGGGCTTTTGAATAACTGTCCTTCGAGGGAGCAGTCTATTAATTACAACAATGATAGTACAGTTGTCCTTCGAGGGAGCAGTCTGTCTTTTGATTTGATATTGATATAGTTACCATGGATAGTGTGACATCTTGATTTGTTTTTACAGAAATGTGAGTCATGGATAAGATTATAGAAGGTCAAGGGCTCCCTTTTATTAGGACAAAGCATCCATACAGCATAAAAGGGTTATAGGAATTGTTAAGAGGAATAAGGTTGAAAGGAATTAGGACTAAGAGGATGGGGATTGCTCAAGGGACGAGCTCAAGTTAAGTGTCAAGTGGATGAGTACTCGACTAGCAGTAGAACGGTCGCAGATGCAACGCATAAAAGGGCTCAGGGTCTGATAAGTCCCTGGCCCATGCTTGTGTGTTATGAGGTGGTCCGAGTCAACTAGGAGCAAATTTGCCCCATTTGCCTCTTTGAGATTGGTCAAGTGTTGATTGATGAGTGTGGAGAAGTGATAAGTGCTTGGTAGGTTGATGTTTGATAACTGAAGTTTGGTCGAGGTTTGGTTGCTGATGGTCAGGGTCATGATAAGAAGGTTGATGGATGATTAGTCGAGACTTAGTTGAGGTCTGATCGAATGTCTGGTCAAAGTTGGTCGAAGGCTTGGTTGAATGTTTGGTTGAGGTAAGGATAAGGTTGGATTCCCCCAGTCGCTTAGGGAGAGTGTTAGATAGATTAGTCAATGTCGGTTGAGGCTTAGTGGTTAGATGGATTGTGTTGATGTCGAATAAGGGGGTCAAAGGTGGCAAAGGGACCATAGTTTGGTGTGGAGATCCCGATTTAGGTGATGAGGTTGAAGAAGCATGGGTTGGTGTTGATGATTTGTTGGAGGAGTGGTCAAGAGGATCCTTGATGAGAAGGGAATCCTTTTTTTGGTGTTGACAAATGACAGCTTTAAGAGCACAACAACGCTTGGTGTCATGTCCCAGAGTGTGATGATAATGGCAGAATTTAGAGTTGTCGAACCAAGATGGCCTTGATCTGAGAGTTGATGAGTGGGGCGTTATTGAAGGTTTATTGATGATGTGGTCGAGAAAAAGGGTGTCATTCCCCAAACATTGGCGAATGGCAACCTTGAGGGCACAACAATGCTCGGTGTCATGCCCAAGCGTGCGATGATACGCACAAATGTGAGTGTCATCGAACCAAGGGGTTTTGGTCCGAGGGATTGATATGGTCTAAGTGGTGGGAGATAGATGCGAGAGGACTGCAACAATTGCCATAACAGCAAGGCATAAGAACCTACTAATGGGTCTGGATGTTTTGTTGCAGTGAGGGTTGATGACTTTGGTTTAGGAGGCCTAAGAGGCATAAGTCGATGGTTTAAAGGAGATATAAGTCTGATGGGTTGATAGAGTAATGGAGGTGACTTGCCTCTGTGAAGTATGGGAGTAGGAAGAACTCCTATTAAAGTGGATGGATGCGGGCCCAAGATTGAAGGTAATGAAGAAGGTGGGGGAGGAGTCTTCCGGTGTGGTTTAGTAGCCTTCTTTGGTTTGGGTTGAGGGCCACCTTCGTGCGAGGCGAGGTTAGATGTGGGACAAACACCAAGAGGTTTAATCTCTTTGGGCATGATGGATGCCTATGCTGGTTTGGGCTTAGATGTGGACGGTTCTTCTCTCGATGGAGAAGGGATTGAAGATGTGGGCTCTTTAAGTGGAAAGAGCGCCGGAGTAGTCATGGCTTCTGTGTGTGGTTGAGGAGTTGAAAAGGTATGATCGTATATGGATGACAAGAAGGATGAAGGTGAGGCAACTGGTGTTGATGTGGTCAAAGCATCCTCCAATATGGGAGAGGTCGATGGAGGACTAACAGGAGAAGAAGATTCTTCTACCTATGGAAGACGAATGAGAGAAGATGGCTCTTCTACCTGTGATGGAGGTTGGTTAGGAATAAGAGGTGAAGCCGTGTTGACTGTGTGTATATGATGGTCATGAGAGTCATTGGTCATGATCTGAATGTTGTTGTGGCTAGGAGGATGGTTAGGGAAGGGTTGTATGTACCATTGTTGGAATTGTTATGTGATGCTTTGAAATGTTGAAGGTTGAGGTTGATTAGTTGTTGTCGAAGATGGTGATCTAATGACCACAGTGTTGGCCACTCCTTTGGATTCAGAATTGGCAGAAGAAAAAGGAGTGGAAGAAGAATGGTCATTGGTTCTTGTGTTAGTGTTACGCAATTTGACCTTATCTTCTTCAATGGCACGGAGTTCAAGCTTCATTGAAAGTGTGGAATGTTTAAACCCGCAAGGTGGATGAGATGTGCCTGGTACATGCTCGAGAAAAGAGCTTGATGAGCTCAGGCTGAGGCAAGGAGAAGGAGAGCTGGTTAATCAGGCCTCTCCATCGAGCGACAAAATTGACTAAGGATTCGTCATCAAATTGTCTAATGGAGTAAAGGTCTATGATTGAGACTTGTTTAGTGATATTGATTGAGAAATGGTCAATGAATAATTGGGCGAGTTGAATGAATGAAAAGATAGAATGTCTGGAAAGAGAGTTATACCAGTCAAGGGCAGAGCCAGAAAGAGACATAGGAAACGTGCGTAGAAGTAACGCATCATCGTGGGCGATAGGGTAACAGGCATGTCTGAATGCCCGTAGATGTTGTTGTGGGTCCTCCTTACTCTGGAAGCGAGTGAATTTAGGAAGCTCCCAATGGTTGGGGTATGGTCAGATAGGGATAGAAGGATGGATGGGCTCATTACAAATCTGGTCATATGAAGAGACATTGCTTGAACCGGAGATAGAAGCTTCGAGACTGGACATTTTATCCATTAGCATCTTGATGACGTCTGCTGACAGATTGGTGGACGGAGTGCCCCTTAGGTTGTAATGCGCTTGAAAGAGGCTAGAGGAGGCATACGACGTAGTCGATTGTACCAGTAAGGGTGCAACATATGGATGACTAGTCGTAGGGACAGAAGTGGAGGCCAAGGATGGTTGGGTTATGAAATTAGAAGGCATAAGTTGACTAGACACCGCCAAAGGTGGTTGCATGATGGCATTGGTGAAAGGAGAGGTAGACACTCCTGCATTTATGGGTGCAAGAGTGTGAGGGGTCGAGACAATCAAGTTCTGGTATGATGTAGAACTTGGTTGAAATGCAGGTGGTTGAGGGGGTAATGAAACCCCAATGGAGGTCAGTCTAAAACTAGACAAGGAGGCCAAACTTTGCGTATTGGACATGGTTGGGTTAATGGTTGAGGCAAAAGGCTGAGTCGTAAAAGGTTGGGTGGCGAATGTTGTCGATGTCGTCGCCATGTCACCCAAAAGGTCTCGCATTGGGTTTCTTGCGAGATAGTGTTGGAGGGCTGTGCCGTTGAGGTCCAAGAATTGCTTGAAATCTTGGTCCCCTTCAGGGATGATGGGAATTTGAGTCGGGGTCAGTCCTGTAGGAGTTCCTTCAGTCTCTGAGTGGAACTCCATTATAGGACTGGTTATATACGGGGTAGGTGAAAGCAGTTGATGTCTAGCATGGTCAAGAAGAGCCTTGGTTTGACTATGAGTCAGAACCATTCAAGGCAAGAAAGAACGTCCTCACAAGCTCAAACAAGTAGATAAGAACTAAAAGATGAAGAACACAAGTAGAGGAATATTGGATTTTGAGTTGGGTCCTAGAAGAAGCAGTCTATGGATGGTTTCGGGTTTTGTTATGGTGCTCAAGAAGTCTGTGTTAGGTTCTGTACAAGGCCTGGTGCTAAGGAGCAAGCTCCCCTCACTTCACGATTCCATTGGTTAGCTGGTTTCACTTAGCCAAAATATACTTCCCCTAGAGATTAGGCTCCGCCAGAGAATGGAGTGGGCTTTCTCCTTGGTGATAAAATCCAAGTAAGATCACCGGGACGGGTAAGGTATCCGCTGGGGGATGAAATCCCAGTCGGGCCTTGTCTCAGGTAAGTTAAAATGTTTGTTTTGTGCAAGTGGTTTGGTTGTGTAACATCAAGTGATCTAGATTAATTCAATATGCGTTTGTTAATTACTAAGTGTGATCTAAGAGAAGCAAGCAAACATAAATGAATGCAAAGTGTTTTAATGCCCAAGTCGAAATGTTTGTTCGTATGAAGACGAATGGAGAAAGAGTCGTAGAATATGAGTTTTGACTAGTCTAGAAGTGTAAGAAAGAAAAGAAAAGTTCTTTTTAGTCTTGCTTATGATGTCGTTAAGAAGAGACGAAAGAGGCAAAAAAGGAAGGAACCTAATGCACCTATATGAATGAAAGAAAGAAAGAACACAAGGAAGGCCCTAGGGTCCCACCGGGCGTGCCAGAATGTTTCTATGCTAAATCACTTTCTACATTCAAAAGATAGAAATGAGAAACTAAGAGATGGTCAAGGCTAGAAGATACCTGATATAGTCGTGCACACCGAAATCAGACGTTGGAAGGTTCTCCTCTTTGGCTATGGAGGAATGACACCTGCAAAGAAAAAGAGACTGAAGCACGGAAAAACGTCAGTCAAGGATATGGTGGGCTATCAGGCAAATGCCTAATCCCTGAAGTACGAAGACTTCCTAGAAGGATATCAACCCACTAGTAAAAAAGTAGAATATTGGACTGAAGTAGATGTAATGAAAGATAAAATGACAGAAATAAAAGACAAAAAATAAAATGCATACCTGATAATGAAGTAAACTATTCTGTGCAGTTGCCGATGTCGGTCTCTATAGTGCCAGTGTCGGTCGGACAGGTGTCGACGTCGATTAAAGTGCCGGCGTCGGTCGGGGCAAGTTCTGGACAGAGTCTAGGCGAGTTGCAGAAGGTCTGGTAGAGTTGGGATAGGGTTTTGGTCAGGGTCGGGATAGAGTCTAGACAGGGTCTAGTCAAGGTAAGGTCGAGTCTGGACAAGGTCTGGGGGTTTTGGTCGAGTCTGGACAGAGTTATAGATTGGGATAGTGGGTAGAGATGTAAAGAAGGGACTCAGGGCTCAGGTCTATGGTCTGAAGATCCGGGATGATAGAAATAACGAACAAATAATAACTAGAAAGAAATAAAAAATAGAGAAAATACTTACCTATCAGAAGATATGATAAAAGCCATGATTGAAGTCGTTGAAGCATTGCCGTAAGTTGATCGAAGCGAATGCGGATTAGTTGAATGCCGGAGTTGATTGATCGCAAGAGTTGATTGCAAGAGTTTGTGAATGTCAGAGTTCGGGATCGATTGGCAGAGATTTTGAATGGTTTTGCTGATGAAGGTGAGGGACGGTTCGGGGGACGGTTTGATAACCGATCGGGAAACCGATTGGGAACCGAATGATAACTGATAACGGGTAACGGTAAGGTGACTAACGTCGGCAGGATTGCCGATGTTGGCCGATAAGTGACCGACGTCAGTGACGTCGGCCGAGTAACGACCGTCGTCAGCAGATGCATAATGGGGATAGAGTCTAGCTTTAGCTCTGTGCTCATTTTTACATGATGCCAGGGTCAAGGCTAGTGGGAAAAGTGGTTGACAAGGGTTAAATAGGCAAAGAAGAATAAAATGGGGGATGACCAGGGGAGTCGACATGATTTTGGTGTCTACAGTAGGAAGCTAACAATTGCAATCAATAAGGGCATGTTCCCAGAGTTAAAATTGATTCCCATTTTAGACTTGGGATTATATCACACATATGATAGGAGCATGAGAATTGATATGGAGTGGCTTATTTTAGCCCAAACTATAATGGAACACCTAGCGGATAGTAGGAAGAAGATATTAGATTAATTCAAGGATGCCAATATCTCAATGATATTCTACCTAGATCACATTCTAAAGTATATGGTAAATTTGGAATCCACCTAGGTTAATTTGACTATATTATGAATAAAAAGGTATCCATATAAAATAAGGTTGGAGCCCAAGTAGTTCTCAATATCTCAACCTAATCCATAGTGAGCATCAACTAGGTGTCCAAAGTATAGGTGGCTATGGAGGATCCCTTCAAAGTATACTAAAGGCTCATGGCCTAGGTAAAGATGATTTTAAGAGAGCCTCTAATGAACCTTGCCAAGATGGATTGGGAGTTTGTAATCATGGTAGTGGCATTGGAGTCCATGAAAATTCTACACAATTATGAGCCATCTCATTTGTTCCCCCTCCATATATCAGTTAGGTGAGTCTCTAAAAATATTTTGAGGGGAGTGAAGGGGATTTTATCCTTTTTTTTAAGTTATGCAATTTTAACAACTAGGAATGACCATCATGGCCTAGGATGGGAATATTTAATTACTTAGGAGTGAGTCTTATCCTCATCTATAAATATGTGACTACATTATATTTTTGAGGTCAACAAATTTTTATCTAAAAAATTCTATCAGAATCAAGCTAAGATTTCATTTGACATTTACTTTGCCCTTCTGTATTGTAAAAATTTGGCCATGATTGATACCTTTATAATAGAGATTTTCATTTATAGTGAATTAAATTTTAGCCTTTACGAAATGCATATTGTGTCTTTCAAAGTATCTATCATTTTAGTTTTGAATGAATGTTAACATTCATATAATTTTTTTAATGCTCTATCACTTAATGAATGCAATGGTTATGATGTGCTTGTCTATGATAACCTCTTTGTGAACTCCTTTCATTTTCATTATAATATTTATTACTTATGTGTTGGTCTACAATTTATCTTGTAAGTTTATGTTCTATTTACTATGGACTTATAGTATTTATATTTAATGTTGTTTCATAAATCAAGCATTCTTCATTACTTCCCCAGACTTTTCTTGTTGTGTTATTTAGAGTTAAAAACCTTGGATGAAACTCAACAAACAATGTTATAACTATGGTAGATGCACTTATCTTGATTGTTAAAGTATTGATCTTATCCTAATCTAGAAATACTCTTTCCCAACTTACTCTTCCCTCTCTTTTGAGTTTTTTTTTGGAATTAAACTACCCCTCATTTATTTTAAAAGTGGTAAGGTAAAGTATGTGATAATTAGTAGTAGACACAATTAATTAACTCATTGTTCAAGAAATGAGTATTAAAACTATGGTGGTGGCATTCTATCTCTCAAATATTACTCCATATAGGTTCCATTATGAATCCAAATACCTAGAACTATGCCCTAGTTTGATCTCATATAAGTCCTAAAATGGTGGATGAAAATTCATCATTGTTCCCACTATTATATTCAAAAACACCCAATTTCATGAGTATTTTGGAGAAGGATCTTGGAATGAACAACAAATAATGATAGAAAGATGGATTCTTTCTCAATAATAAGTATCAGTAGGAACTTAGGACCTAAAGGAGTATTTTATTGATTGATTCTTATTTCCCATCCTTTACACTTTTTCCATTGTTGTGTGCTTTAAACACATATAAAAACTAGTTTTATAAGGAGGTCTTCTTTCTTAAGAATAATTGTCAGTAGGAACCCAGGCCCTAAAGGAGTATTTTATTGATTGAGTCTTGTTTCCCTCCTTTATACTTTCTCCATTTTTGTATGGTTCAAACACATACAAAAATAGTTGGTGCTAGAAAGAATGCCTTTAAAATTTATGCATTGAGTGGTGACTTATTTGAGATTATGTTTGTTAATGGTAACACACTAACTATATATTGTAAGATCCACTCTCAATTATTTAGGAAACACATGACATGTCGTAGAAACTTCTTAAAGACATGCAAAGCTAGGTCCAAACTCTATAGGCATAGGTAAATAGTTCCTTCCCTATCAGGATAATTGGGCATGTCAAGGATGCCCTCCTAAAACTTTTCTCAACTTTTGGAAAGGTGGTAGGGACTATGGTAGATGGCCATGTTCTCATTAATGGACCTAGGCCTATTCGGAGAGGATTACTAAGATTGATGGTAAATGTAGGAAGCTAAAAATTGTAATCAATAAGGGCATGTTCCCAGAGTTAAAATTCATTCCCATTTTAGACTTGGGATTATATCATACATATGCTAGCATCATGAGAATTGATATGGAGTGGCTTATTTTAGCCCAAACTATGATGAAACACCTAGAGGATAGTAGGAAGAAGATATTAGATTAATTCAAGGATGCCAATATCTCAATGATATTCTACCTAGATAACATTCTAAAGGATATGGTAAATTGGGAATCCACCTAGGTTAATTTGACTATATTATGAATAAAAAGGTAGCCATATAAAATAAGGTTGGAGCCCAAGTAGTTCTCAGTATCTCAACCTAATCCATAGTGAGCATCAACCAGGTGTCCAAAGTATAGGTGGCTATGGAGGATCCCTTGAAAGTATACCAAAGGCTCATGGCCTAGGTAAAGATGATTTTAAGAGAGCCTCTAATGAACCTTGCCAAGATGGATTGGGAGTTTGTAATCATGGTAGTGGCATTGAAGTCCAAGAAAAGTCTACACAATTATGAGCCATCTCATTTGTTCCCCCTCCATATATCAGTTAGGTGAGTCTCTAAAAATATTTTGAGGGAGTGAAGGGGATTTTATCCTTTTTTTTTAAGTTATGCAATTTTAACAACTAGGAATGACCATCATGGCCTAGGATGGGAATATTTAATTACTTAGGGGTGAATCCCATCCTCATCTATAAATATGTAACTACATTATATTTTTGAGGTCAACAAATTTTTATCTCAAAAATTCTATCAGAATAAAGCTAAAATTTCACTTGACATTTACTTTGCCCTTCTGTATTGTAAAAATTTGGCCATGATTGATACCTTTATAATAGATATTTTCGTGAATACAATTTTAGCCTTTAAGAAATGCATATTGTGTTTTTCAAAGTATCTATCATTTTAGTTTTGAATGAATGTTAACATTCATATAATTTTTTTAATGCTCTATCACTTAATGAATGCAATGGTTATGATGTGCTTGTCTATGATAACCTCTTTGTGAACTCCTTTCATTTTCATTATAATATTTATTACTTATGTGTTGGTCTATAATTTATCTTGTAAGTTTATGTTTTATTTACTATGGACTTATAATATTTAATACTTAATGAGGTTTCATAAATCAAGTATTCTTCACTGCTTCCCCAGACTCTTCTTGTTGTGTTATTTAGAGTTAAAAACCTTGGATGAAACTCAAAAAACAATGTTATAACTATGGTAGATGCACTTATCTTCATTGTTAAAGCATTGATCTTATCCTAATCTAGAAACACTCTTTCCCAACTTACTCTTCCCTCTCTTTTGAGTTTTTTTTTGGAATTAAACTACCCCTCATTTATTTTAAAAAGTGGTAAAGTATGTGATAATTAGTAGTAGACACAATTAATTAACTCATTGTTCAAGTAATGAGTATTAAAACTATGGTGGTGGCATTGCATCTCTCAAATATTATTCCATATAGGTTCCATTATGAATCCAAATACCTAGAACTATGACCTAGTTTGATCTCACATCAGTCCTAAAATGGTGGATTAAAGTTCATCATTGTTCCCACTATTATATTCAAAAACACCCAATTTCATGAGTATTTTGGAGAAGGATCTTGAAATGAACAACAAATAATGATAGAAAGAGGGATTATTTCTCAATAATAAGTATCAGTAGGAACTTAGGACCTAAAGGAGTATTTTATTGATTGATTCTTATTTCCCATCCTTTACAGTTTTTCCATTGTTGTGTGCTTTAAACACATATAAAAACTAGTTCTATAAGGAGGGATTCTTTCTTAAGAATAATTGTCAGTAGGAACCCAGGCCCTAATGGAGTATTTTATTGATTGAGTCTTGTTTCCCTCCTTTATACTTTCTCCATTTTTGTATGGTTCAAACACATATAAAAATAGTTGGTGCTAGTAAGAATGCCTTTAAAATTTATGCATTGAGTGCTAACTTATTTGAGATTATGTTTGTTAATGATAGCACACTAACTATTATTTGTTTATGAAACACCTTGGAACCTAATTCACCCATAGCCAAATCTAGGTCTCATCATGGCCAGATAGTGGTATCACCCTTATAATTCCATAGGAGACCTAGACTTACAATAGTTACCACTAGTCTATATTCTCAGTCTCCCCCAAGTAAACTACTCAGGATGGCCTAGTTGGTTGGCTCAACCATTAATGTCCTATGAGTTATCCATGAATTATCAAGAAACCCAAGATATATCTTCCCCATTTCATTCTTATTTTAAGATGGAATATTGAAGAATGTGTAACCTCATACAATACTACCGTAAGGATTTTAAATGTGGAACATGAGTATGTAGTGTGTAATAATTTCCCCTTCATGTTGATGGACATAACCTATGGCTAGTTATTCAACCTCCCTAATAACTCAATCCCTAGTTGGGACCATTTTCGTACTACCTTCCTCACTTAGTTTTGGAAAGTGATCAACTCTAATGGCATTTAATAATAATTTACATGTATTAAATGGAAACCCAATGAGACTATCACAAACTTCAATGCTAAATTTCAAAATATTTATAGTCAAATTATTGTGCTCTACCAACCCAAACCCCAACTAGCACTTGAAATGTATAAAAATGTGTTAGACCTTTTGACATATATGTCCTAAGGTGAGAACCAATAATAGTGGACATACACTTGGCTTATGTATAGACCATCAAGGTAGACACATAGTTAAACCCCTAGGGCCAGTTGATGGCTCCCATTCCTAATGCTTTGCCATAACATTAGGGGAAATAAGGGTCTAAAAAGGGCCTTTTAATAACTATAAAAAATTAGGATTTATTTATTATTTTATCAAAGATATTAATCAAAATAAAAAGTAATTCACTTAATCATACGAGTTAAGTTGGGTCATTTGCACATTCAAAACTTCTAAACACACTTCAGTTAATTTTTTTTTTCCTTGTCTTAGACACACTCCAATTAATTTATTTTTTATTTTTTATTTTTTATTATCTCAATCATTATTATATTATCTTAATTTAATTTTTTATCAATCATTTTTATATTATCTTAGTTTTATTGCTCTCATCCATTAATTCTTTTGGTGCTCTCATATGTTCTTATGCAAGTAATATTGTAGAATCTTGGATTCTTAAAAATGTAGGTCTATAATAGTTAATACATGAAAAGGTGATATTTTTATGTGTATATTTATGTAGGTGCATATAAAATATGTGTATATTTATGTAGATGCACATAAAATTCTTGAATTTTGTCCTTTCTATAAATTATGTGTATCTCTAGTTTATGTCTAGAATTTTGAGGATTTATATTTACTCATATCCTCCAATTTATTAGTACTTGCCATACCTGGTTAAGGTTCAAGTTTAAATTTAAAACATGGGTTTCATGATATCAAAGAAAATTATAGTTCCCTTAAATTGAGGAGTGGTGTAGAGTTGGTTAACAAAGGACATCCCCCTTTAATGATTTATTAAATCTTATTAACAATGATAAAAACCATGTTTAATTTCAGGTCACAAATTTTATGTGGTGGGATTGAGGTGTAAAGGGAGTCATTATGGCTGCATCATTACTATCATAAGGTTTTTATTATGATTTCATCCCTATGGGATGCAAGGGTCTTCATTACTATAAAATATAAAGGGTCATTTCTAGCTTTAATGACTTAATAATTATATGTTCATTCTTTCTTGGATGCTCAGCCTCTTCATTCTTTTACTCTCCATATGCCCTTTATAAATTTCTAAAAAATAAAAAAAAATGGGAATGTGCAAGAATTTAGGGTAAAAATATTTTAGCTAATAAAATATTAGAATAAGGGTAGGAACAAATAAGAAGATGATATTAAAACCTTTATGTGATTTGAGTCAATATCCATTTCCATGGGAATTGATAATACATTTGACTAATTATTTATGAATTTTATTCCCATTCATTAGTTAGATAAAAACATTTATGAAGAGGTAATGTTATTGGATATGCAAAAGATGGAATTGGTGGATATGAAGCCAAACTCCATAACCTTTTCCAACATCATCCTAGTCTAAGCCAAAACATGAGCTTTAGAATCGAGTATGGATATTCATCAGAGTACATACAAAGATGGCATGCAATTTTTAAAGAAGTGATATTTATGAACTAAAGAAAGTATGTTCATAAATTTTTATAGATAGATACATCAGGGTAGTCATAACTTATGATACAAATAAATTTTTATGATGATATTCAATTATGTCAAATCATAAATTATGAATATGATAATCTTGATGAAATTAGACTACTTGCTTACTCTAATTATGACCAATTCTCATTTAGGTAGATTCCTTAATGCCTCTTTTAGGTCTCTATTTAGGTTTGTCTACCATAGGTCTATAGCTTACCTAAATTCATGATTAGTAAATTTATTAGATTGTTTTTTCAAGACCAATGTGATTATTCTTCTAGTATTCTTCAATCTTAGTAAACACCTTAGGTTTCTATAAGACCTACAAAACATGCTTGTATTCCTCTTATGGTTGTCTCACTATATTCTTGAGTCTCACTTTTCACTGTAACTATAGCATTATTATATTGTTTTATTCAAAAACATCAAGATTAATAGGGTTAATATTTCCCTTAAATCTCAGATCATTACCCTGATGGACTTTTTCTTGCATTCCCATTTAGGGATCCATTAGATTTATACTCATGAAGAGTAGTATTTTTGTTATGCTTATAGCTTAATCTCCTTCTTTCAACTATGGTTTAGTGAGTTACCAGTGGAAAATAGAATTCATAATATTAAAAATAATTTTCATCATACCTTAAAGATCACAAATAATGGTTAACACACCTCAGATCCTTCCTTGATTGAAGATATGAGCCAATTTGAAGGTTGTTTCCATTAACCCTATCTAGGATAAATTCAAGCATATAGGATTTTAAACATGGACAATTGAATCTGATGGTTTCCACAAATAAAAATATAGGGATCTTATTTTTCTCCTATAATATTTATCTACAAAATCTTAGGTAATTTGGTTTAATAACTTATGGGAAAACTGAGTTTCCAATTATTGTCAACCTTGTTCTCTAAGCAACTACATGCATGCTAAAACACATTCAACTATAACAGATCTTGAAGGATAAAAAATCACTAAAACCACTTATAATGGTTGATAAACAATCTATATAACTTAATCTAAAAAATTTACATCCTTTCAATGGATGAAACTAAATAAAATTAGGTTTTTCTTCTCTAAACTATATTTTTAAGCTTAAGAGACAATCATCCAATGATATAATCCTTTAGTTATACATTTATATATGGATTTGTAACTTAATAATTATTTTATACTTTATAAAACCTTTAAGGAATATCTCTATAGATTTTTATAACTTTTTGATGGTCAAATTGAGATAAAAATGAATTTTACTACCTTAAAATGTATACTATGGTTTCTCTAATTTTTAAGGACCCAAGAATAATATTAAAATGATTTACTGAATCTTATAAAGTTAAAAAATTTCCTTCAACTTGGATAGAGTTATATATACCCCTATCTACCTATTCCAATCATTCAAACTTGCACATGTTCCAATAAATACGTGAAACAATAGTTGTTTCTGAGACTGTGATAGTCTACCTTTCTTGATAGTCATCCATAAAAATTTTAATTATTTTCTCTTTGTCCTCTTAATTGTGTTTCAATTCACATTTTATTGACTAATAATGAATTATTGACTCTCCCATACATTCATACACACTTTCCAGTTACTTTATACCTCTTATCAAATTCATAAGTATGTTAAAAATATATTCTTACTTGGATTGTGTCATTAAAAACTGTGTTAGCAACCTATATAACTTTGTGAGTCATCATTAAAAAACATGAATAAAGATTAATTAAAATAGAATCATAAATTTACCTAGTAATTAGTCTAATAAATTCCTTAACATCATACCAAATCTCTTCCATTAATCATATATCTTTATTAATATGCATCAAATTCTATAGATTGTCATTACATACATAGGTCTAAATACCTATCATATCTTAGGAAACTTCAACCTCCATACTTTATTCTTGGATGATTCATTTTATTGGATCCTATTGAATGATTCAAGACTCATCTGATAATAAATATTCTTAGTTTGTGTTTGCTTTCACCAACAAGAATCTCTTAACAAGCTTGAGACTCTTTCCTATATGCCTAAAATAGTCTTCCAACTACGTACCATCACATAATGGCTTGTTCAAAGTATGATAATGTATTTAAAAAACTATTGGATCTTAGAGGATAATTAAAAAAACTAATTTACTCAACAAATTATTATATATCATGCAAAGGTCCATCCAAATTCTCTTACAAATTTGAATTTTCAAATATCAACCCTTGATTGGAAAATCTCAAAACCAAACTATAAAAGAAAATTTTGGAATTCTAATTATTTGGACACATTTGCATTATCACAAGATAAATTATAATAGTACCTAGGAACTACAAAGACATTATTGGCCTTATCCAACTATTTTATAACTATTTAAATAATATTTACATAATAATTATGATGCTCCTACATCAAATCTTGAGAGGACATAACAAACATTTGGGGGATTCAATTCCCCACCACTCCCCCTAAATGATTATCAATTATGTTTTACCATTCCCATAAAATAATCATTTAAAACTTAATTTGGCATCTTAATCTCACACATGATAGATGTCCTATAGATTTAGTATTACCATATTTTATTTGTGGGAGCTACAATATAATGAAAATGATGATGCAATGAGATTTTTTTCTATTAAAACTAATGTTTTAATTCTTATCCAAGATAGGAATTTTCCCCTCTATCTTTGAGATAAGTTTATCAATAATAAAATGAATATTTTTGTTCCATTTTAAATTTCTATGGGGGATTTGTATTATTTCTTTGAGTTGTAAATGATTTCCTTGGATGGACTACTCTATTTGAAGGTGATATTTCATAGCAGTTTGTGTTTATCCCCTCTTAGAGTCTTTATTTCAAATTAGTTTATGAATTTGGATATAAATTTTATACTTTAAATATTTTATGGAGGACTTATTTTGCATTTTTTATATTAAGAAGGTAAAAAGATATAAGTGTAAAAGAAAAAAATGTTTTTGAAAAGTTATGTGATTCTATTATTTATTCCTTCATTTCTATGATAAATTATATTTAATAGTATTTAATCTTATATTCAACCCTTTATTCTCCTATAGAGCATGATATACCTCTTAAATGGAGTAGCATGAATCCTCAAGTGTTCTAAGGAGCACATGCCTAGCTAAATGAAAAGAGGTAGTTAAAAGGATAGTTAAGGTAGAGACAAAAAAATGATGAATTAATACACCTTATATGATGTTCGTAAAGCCTATTTATTTCAATAAATACATAATTTCACATTGTCCCTATAATGAATCACTATTGGTGCATAGATGATCTCCTTGTCTGGGTTGGACATTTGGATAAGTCATAAGAGTTTATCAACAAAATACCAATAAAACCTTATTCTTATATATAAATATATTTGATGTGTGCTATTATAAATCATAACAACATAGATTTGGTATTATTTGTTTTAGAGAACTTTATTTAGTTAGACCTAACAAATGTTTTTCATTGTGTTCTTTTGTCAAACATCTATGCAGTGGATGGAAGGTGTTAATTATAAATTTGACATAACATTTCATTATTAATTTGAAGTAACATTTATCTAAAAATTAATATATGTAAAAAAAATATTATAAACCATATCCGAAACCCCCTTAGGTTTGTTTAGCCAAATTTTATTTACAACCTTGTGAATATGAAGGTTCTGAATGTGATTTTTTTGTTTTTGAGTTTTTTATACAACTACACATCTACATAGTGCATTTGGATGACCTCAAGTTCCACCTAATTACAACATGCCACCATGTGACACATGTTTCCTCCCAATTTCATCATGTATTTGGAAAACACATATTTCCACCTGGTTGCATCATGTAACTAGGTGACATCTATTATCACCCAAATGCATGATGCCACTAGGTGGTAGAAAGTGTTGACCACTTACAAGGTACAACCAGATGATAGTAGGTGCCACATAATTTTATATTATAATTATGAAATTAGGTGTTATATAGATTTATGTGGTTGTAAGGATGCATTTAGGTGGTGACAATCAGGTGGATGCAAGGATGTAGTTGGGCACCCTTGATATTCATATTGGTAATGAAGTAAAGAATGATACTTGGATGGTAACCCATGTGAACATATGTACTAGATATATAAGGTGAATTATATGGTTAACCAAAATAAATTATTGGTGAGACAACCCATTAAAAAATTTACATACCAAATTTTTAGGTGACTAGGTCCTATGTATTACTCCTCTATAATTACCAAATGTAATTACTCAAAAACTGAATATTCATGAATGAATGAGTATTCACCACTAAAATTTAGACTAACTTAACTAAAATTTAATTATATTATTATAATTAAATTATAGTGATAAATGTCACTTCAAATACCTAAAAGTGAGATAAGATATGTTATCATTTACAACATATAATATGATGATGGGAATTGGATTCCAATGACTTTATTTATTGGTTCATTAGTTATAATGAGACCTTCTATGACTGGAAAATATAAAGTGAGAATAATACATTCCTATGATGTCAAAAATCACTTTAAAGGGATTATCAAAGATTTCAATATGAGCCAAGGAGGTAAAACAATATCATAAATTAAAATTTCACGTCTATGATAAGAAAGAGATGTTGAAGGAATTAATTGTATAAATAGAGAACTTCCCAAAAATTCATTCTAAATGTGAGAAAGGAATATTTTTTTTTTGAGTTCACCAATTTTCATTTATTTGATATATTATTCTTTTATCAATTTTTTTAATCCATAAGTTTAAAAGATATTTGCCTTTTTTTATAGGGTTGTGTATTTCAAATTGGGAGGAGTGGGAGCCAATTGAATGCATTACTAGTAAATTCTTTGCTATTTATTCTAAAATTAGAGAAATTATGTATGATATAAATGACCCTACATAGTTGATTAAATAATGGATTTTATTCTACACACACACACACACACACACACACACACACACACACACACACACGTTATGGTTGAAAAATCTATAGTTGGCCATGTAACTGAAGTAATTGGAAAATAGATCTCTTCCATTCTTTCATGTGATGCACTAGTTTTTACAAAGACATATAATATATATATATATATATATATATATATATATATATATATATATATATATATATATATATATATATATATATATATATATATATATATATATATATATATATATATATATATATATACATACACACACACACACACACACACATGCGTGCACGTGCGTGCTCATGCACACACACACACACACATCTGTGTGTGTGTCTGTGTGTGTGTGTGTGTGTGTGTGTGTGCGTGCGCGCGCACACGCGCACATGCGTGCGTGCTTCTAAAAACTAGTGCATCACATGGAAAAATGGAAGAGATTTCTTTGCCAATTAAATCAGTTACATGACCAACTATAGATTTTTCAACCATAAATTATTATTGCTACAATAATTTTGAATAGGTGCAAGTAGGTATGAACTTGATATGATGAAATCATGTACACATCACTTTATTCATGCCCATGGGAATTTTTTGTCATATGTTTAAGGATGAGATGTCCATTTTAAGAACCAACAAAACATATGCTACTTTAACACCATTTGATAGATTGATAGAATAATTGTTTTTCTTTGACAAGGATGAAAGAGATCACTTTAAAAATGGAGAAGAAATATAATTTAGTTTGTCTCATAATACAATTTCCTTCAAGTAAAAATTTTTACACTCAATTTTCAACAAGTTTATACTCATATTTTATCATATTTTACAATTTATCTATGAATGTGTGTTTATCAATGTTTTAGGTATTAGATTTTAAGACAATTTTTATACATGTAATTCCAATTTCGAACGTGAAGATATGTTCATCAATCAAGTCAATGGACATGGATCCAAAATGACCAAGATGATAATGATGGATCACATTCTCCAAAAGTATCATTTTCTATTTTTTTGAATGGTGTGACTTTTAAAACATTATCAATTTAAGAAAATTGGACATTTTTTGAAGTAATATAGCATCTTGAAATAGAGGAAGAGCTCAATGATTCCATATTTTTACATAATGTAAAAAAGGTAAGTTATATTATTTTTTTTACATATATTAATTTTGAATATGAATTAAAATGTTCATTATAGTCCAATGTGAAAATAACTATTAGCATTATCTATTTATAAATGTTTAGGTTTTCAAGCAAAAGGAAAGTATAATGCTTTGAAAAGATTGTGCTCACCCTATAACAATGGAAATCAAGGAATCTTCGAACCAGTTTCATGAAATATTACTCTACAGAAATAGACTTGAATAATTATACTATTCATACACTCTATATTGATGGAAGTATTAAATAATTATAATAAATGAGGATGTATTATTTTAGATTATATTTTTTAGCATCTATTGATCATCATTCTAATTTACATATGCATGTATTTAGACTTCTAGGGTTAAAAATGCAATGCTTAAAGCAGTAAATGTAACCATACTTTCTCTATTAATATATTATATTGGTTTTTATTAGATTTTATAGCTTTAAACTTCATTCATACAATAAAACTATTTATAATGTGAATTTCATTTACTTGAATCTTATATTGCATGATAAAAATAGGAAACTATGGCACTATGTTTTATTAACAATAGATTTATCTTTTTCATAACGAGTTTAATTTTTCCATAAACATACCATCCTACAGGTCAACTACAAGCCAAGTGTTTAATTTTTCCATAAGCTTTATTTGTTTCACCCTACCCAAGGTGTTTACATGTATAATTGGGTCAATTGATTCTCTACCAAATGATGCATAGATATACTATTAATTTTCTTATCAAAATATTATATTGATGTTGAGTAAATGATGTCTTCTATGTTATACCTAATTTTTTGAAATATATCATGTGAATGGTGGGATAATACACATTATAGTATTCCATGGATTTTGGTATCTACAAGTGCTCTAGTCCATATATGGAGAGAGAGAGAGAGAGAGAGAGAGAGAGAGAGAGTCTATTTTCCAAGGGTTTGCTCAATAAATAAAACATAGAATTAGATCAAAAGGTGTAAATAGTGATAGTATTCAAATTTTTATTTCACTTAAATTATGCTACATCTTCACATGTATATGATGTGGAATGGTATTCAGATACTACCAATAAATGATATGCTTGATAACTTTACTCTCCAATTTTTTACATTTTAGAACATGGTGTTATGTTTATAAAAAATTATCTCATTTATATTACCCACTTAAATAAGTTATTACATTACTTGTCATCTCCCAATGAAAATTCACAACTATTGGTATACCCCTGCCTATATGTTTAAAGAGCTTGAATTTTGACATTAACATTGTAGTGAGATGGAAATACCCCCACATCTATGCTTGGTAGTGATAGAAATAAAAATTCATAATATTTTTGTACAACATTATATATCCTCATGATGCATTTTTAAAAAATGAAGCATATTTTCACTATAAATAGAGGATTTATTCTTGTGAATAGATAATACTTAAAGCTTTTGAGCTTATCCCTTGCACTATTATTTCACTTTATTACAATTATATTTAAATTAAGCCACATCAAAAATTGTGAATCCAAGAAATAAAAAAATTGTCATTATATTAAAATAAAATGAGCAAGGTGAAAGTAACCTCTTTCTAAAACTACGGTATTTGGCCACATGACATAATACAAGAATATAAGATCAACATTTATTTCACAAAAAAAAAATTGGAAGCATGAGATGATTCAAGGAGAAAGGATAGATACCCTAGTCCCTAAAAACATTAAGTAATAATAAGTGGTTTCATTTTACTTCAAAAAACAAGCTTAAATTTTTAAAAACACATTAACATTACACTAAACTCAACACTATTTATTTTTGTGTTACTTCTCAAATTTGTTATATTATGTCACTTTAGATCCCTATGGTTTCAAAATATTTGGGTTTCTCTTGAAAGTTATTTGAATGAAATTAAATCTTACTCTAAAATACCCTAACATAAATCAATAAGTTGATTCTATAAATTACCATCATCATAAGGCTTGACTGGATAAACATCACCCTAAAAAATGTTAAGTAAAAAAGACCAAATTGGTTTTTGGATGCCAGTAATTTGAAAGATGAACCTAAAAGAGCTAAAAATGTATGTAGATAGAACAAGTAATTGAGCACATAGTCATAATGATAAATACACATTATATGATGGAACTCTAAGACCCTCCTCTCTAATATTAGAATGTTCTATATTTTTTCTTTTTGTTTCTATTGAAGACATTTATGTGTGTTTTTAGAAAGGATTTTTTGCACCCATCTTTTCTCACTTTAGATCAATATGTATACATGAAATGTAACATTATCTAGTTTCTCTATGAATTAAGTATATGTATGTTCATAATGATGGTATTATATGGCTAACATTTCTATTTTTTACAACATTTATAATATCAAATTTGTTGAAACTCTTTTGGACTGCAAATATATTTCCAAGATCACTAGTCATTTGCACTTACACCTTAAATGATTAAGGGATAGTCCAAATCCATAAAAATTTTGATCATAGGTTTAATTAAATAACCTCTAATTACAAACATTTTCTAATACACTTATATCCTTGATATTTTATTCCAAGACACAACAAAGTATTCGATTTTTTGATTTCTTATCACCAACTAAACTTATCGAAAGAATAAAGATGTACATGTAACATGGTAAAATTTACAAAGAGAGTACCATATTTAGTTTGTATTTTTTTTCCTTTTCACTCTAATTCTTTTATGTAACTCATATCTTTCTCTTTGGACCTTGGTTTTGATTGGTTATTTTCCCAAATTTTAATTCAAAAATAATAACAAATAAAATTTGACTTTCATAGAAACCATGCTTGAAAACTTAAATACACAATGTGCAATCTCAAGGTGAGAAAAAAATATATAAATATATAAAATAAACAACATTTTTACTTAGAGATTCATATGTAGATAACACACTTGTCTCAAGTTCAAATTCAATTCAGTCAGGTATAAATTCAACACAAACATATTTGCATAAATGGGTATAGTAAAAAAAATTATGATTCATGACAAATCATAGGAAGTATTCCCAATTCCACACATAACTCTCTCATAAGGTAAGTGCTTGACTTCACATCTTCAGTCATGATTTTTTTATGTCATTATGACATAATTCTCATACACATAAATTCTATGAAATATTTACATGTGAAACATACATTGTTATAATTCATGTATACATGGTTACTTCTTAAATATGTCATTATTATTTGTTGAACATGTTCATAGATAACTCAAATGTTTAACTTATATGAAATTAATGTACTAAAGTTATAATGAGTACAATGAAGTCATTTTTTTATGCAAGTCTATGTGATTATTTTTGATTTATGTGATTGTTTATTAACATTATCATAGATTTCATTAAAAAAAATAAAGAAATAATGAAATTATATTAATGTCCCAAAATGACCATTATTGTATAGTTATAGGAAGAGAGACCCAATGAAATAAAGTAGAAATACATTTTGTCACCATTGTATACATATCATGTTTTCATAACATGGGTTTATAAATAATGCCCTCAAAAGATTCTCCTCAGCTCCTACAATTTCATTGATGAGTCCTATAGTCTTGATGATATAAATAACACTTTAGGGTATATATTTCATCTTGGGTTAGGAGTGATATCTTGGGATTCAAACAAATAACTCATAATATCATTTTTATAGCTAAATCAGAGTACATAGCAACCAATGCAATAATGTGCCAAGCTATATGGTTAAGAAGGATACTTTCATATTTTCATGATGAACATCAAGGAGATTATATGGTATATTGTGAAAATATATCATCCATAAAATTTTCAAATAACCCCATATTTCATGGTAGGATAAAGCACATTACAATCAGGTATTAATTCATTTAATAATTAATTGAGAAACATGTGACAGAGCTAAGATTTTACACATTAGATCAATAGATAAATTATATTATATTATCAAAATATATTTTTATGAACTTAAGAGGAATGTTAGTGGTTATTAATGCAGTATAATTGGGCCTAAAAGGCTTTATGTTTGATTTGGATCCTATTATCTAAGCTCTAGATTCTTACAACCAAGCTCTGGAGTCTTGCAACCAAGATCTAAAGTCTCATAGCAAAGATTTGGAGTCTAATAGAAAAAATATAGAGTTAATAAATGAATCTCTATAGTTAATCATTAAATATCTAGAGTTCATCAATGAAGCTCAAGAGTTAGATAACAAAGCTTTATAATTTGATAGTCAAGCTCTAGACATGAACAAAATGGTTCCAAAAGGATATAGGTAGTTTAAAAGAAGTTATAGAGATGTTTTGAAGATTGAAAAGAGCTAAATATAAAATTATAATAATGTAAAGAATATTATGTAGTGTTAAAATATTATTATTTATGTATCCTTCTCACTTACCCAGCCAACTCTATAGCCCTACAATAAGACCATTTGAGCACACCAAATACATTAAATGCATACCAGGTTTGAAATTTGAATTTGAGACATTTATTTGGATTTGGGTGGAAAAATGGAAGTAGATGAAAATTCAAGGAAGAAAACAAAAATAGAGAAGAGACAAAAAAAAGAATAAAAAAGAAGGGGTATAATGTAAACAACATAATAGAGAAATTTTGGTTGCTGACAATAGTTAAACCATCACCCAATAGCAAGAAAGGAATGAAAAAATAGAAATTTTTTGTAAGATTTTTATGAAAAAAAGTAGTTATAGGTGTTTGGAAATAGTTTATAAATTTGTAATATAATTTGTTTTCAAAATATTTAATATATGCATTTATGATTTTTTATGTTTATGCTCTGCCCTCCCTTATTTTTTTTCTAGTATCATTTTGTGCATTTTTAACACTATTGTTTAGTTTCAATGTGTTGTCCCCAAAAAAAGGTCACTCATTTTTGGGAAAACATATGAACTATTTTGGTCCTGTAAGACTAAAAATTGTCTCTTCCCTTTTCAAAATTTGTTCTGAGCATTCAATTTCCTCATTTTCTAAGATTTTTTAGTAAAGGGACTAGTTGGTTCAACGGGTTCAAAGTTTCAACATTGTTGGCAAGCTTCTAAGAGTCAAACGCTTTGTCAAGGTTTGACGGTTCAAAGGTTTAACGTGGTTGGTTTAAGCGGTCAATTGAATGAGTGAAACAAAAGAATGAATCTTTGAACCATTGAACCAAAGTTGGTTTAATCAGTCGGTTCAATCAAACGGTTCAAAGGAATACCCAAAAGGAAAAAGCATGAGAGTGGAAGCTACCAAGTGTCACCTACAAGGACAGATTATAATTTGTCTCTAAAATCAATAGAATTTTCCACGTGTCCCTTGTAAAACTTGGTAGAGCACAACAAGTGTCTGCATCAAAGTTTCAAAGCTTCTTTCAATAAGCTTCCCTAAGAGTTCTATGGAGGGCACCAAGTGGCAACTATGAAAGGTTTTGATATGTTTTTCTAAAATCAATGGAACGTGCCACATGTCCCTTGTAAATCTCAGTGGAAGCTAATAAGTGTCAACATCCATGATTTCTTCCTTTCATTTCATTAATGAGTAAGGATTGTGGTGGGTCCTAAGTGAATTACTAAAGTAAGTAGAGCGTGCCAAGTGTCATCATCTGTGTGAATCTGAATGAGTCTTGAATGTTTCTATATTGTTTCTAAAGTTCAGCAAAATTTGCCATGTGTCATCTTCTGTAGGACTCTCAAAAGGTATCTAAATATTCTATAAGTTAAGCGGATGCTGCCACGTGTCCTCACCTATTTCACAGTGGAACACGCCACGTGTCACTTGTTGAGATCAATGGAAAGTGGCCAAAGCAAGCAGGAAAGACACAAATGAATTGTTAAGGAGGATGATGGACCTGAAGATGTCAAATTTGTGGCAATGAAATAGTTGTTAATCTTCACAAACTTAAGCACAAACCTAAATGCATTCAAAGACGTTCAAGCGAAAGGAAGAACCACCAAGAGGAAGAACCAAAAGAACCAGAAAGGGGAAAAGATGGCTTGGGGTCTCAAATTGTAGCATGAAAGTGGGAAAACTAGAAATATCTACGTATTAGTTATTCAGGTAGGTGGAACCGTTCACTAGGTAGATATTTAAGCTTAAAAATATTGAAGGCACGACTTGTTTGTCTCCTTTGGGGTAAAGGTGAGGTGGAAAGTTGTGTAAACATTAGGTGATAGACCAGATATCAGGCCTAGGAGAAGACATTCAAGATGAATCAACATGCCATAGTTAAGGTAGTTTCCCTATTCCAGCATGGCCCTCTTTGATAAAACTAAAAGTGCATTCAATGCATTGAGTGTAGCATAGGCCATTCCATGGAACAAAGTGCCAATCCTTTCTTGGCTGCTATATATTGTATTCTCTTACATCATTTTAAGGGAGACCTTTTTGATAGAGGAAGCAAAAACTCTGCCCAAATTGAAAGGTGAATACTAAGACTTTGAGCTCAGATCGTTTTTCATATTATTTTATCTGAATGAGAAAGCAAGTTACCTGTAGACTTTGTGTTGTTATAGCTTGTTTCATTTTAGGAGATTGTTCTTATGTCTATCATCTGAATGTGTTCTTATTTATTTAATCTAACAAGCAAAATTTGTGGAGATAATTAGGAAGGTGTCTTGAAGCCAACTATAAGAAGATTTTGTGTTGCCTACAGTTGTCTTTAGTGTGTTTGTCTATTTCCTATGTAAATGACCTTGGGAAAACTTTGTGCCCTCATTGTTCTTCGTATCTCACTCTTTGGGAAACTAAAGTGGATACTTTGTGCTACACTTCATTCTGCTAGTTACTGCACCTTGTTACCAGTCACTTGTCACTACCTGAAAGAACTCTTATTATTTCCTGCAAGACCACTTCTAAAAAAAGAGAAGTGACTTTAGTGTCTTCACCAGGATTTCTCCTTTGCTTGTGAACATCATCTCTAAAAAAATAGAGATGGATGGTGTTATCTTACACCTGAGTGTTATTTTCTACACATATATATATATATATATAGTATATACCCCCTTTATATTTATAGGGAACCTCCCCTTGATGAGAGGAGAGATTTTTCCCCTTTTGATGTGGTAAACCCACACATCTAGATGACCAATCTCCCTATGTTGTGGTTGAAGAGACCTATTTTGCTCATCAGTTAGTTGGTGACAAAATATTCACCCAATAGTTTTTGGTGACTCTACTGGGGATGAATGTGCAATCTGAAGCCTCAAGTTTTAGATTGAATAAGTCCCTACCCTTATCCATTATAGACTCTAGTGACTCCATTATGTGTCTTACCCATTATCATTATAGCCTTACCATCTTCCTCCTACCCATACCAGGACACCAACACAAGGCAAAGCTTCCTTTTCTATTGTTAGCAGAGCTTTGCCCATACATACTCCACTCAGATTTGTTATCCCACTATTACATAATCAAATCATGGCTCAAGGCCCCTAGGGTAACTAATTTGGCCCACTCAATTTGATTCCACCCCTACATGAACTTCCACATAGCTCAAGAAATAATTTCCCCAAATTCTTTAGGGATGGGAGAGTTCACCCTGATGAACACATTGCAGCCTTCAACATAGCCTGTGGCATAATATGAGTGGAATTTGAAGATGTGGCAGTCAAGATTTTCATAGAAACACTACAAGGTGCTATTGTAGATTGGTTCTACCATCTTTAGGCTTGGTCAGTGACTGACTAGGACACACTCAAAGCCAAATTCAAATCAAGGTTCAAGCCTACAGAAGATACACATGCCTTGTTGGCCCAACTGACACAAATGAAGAAGGAACCTCATGAACCTATGAGGGATTTCATATCAAAGTTTGACAAGCTGAGGAACCGAATTCCTAAAATTTCTTAGCCAACACCTAAAAAACTCAAATTCTTCTTCATCAACTCACAACTACTTGCAGTGAGTCTTCTACTAAGACGTGCTAGTCATATAGACCTTGCTGCTGCTCAAGACTTGGATATTGAGGTAGAATATGACCTTATCTTGGAAAGAAAGATAAGGAGAGATCCTAACATAGGTAAATCCTCTTCATCTTTTGAGTATCCATCTATAGGCAACACTGATCAAATGGTGTAAAAGCTTGAAAATGAACTGTTAGCATTGAAAAAGCAAATTGCACAATGTATGTCTTCTGCTCCTTCATATAGAGATGTACCAAGGAGGACATTCCCTAATCAAGCATACCAAGGCAATGTGCCAGGAATCAAGGGCAGCCAAATCATCTTCCTCTCCCATAGAGGAACCTCACCCTTGAAGCACCTCTAACCAATTCAACAGTTGGATATCTTGAAGCTGAATCAAATTTCTCATTCCAGCCTAAATTGAATCCTAAAGATGACGCTAATCTCTTCACTGAGGAAGAAGAAGAATTAGCTAGCGACTCCAACATTGGTTTCCTAAATTATCAGGATCAACCTAGAAGTGAAGGTAAAGCAGATGAGGGATCATATGCTATGTTCACCCAGTCCAAGAACCAGTCAGCCCAACAAGCTGATAAAGGGAAGACAGAGGAGTAATCTCAGCCAGAAATTTCAATTGTTAAGCATGGAACCACTCTACCTTTCTAGCCAAAGGACCCAGTGATTACTAGAAAGGTAAGTACATCAAACATCTCTACACCTTCTACTTCAACTTCACAGATCAGTCCTCCCCCTCCCAAAAACCAAAAGGATGAACTCCTATCCTCTCTTCCTAGTCCATTTCAGTCATTTGACATAATCAACCATGTCAAGAAAACCAAAATTTAAATGACTAAATTTGAATTCCTAGAAGTCAACCCTGAGTAGTTGGACAGGTTGGTAGAGTGTGTGAAGAATAAAGCCATCCCTATAAGACAAGATATTAGAAAGGTAACTCATTATCCCCAAGTAACATGCCCATCCCAAACAATCTTGTCATTACTCCTCTTGCTACCCTTGGGAAAATAGATCCTTTCTATGTTTCCCTATTGATAAATGGTCATAAGCTGAGCAACTGCATCATTGATTCTGGTGCTTCAGACAATGTCATGCCTGCCAAAGTGGTAAAATCTCTTAGTCTCACACTAACCAAAACATTTGGTAGATGCTTCTCCATGGAGAATAAGTAATTTCCACTAATGGGATAAATCAAGGACACCCAATTTGCATTTGTGGCATTCCCATATAAGAGAATCAAGATGACAGTTCTAGTGGCCGACGTCCCAACATCCTATGGCATTCTACTTCGATGAAATTTATATAAGGATGTGGGAGGATTACTAAGCATGGACATGTCTGAGGCAAGGATCCATATTAAAGGCATCATGTAGAGGTTGCTTCTTGAAAAAGAGGCAAAATATGTTGTCACCCAAACATCGGCCCCTGTAGCTCAATTTTTTCTTGAGTCTTCAGGCAGGGGTAATTACTTCTTGACCACATAGGGTGTTCATGTTCTTATAGATGAAATTCCAATAGGTGGAAATCCTAAAATTGATTCAAACAAGACATAAAAGAATTGGTAGGGTGTAGCATAAATGAAAAAGGATCTTCCATCTCTAATGAAGAGAAATCTAATAGAAGATCAATTTTTGATGATGTTTAGATCCTAGAATTTGATGGCAGCAATTCTTCTACCAATGTTGAAGCTAGGATTGTGTTGATACCTCCTCAAGGAGATGTTTTTCCTTTTTCATGCAAGTCACCTAGATTAAAGGCTGCTCAGGATGAAGATGTCAAACTCTTTCATGCCAAAGGAGATGCTGAATTGATGGTTTGTCAGGTGTTTGAGGGGGATAATCAAAACATGTGTTAGACTGAACTAGTAGAACAACAAGCTATGGTAGTGGACCATACTGCTGCACTCTAAATTTAGCAAAAGGAACTCTCCACCAAGAGAGCAAAGATTTATGGTTTTTAGATTGAAGACCACGTCTTGCCATAGGGCAAGAAGAGAGAACCAAAAGGAGTGCACAAGAAATGTGATTCCTAGTGGAGAGTTCCATTCACCCATCATAGATTCTAGGTAAAAAATGGTTTCCTATTAGTTTATCAATATGAAACACCATTTTCATTGTCTCATAATGGGTAGTGTCTGAATCACTTCAATTCTTGAAGTATCAGATAAGTTCAACTATATATATGTATATTTGTATAGTCATTGTTTCTACTTTGTGTCATTCATTTTCATTTTATGGAGCCTTTATTTTTGGTAGCATGACTCCATAGCCCAATGGCATACTTCAAAGGCACTGGAGATTCTATTTTCTACTCCCCTTAGGTATTTCAAGTTTTCAACTGAAGGAAGTTCCCCAACTGGAGCCAACTATTGTCCCCAAAAAAAATGTCACTCATTTTTTGGGACAACATATGAACTATTTTGGTCTTGCAAGACCAAAAATTTTCTCCTCCCTTTTCAAAATTTGTTCTAAGCATTTAATTTCCTCATTTTTTAAGCTTTTTCAGTAAAGGGACTAGTTGGTTTAATGGGTTCAAAGTTTCAACGTCGTCGGCAAGCTTTTAAGAGTCAAGCACTTTGTCAAGGTTCAACAGTTCAAAGGTTCAATGCAGTTGGTTTAAGTGGTCAATTGAATGAGGAAAATAAAGGAATGAATCATTAAACCATTGAACCAAAGTTGGTTCAATTGATCGATTCAATCAAATGGTTCAAAGGAATGCCCAAAAGGAAAAATCTTGAGAGTGGAAGTTGTTAAGTGTCGTCTATCGAGACACATTATAATTTATCTCTAAATGTAGTGGAACGTGCCACGTGTTCCTTGTAAAACTTGGTAGAGCACAACAACTATCTCCATCTAAATTTCAAAGCTTCTTTCAATAAGTTTCCCTCAGAGTTCTGTGGAGGGCACCAAGTGGCAACTGTGGAAGGTTTTGATTGTTTTTCTAAAAGTAAAGGAACGTGCCATGTGTCACTTGTGAAGCTCAGTGGAAGCTGACAAGTGTCAACATCTATAGTTTCTTCCTTTCATTATGTTATTGAGTAAGTATTGTGGTGGGCCCTAGGAGAATTACTAAAGTAAGTAGAGTGTACCAAGTGTAATCATTCATGTGAATCTATATGAATCTTGAATGTTTCTATATTATTTCTAAAGCTTAGTGGAAGCCACCATGTGTCGTCTTCTATAGGACTCTCAAAAGGTATCTAAAGCTTCTATAAGCTAAGCAGATGTTGCCACATGTCCTTTCCTATTTCACAGTGGAACACACCATGTGTCACTTGTTGAGATCAGTGAAAAGTGACCAAAGCAAGCTAGAAAGACATGAAGGAATTGCTAAGGAGGATGACGGACCCGAAGATGTCAAATTTGTGGGAATGAAATAGCTATTGATCTTCACAGACTTAAGCATAGACCCAAATGCATTTAAAGACCTTCAGGGAAAAAGGAAGAACTTCTGAGAGGAAGAACCAAAAGAACCAGAAAGGGGCAAAGATGGCTTAGGGGCTCAAATTATAGCAAGAAAGAGGGAAGACTGGAAATATCTATGTAGTAGTTATTCCAGTAGGTGGAACAGTTCACCAAGTAGATATTTAAGCCTAAAAATATTGAAGGTGCAACCTATTTTTCTCCCTTGGGGTAAAGGTGAGGTGGATAGATGCACAGACATTAGGTGACATACCAAATGACTCAGGCCTAGGAGAAGACATTCGAGATGAATCAACACACCATAGTTAAGGCAACTACCCTATTCTAGCATGGCCCTCTTTGACAAAACTATAAGTGCATTTAATGCATTGAGTGTGGCATGGGCCATTCCATGGAACAAAGTGCCAAGCCTTTCTTGGTTGCTATATATTGTATTCTCTTATGTCATTTTAAGGAAGACCTTTTTGATAAAGGAAGAAAAAAATCTGCCCAAATTGAAAGGTGAATATTGAGACTTTGAGCTCAAATTGTTGTTCATATTATTTTATTTAAATGAGAAATCAAGTTACCTATAGACTTTGTGTTGTTATAACTTGTATCATTTTAGGAGATTGTTCTTATGTCTATTTTCTGAACGTGTTCTTGTTTATTTAATCTAACAAGTAGAATTTGTGGAGATAATCAGGAAGGTGTCCTGAAGCCAACTGTAAGAAGACTTTGTGCTACCTACAGTTGCCTTTAGTGTGTTTGTTTTTTATATTTTCTATGTAAATGACCTTGGGATAACTTTGTGTCCTCATTTTTATTCATATCTCACTCTTTGTGCAGCTAAACTGGATACTTTGTGCTACACTTCATTATACTGGTTACTGCACCCTGTTACCAGTCACTTGTCACCACCTGTAAGAACTCCTGTTGTTTCCTACAAGACCACTTCTGAAAAAAGAGAAGTGCCTTCAGTGTCTTCACTAGGATTTCTCCTTTGCTTTTGAACATCATCTCTAAAAAAATAGAGATGTATGGTGTTATTCTACTCGTGAGTGTTATTTTTTGCATATATATATATATATATATATATATATATATATATATATATAGTATATATAGTATATACCCCCTTTATATTTATAGGGAACCTCCCCTTGATGAGAGGAGAGATTTTTCCCCTTTTGATGTGGTAAATTTGTACATCTGGATGACCAATCTCCCTATGCTGTGGTTGAAGAGACCTATTTTGCTCATCAGTTAGCTGGTGACAAAATATTCCCCAACACAATGTTTGTGTATTTATGTAACTTATTTGATCCCCTAGGCCTATATTTTTAATACAAGAAGTTCATGAAAACACATAGACAATATAGTATATACATCTATATACATACACATATACTTCTTAATCTTTTTCTAATTTAAAATATATACATCAGGGAAAGTGAGAAAATTGAAGAGGATCATTAGCTAGATTGAAAAGTAGATGAACTAAATTTAGAGAAATAATGTATAATATATTAATGTATGTATATTTATATACAATTCTTAATATTATTATACATTGAACCATAGATACAAATTACCACCAATAATTTTAAGAGGACTGTACACATGCCATCTTAGTCCACCACTATTGCATCTACTAATAAATGGACATCTTGTGGATGAATGTCTTGGGACATTCATTTGGTATTGTCATCCTAAGATATACTCTTACCATCTTCTTGGATCTAATAATTACTCTCACAATTTAATACATCCAAAAATCATGTGTATTTTTTCAAGTTACATATCTTTAATAGACTGCAACAAAAGTTTTCAGAATCATATTTCCAATTTAATTGATAAATTTGTATCATCTCTCTTATTCTAAGATTTGAAGAAAATTATTTCCAAAATAATATTCCATTTTGATAACATGATTCACCTACCTCCTTCTATAATGAAGGGGTTCAATAAAAAAATCATGAGTTGGTCAACCAAGCAGAAGTGATCATAATATAAAAAAAATTGGGAGAATAAGTTTTATTAATAATTCAAATTTGTGAGACCCAATATTGTAACTATAGGAACAAAAAGAATAATTTTATTTTGACATTTCTACTCTCAATGTATAATTTCAATCATAGTTTCTACTACTGATTGACTAGTGTAATTTTAGAAATGGTACATCACGTTGCCTTTGGCACACTATGTTGTAATTAACTAAAGGTATACAATAGTGGGAATCTACTATCATAAGATAAGTGAATTTTATAAATGTATAAGAATAGGAATTCTATATGTTACTAAAATATTAAGATAAAACATAAAGGTCCAACTTCATGAACATGATCCATTGGATGTAACATATTTGAAAATACCTATACCTAGCATTTATATGGAAACCACCAATAACCCATGCATCAACATGGTATTCTAAAACCAAGTGAAGACTCTTGAAACATTTTTATTAATGAGAAAAGTGTGAACTTAAAGAATTTAGAATGAGGTTAACATTCTTGATGTTTTTGACAATGTGGAGCCATATCCATGAGATATCAATGACACTTTAATAAAAAAAATGTTATTAACAAAAGGGGAAAAATGCTTAAATTCCTATTTATTAAATTTTTAACAAGGGTATACTGTAGGTTTTAAACTTTGATATGCTTTCAGTTCACATTATATGATTAAGACTCCAACTATCCCACATCAACTATTATATGGTCTGCCTTCAAGGCATGTCATCCAAGCATGGGGGATCAACTTAGTTACAATACCAATAGTGAGATGTCCCCCTTAAAGTATCCTGATGTGTGCTCATAAATAACTCAAATTTGAGGTTTTATAAATTTGACAAGCATGTATAGCAAATTATTATACAACCATTGAAATTTATGGATCATTATAGGAGATCTTTGGGCTTACATTCAATGTATATATATATATATATATATATATATATATATATATATATATATATATATATATATATATATATATATATATATATATATATATATATATATATATCTGTGTGTGTGTGTGTGTGTGTGTGTGTGGTTATCCATATTTATTGAAGGTACAAATATTATTAGCAACCATAGTGGATTTTGATCCTATAAGATGACTTATATTTGTATCCTCATCACTGATTTATCATTTATCTAGCATACAAAGCATATTATAGTTTAAATGATAATACATCTTATAAATTTTTAGCCTACTAAGCTATTATTAAACCATGAAAACACTATTAAATTCATCTATAACACAAACATTTCTACCTCCAAGTATTATTTATCATGTGTGTATATAATTACCACTATATATAGAGTGTATTTAGGGTTGTCATATCAATACTGCAAGGATAAAACATTATTCCTTGGAAATCATACTATTGAAAAGATGTCATTCATATTTAAAAAAAAGTAAATTGAATCTTAAGATTTAAGTGAGAGACAAAAAGGGCATATTATACATACTTGTCAAGTCTCTACATAAACATACTTGTTTTGGAATGAGTATATAGAATAGTCCTAAAATTGGGATTTAACATTTTTAAAACATACAATTTATCTTTCAAGTCATAAGCTTATACAACTATTCTAAAATAAATCAATAATAGACAAACTCCTAAAATGAATGCAAATCTTTTAATGTGATCACCAATACACAAAATATTAATTTCTCAAAAAATTCCTTTTTAGCAACTCAGTCTCAAAAAACACTACTAAATTCATCCAGAACATAAATATTTCTACTCTAAGTAATATTTACCATGTGTGTATATAATTACCACTATATATAGATTGTATTTAGGGTTGTAATATCAATATTTCAAGGATAAAATAATAGTCCTTGGAAATCATACCACTGGAAAGATCTCATTCATATTTGGATATAGTTAATTTAATCTCAGGATTTAAGAGAGATAGAGAGGGAATATTATACGCACTTTTCAAGTTTCTACATAGACATACTTGGTTGGGAATGAGTATACAAAATAGTCCCAAAATTGGGATATTATCATTTTAAAAACCATAAAATTTATCATGCAAATCATAAGCTTATACAACTATTCTAAAATAAATCAATAATAGACAAAATATTGAAATGAATGCAAATATTTTAACATGATCACCAATACACCAAATATACATTTCTCAAAACAACCATCTCAACAACTCAGTTTCAGCCATTAGCCCTTTGAACATGATCACCAATACATCAAATATACATTTCTCAAAGGAACCATCTCAACAAGTCAATTTTATCCATTAGCCTAAACTCACATAATGCTAAAAATAATTATTATAACATATACTATTCATTTGAGTTAAGTTCAAACCAATTGTCATGAGAAGAACAAAGACTAAAATTAGGATTTTGTGCACTAATCCATTAGGTTTTTTGCATTTTTCAAGGCATCCCATCATGTCATATGATTAAGAGTTAATCATAACTTTGTGAGTTATTTTTTTATTTTCACAAACCATATTTAGATTGAATTATTATGTAATTCTTTGCTTTCGTTGAGAATTATATTCTCTTACTATGACATCAATATTATCACTATTTTCAAGTTAATTTTTTTTGTGAGTTTATAAATCATATGTCTATAAAACCAATGGATCATTTGATGCAATGGGTTAAATGTTATAAATCCTCCACAATGTTGAGTATACCTATGATAATGAATACATGTTATCTTATGAGACTTTTCCATGCCATAAATAACATATAGAATATAACATCATAATCAATACTAATCAATACTCTTTAATGAACCATATAAAATGTGCATATAGAATGTGCGAAAATCATATAAATAAATAAAAAGATATAACATAATAAATTATAAAATAATAATGTATAAATAATAAATAACTAAATAAAAAATAAAATTATTTATTCTAACCATGTAATGAGTGACTTCATTCTCTCCCATGCTAGAAGAAATTCCTTTATGAATTTTGTTAAAAATTCAGTAAATTTGTTGCAATCTCTTTCAGAGACACTTTCATTGTTCATTAAGTGGAATATAGATGAGATTGAAATCCATACCTTTTTTTCCTCAATGCATAATTTGATTTGTCATTTATATCATCCTATGAATAAATGAGATCCTTAGATATTTCCCATTTACCCATACTACTTCTTTGAGTGACATTTTAAATGAAATTCCTAGGCTTATCTCCTCCCATGGATGTCCTTGATGTAACATTACCATGAGTCCATGATCTTTTTTCATATTTTTAAATAATAACTTTTCCTCTATGTAATCATGCATTTGATAATACCTTATCAATTTTATTAATGTATTTTTGTGCCTCCTTTTGTGGTTTCTTATTCCAAAAAAATAAAATTGATAAATAAACCATTTTTTCAATTATCCTAAAAAAATAATGAAGAGTGTATATGTGAACTCTTGTTAGAGGAATTTGTTGCACTAGTTTCATATTTAGATCAAATTTATCTCTATCAAGAGGCATTCCTTTTTTACAACCCAATATTCCCTTTGAACTTATTCTATTCAATCCTTTTGACTTATCTTGATAATGTATGCAATAAAGGCATCTATCTTTTGTATTTACTCTATGGTTGATGTTATACATATATTTCAATATTTTTAAGTCAATATCCATGTGACATTCAAATTGATATGAGTCATATCCATCAACATTAATTCTTAACCCATTACATGAGAATAAATCATGGCTAAAAGCATTGTTTACTCAAAAATCCATTTCAGGTCTTCACAACATACTTTTTTACTTTGAATAATCCAAACCACCATTGTATATAAAAATAAATTTTATTATTAGAAATAATATTTGTATTTAGATATCTATTCATCAAGGTAATTTATACTCTTTTATACTTGGAACCATTCATCGGCTCCATCTCATTTAATTTTAGGAAAAAAACAAATTTCCCATTTGCCTCTTCCACTAAAATGTCATAATATCATGACATGGCCAATAAGATTATATAAAATTCAAACTATACATTATTCCAAGGATTAAAAGTGATTGACACTTCCTTTCTAATATAATTCCTTCATTTTCTTACATAATCATCCTTGGAAGCTTAGATTGAAACATATCTCCAACAAAGTATTTAACTTATGTGTTCGTATTGTTCATTCTAATCTAACATGAGATGGACGAGGCACCAAGATCTTAGTGATCCCAAAATTTAATATTATATCCTATAATTCCTTAAATAGTTCTTTATAAACTCTTATACTAATCCTTGCATTGTCACAATGGACATCACTAACATTGATTGAAGATGACAATTGGTTTATTATTTCATCAAACCAGATATTTTATTATAGAGGCACATTATGTCTGATTAAGCATGGATAATATATAATATTTCATAAATAGGCTCTTCATAGCCAATGCTGAGGTATGGCTTGTGTTTTCACCTACATCTGATCTTGAAGGATTAATAAAAAAATTTATAACTTGAATTATCTTTTTAAAACCACCCCTTGAATGTAGTAGAGACACAATACTATTTAAATTTCTTACCCATGTCCTTCCTCCTAGAGGAGTGTTATTAATTATTTTTACTATGTTATTAAGGTCTTAAAATTTGGAATTTAATGCCTTACTTTCATTTTTCAAATATTTGACTTCTTGAAGTAGCACAATTTTTACTTGAAAATGTTTAATAACTTCAATTTCCAGCCTCATATTCACTTGTAATAGACTAGAGGTTATCTTATCCATTTCAAACATCTTATTTCTCATTACATTGATGTATTTATCAAGAGTTTCTACACTTCATTTTATCCTCCTATAATATTCTAACAACCCTTTATCACCATTACATATAAATTTAATCATCCCAGTGATGCTTTCAAATAAGGGAGGAACATTCCTTGAAGGATCAAGAGGATAAAGATTTATCTTAGCCCATATATCTATATGCTTCAGGTCCAATATTATTAAATAGTTTTCATCTATATTGATTTTTTTTATGTATTTCATTTTTGAAATGGTGACATTTCTTCATCCAAATACACACACAAAAGGTTTTTTTTCATGTTTCCCCTATTTACATTTGGGTCATATGGCATGAAAAAATAAAACAACATAAGGATAAAACCTTACTATACTCACAAGATTTTACCCATTCCTAGTATTATATATGTAATATACAAAAGAAATTTCAAATATAGATTTAAACTAATAAATATATCTATTAAATCTTATATTTTTTAATAGAAGGAAAAAGTCATACCAAAAATTTATAGTAAATGACTTTTCCTTCTTCTAAATCTGACTTGCGTGTCTTGCATCTCTCCTTTCAAATTTGGGGAATCCAAAAAAATTCCATGATTTGGATCATCTTAGTGGTACTTAAATTCAGAAAAAGAACTCCAATATTTTTAATCCTCCCTCTAAATTTCCCCCCACCCTCTAATTTGACATATCACATTTTATCTATTTTGAATTCAATCATTAATTTTAGTTCCCATTATGTTTATTTAAACTAAATTAAAACAATAAAATTTATTTAACTCAAAAATATCCTTTTCCACCATAAATTTTATGAGGTTTACATTTTAAAAAATTGATATAGTTGTTGATGTCAATATTTTACATTTTATTAAAATGTTAGATTAATTTCTTCCCAAGTCCATATTTTCCATATCCTAACATAAATAACATCCATGAGATGGAAATTATTTCATGAATTTCTTCAAACACTTGGTGAACATCCCCAATGCACCCAAAATTGGTGTACATATAAATGAGAGAATTTTCAAAAACAAGGTCTAATTTGAATCCTATTTTGACTATTTGAGAATGAATATGTCTACCCATATCAATGTATTCTACACCTAAACATGGTTTAAAATGACTCATAATGGTGAAAATATATGCTCTCATGTCTTCTTATTGCATTTAATTAAAGACTTCTAAAGCTAACTCTCCTATATCACTTTGAGCATATGTTGTTATCATTATGTTCCCTAAAACCATATTATGATTAGATATTTCATCAAAAATAAATATCACATACTCTATACTCATTTAAATATCCAATTTTGTGTGGAATAATCATTTAATTTTACAAATTTGAGAGGAAAAACATTAGAATGGATATTTATAATTCATAAAAAATAAATTTTAGGTACAAAAACCTTTGGGATTCTAACAAGACAAAATAAACCAATATAAATTATAGGAGGATAGCACCATACAAAATGTTACAATTTTTTTTGTTAAAATATTAGTTAAAAAATTGAAATAAACCAAATTTAAGTTTAAGACGTAAGATTAGCTTAAGATTTCTTTTAAAAAAAATTAATTCTGTCTAAGAAGCACATTTATGGGCCAATGAAACATTACAAAAAGGAAATTTATTGAAAACCAATTTTTAAAAGGGTTTAAAACATAATTACATATAAATTATTCTTGACATGCTTATTTAGTTGGCTATTGGTATAAATTTCAAATATTTTATTGGAATGATTTAAAGCTAGGCATATATCAAAGTTCAAGTCAATGGGTAGTTTTGATCATCTATCTAGTTATAAAGATATATAAGGAAGGAGTATCCTTTAGCTCCTCTAATTTATGTTTACTAATATGTCTATGCATTTGGTTATTTTGTATGAGTAGATAGGATGAAAAATTGGCCTTATAAAATCAATTTACTAGACAACCAAAAAATTCTTAGTGTTCACCTTTCAGTTTCATCTCTTAGACATTTTCTTGGAACTATTATAATAGATAAATATGCTTCTTATGTGTGTTATGGGTGATTTTAATTCCCTCTATAGGCTAAATATCTCTTCAAGTAGAAAATTATATAAGGATCCTTCAATTATTTGGCACTATAGCATGACACAACTACCATCACATTTCATCCAACCATAAAGGTAAAAAGCCACTATGGTTCATTGGTTATTTAGGTGCCTCACGGTTTATGTAATAATTCCATGAAAATAGATAGAAAAACTCACTAATAGGGGTACAAATTATAAACATTCATTTTTATTAGAATGAAATTATTTCATAAATATTTTTAATTAATGTTAGCAACTTTAATGTTAATAAAAGCAATAGTTTATAGCCTTATTCTACTAATAAGAAAATTTGAGTAATAGGAATAATGAAATGCATATAATTTAATATAGTTATTCAACTTTATGATCCAAATTATCCAATTGAGGTTATGTTCACACTAGCTATAGGTAGAGACAAATCACCATAAACCATAGGCCAATAGGATCTATCATTTTGTTGGAATATAGTCCTAGAATGAAGTATCTTTGCATTTAATAAATCATTTTTTTAATCAATATAAGTTAAAAATAGTTTAAATATCATCTATTTTATTTTTTAGCATAATTGGATGTTACTAGATGTTAAGTCAAGGGAAAGGAATTCATTGCCTTGGTTGGTGGATTGGCTTATCTTTTGTTTGTAATTAGATACCTTATTTTTAAATTTATGATCTAAATAATGGGCACCAGAATATAAATTATATATTTTTATGTTATTTGATGCAAATGTGAGTGTAGTTAAATTGAATGTGTGTCATGAATCATCTCAAATTTGATGAAAAATAAAATGTTTTTTAGTGAAATTTATTGAGTGTAGTTAAATTGAATGTGTGTCATGAATCATCTCAAATTTGATGAAAAATAAAATGTTTTTTAGTGAAATTTATTGTTGCAGATGGGTTTATGCTATGATATTTTGCAAAAAATTTAGTGATATAAAAACCAAATGCATTTTGAATGAAGTGAATACAAAGATAACATAACACATACATTAACATCATTTAATAAAACTAGGCATCATCAGTCAGAGTTATATACTTCAATTTTTTTCCTTTTATTCAATAATTGAGGCTTTATTGGTTCTAGAAATTTTGAGTTGATTTCATGTTGACCCAAGGGAGATAAATTTCCCACTTACCCTAGTAATCTATTATTTGTGAGCTATTTATGTTATTATTTTATTATCCATTTAACCTTTGATAAGAGTGTTTATGTTTCAAGCATTAATTGTTAACCTGCAAGATTATTTTTATTTATGTGTGTACATTTTCCTTCCAACTATTTTACATATAATTGACTTTATTTTTGAGAGCATTTCATTATCTATTAAATTCAATTCTACAATGTGATTTAACCACATTCGTTAGATTGATAATTTTCATTACAAACAAGTATGCTTCATTAGAAGATTCTTTATTATGTAAGAGTGTTTCCTTTTAATCAATTACAAGAAATTATATAGATTCAATACAAGCCAAAACATAGATATTAGCCCATCAAAATTACACATTATTATAGACATCCATTGGACACTGGCCTTGGTTTGATATGATATCAAACATGAAGTTGATTAAATGAAAGGTTAATGATACCCATTATTTTTGGCACCATTATCGAAGAAAATTTAGGTGTTAGTAAGGTGTAAGATCATAAGATAACAAATAAATAACTTCCCTAAATTCAACATCAATATATAAGCAGACCTAGAGACTCTTAGGGAAGATTCATTCCAAATAAATCTCGAGAGGATACCATAAAATCTTGAATAAAATCTCACCTAGAGAAAGTGGACAAATTGGAAGAAGAGATTAAATAGTCTTTTGTAATTTTTGGAAGAGATGAAGACTTAATCCCACCTAAAATTTTGGATCATACATCAGAGGAAAGGGTCTCCCTCCAAGCATAATTGAAGCTAAAGAACCTTTTAAACCAAATAAGTGAGTATTAACCAAGTATCCTTCTATCCACTTTTGATAACTCACCACCTCCTAGGGATACCCTTTACAACAATTATTGGGAAGAGATGGGAGAAAACATAGGGAATGTATTGAATCTTGATAATTTTTCCAACCAGGCTAATCACCTATAAGGAATTTCACTTATCTTATTGTATTAGAGGATGATAATAAGATCACCATGAAAAACATCTCCACATCCACCCTTCCCACTTTTAGAGTAAAACCTACTGAATATCTTGATCAATTCCTATTTGAATTTAAAGTTTTATGTCAAACTTATGGCTATAGAACTGATAGTCAAAAGTTGAAATTGGTCCTTTCTATATTCAAAGAGTCAGTTATGAGATGGTTCATGGAATTACAACCAAACTCCATTATATCCTATGATGAAATGGAAATGGAATTCTTAGACAAATATCAAGACTATTGTAGAGGTAGGAACATAAAATAAGAATTTTTTAGGATTAAGAAAAATGAGGATTCAAACTTAGAAGACTTCCTTGACCACTTTAAATTCATTCACATGAAATGTGGATATGAATTATGTGAGTAAGTATGTAAAACAATTTTATTAAAGGGACTTGATGATAACACTAGGGAATCTTTTAACCTTATGGGGAAAGGAGACATTAACAAACTTGACCTTAATGATATAGCCAAAATATTCAAAAATTACCAAACAAAGGGAAGAGTTGGGAAATTTAAATCATGAAAGAGTTATCCAATCTAAAAATAGACATCTTACTGCTACTAAAAACTATGTTAGATGGTTGAAAGCTAATTCTAATGCTACCACTGAACCACTAGCCATGTATTTACCTAAGTTTAGTCTAAAGTAAATTCTCATATTATCCTCTAGATAAGAATGATATATGTAGGGTATGTGACATTAATGACCATGATACTAGTAATTTTTACCTCATACCTATCATAAAAAATCAATTTAAATAAGCAACCCAGCAAATATAAGAGCTCAAATAGATATAGAGACAAAGAAACTAGTTTTCCCATAATCAAAATTAAAACCATTTAAGTCCAATATCTCCATATAACCCATGGATGATGACATGGGATACACAAGCACTTCCACATCCATATATACCTCCATCATGTTGGAGGTACAATCATTTAGAGGTGGGGGTGAATTAGTGATGTAAAATATTTCAAACTTCAATTATAATCCTTTCAAACTCTTAATCAATGATCACAAGAATTCATAATGCATACAAGATGTTCATAACAATGACTAATAAATATGATGCAAGATCACACACATAACATAATATCCATGTGGGAAACCCTCTTAGAGAATAAAACCCATTCTCAAGCCTGAAAACACATGGACTACTTGTCCTATAAGATGATCACAAACATGAGACCTTTTAGTGAAGCACCCACTTCACAAGGATCACCCTCCCCTAAGTTTGAAAAAGCACCCACTTTTTATATATTTTTAACACCCACACAACACCTTATGAAATCAAAAAATCCATAACTCTAATTTTAGATCAACCTAATTAGTGAAATAATGTATAACACCTTTGTTTCAACTCATAACACATACTCAGACTTTCTCATATAATAAATGTATCCAAACATGATTTTGGATCACTCTAGGCTTCTTCACTCATCTTCAATCTTCTCTATACTTCAGTCCACCCATTGATCACACTATCTCTAATCTCTTTCCTTCATATCTATCTTATGCTCTCTCAACACATCCACATTCAAGTCTATAATACATTACCTTAGTCTTCACTATTTATAGAGTCTTCATGAATATCAACTTCTAGGTCAACCATAATACTTATCTTAACCCTTAATACATATACCATACTAACACATATCTCAATACCATACTCACAGGTTGGCCATAGTATCCATGGGTCACACTTAAGTAGATACACCTTTCAATTAGGCCTTAGTAGGCCTTATAGGTCTCATGGAGACCTATTCACCCATTTATCACTTTATCAAGCAAATTAAGAACATAAGATCACTTTAAATTACCTAGGTACACTCCATATAATGCTTATGACATCTTCAGGTGAATACATCTACCAAAACACTCTTCTACTAAAGCACAATTTACTCAAACAATAGTCTTGTACATAGTAGCACCATGAATGAACAAATAGTCAAATTTTAAGCTTCATAACTTTGAATTTATAAAAATTAATACTTTATAACTATATTTTATAGATTCCCATTGAATTATTTTACAACTTTCCTTTTTATTGCATCAATAAATTAATTTTCAATCAAAATATATAGCTAAAAAACTATAGACTAGTTTTCCCTCATTAATTTGAATATTCAAATTCCAAAAGTCATTGTTCAAAAACTAAACATCAAGCACTTTAACCTCATATCATGCTACCTAAAATTTTTTGACAAATATTCACCATCTATCTCCTTAAGAGTAACCTAATATTTACCTTGAAATTCTCATCATTGGTCTTTGATCTGAGCTCCCACAATTATGCCACTAGGCAACTCTATGTGTCTTCTACACATTTGACTATTTGACTAGACTTGCATCATCGATCTCCATCTACATGAACACCCACATACCATTTATATTTACTCAAATCAATAAGATAGATACACATTTCAATATCACATTTAATCTCAAGAACCTTTGACAATTTTACTTCACACACATCAATGGATCATAATTTAGATGATGAATGCTCACTGTTAGATCTATTGACTAGTTGACCTCAAAACTGAATGTAGTTAAATTTGATGGTCTCTAGTCCATCATAGTGTGTAAGAGAAATTTTAAATGTTTATAACTTGAGTTATAAAATACTTCAAGTGTCCAAATATTAAGGGTACCTTCTTGACATTATAGACAACATCTCCATAAAAATGTTTGACCTCAGTTTACTTTTTGAGTACTTGCATTAAATGCACAAACTTGCTAGTTCATTCATATATACATGACATGTAGTGATGGTTTGTCTTCTATTAAGATATAAAATGCATGTTTATCTTTGCAAATGATCAAGTGACACACCAGAACTTCACCAAGACATTTATGGATGCCTCACGACTTCTTATTTATCCTTAAAAACCTAAAAATATGTCATATATTCTCCAAGATATCAAACATAGCTTATTTTTCATTAATAAAATAGTATCTCATGTTTTATTTGACATCAATGACAACCTAACATCAATGACCATTCTCAAAAATATCCCTCTTTGTCATTGATGAGAAAACACCCTTAGAATGACTTCTTACTCATTTCAACTTCTTCAATCTGATCTTTCTCTCTCTTTGAAATTAATGACAAAGGGTCTCTTCCTTAACATGCCAACATTCATTCCTCAATATCATGTAGTCATTAAAATATTATTTAATATTCTCAAGATACTTACATACTTTCAAGAATATTAATCAATTACTCCCTTTTGACATGCACCAATATGAACCTAGATTTCTCTAATCCTTGGACCTGACAAACTACTCACAAATATTAGGAAGCTCCCCCTAACATCAAGTTCCATCTCATATCATATATTTTTTGACATAGACCAATCTAAACTTGGGATTTTCTGATCCCTGGACCCATCTACCTATAAAAATCACAAGTTATCTTTCCTCATGCATGCAGATTGAATACCTTTTCAAAACATGACTTGGTTTGATCAAGTCATCATATCAATCTTCTTGAATTCATAACTATAGCAAACATCTTTACACTTGTATCATGACTAAATCATCCTCATGTATGCTTCTCCTCACATCATGCACATCTTCTTTAAGCCACTGAAGTTGAATAAGTTATCTCCCCCATAGCCAAACACATCTTTCATATTATTGAATTGAAGAGAACATACCTTTATACTGATTGACATTTTGATCATCAACTAGAGCACACACACTTGCTTCCACACAAGAAAGATCTCTCCTAAGAATCATAGGTAGATACACCAACTTGTCATAGAGGGAGTAAAGATCCCAAAACTTAGGAGACTCCTATATCTCCATGCTCTTACTTGACTTGTAGTCTTTACTCATCTTAATATTGCCTTTGATTGAGTTATCAAACTTATTATTTTCTTTTATTTCAGTATCCTGTTTAATTTCTTTGTCCATTTGGGTAGATAAGGCTTGTTCCTTAATAATTGAACTTGTTACCTATTATTTCATGGAAAATAAGCCAATTTTATATTTTTTATCATTTACCTACTTAGGCTTACATTCAATATGACTCATCTTCATGATAGGATTGATAATATTTGAATTAGAATATTGATCATTCTTTTAGAACCTTATTATGTGACATCTCTCATGACATTTGAAAAAAAATGAGGTTTATCAAATTGTACATACCTTGTGATTGAGATATATGATTATTCCTTTAATTTTCATGAATTCATTCATGTATCTGATCATTTGGTTTCCTGATGAATATATTACAAAACTTTGCAATATGATCAAAACCTTGACACTTGTAGCAAAATATGTCATTATTTCCTTGTGAACCTATTGACTATCTTGAGTGATAATTTTCTTCATTATTTACATTGTATTTCTCATAATTCCATGAAAATTTATTCCTTGAAGATCTTTTACAATATTTTGACCTCTAACCAAACTGATTACATGAGTAACAATGACCATTAAAATTTTCATACCTCATATAATTTGGTTTTCTGATTTGATTTGTGTTCATTCTATCAATACCTTCATTTCTTGACTAATGACTGATCTTCAAAGCCTTTATCTTGTCTTCAGTTACATGATTTTGTTCTTCTTTGTATTTAAGACTAGATTTATCACTAACATGCTTTTGAATAGTTAGAATATTGTCAAGATCATTTGAACTCTTTTCATACTTCAAAAATGACTTTACCTTACGAGATATTTTATCTAAATCAAATTTTAATAACTCAATTTCAATCACATACCTTAATCACTCATCTTATTTGGCTTTTAGGCTTGTAAACATAGTTTATAATTGACTATTGAGATGTTTGATAGTATCTTAGTATTCCTTGGTGTCATCATTCATTATTGCTTCAAACACACATAATTATTGTTCATAGCCCTTGATTTGTGGCATCATATTATTTTTGTTTTTCTTCTTAATATTCAAATATTCAAGATCATTTATCAATTCATCCTTATTATCTAAATCATTAGTTGTATCTTTGTTTATCATGAGATCATCTCTTTTATATCTAATTCCTTCTAACTTTCTTTCTCATAACTTGATTTGGTTTCATCTACAAAGATTTCATCTTTGATTGATGCATGATGCATTCTTCATCATTACTCTTTACTTATTCATTAAGAGCACAAACCTGAGTTTCTATCTATTATATGATCTCATCATTCTTCTTGACTTCATTACTCAACCTTCCTTCAAAAATACTAATGCGCTCCTTATAGGATTTGATCAAGAAATCTTGTTTTATGTTCTTTCTTTGTAGTATCTTCATTTCTTCCAAAGTATCTAGATATCTATCTTCAAGAGTGATTTTCTCATCTTCTTCCTCTGAGGTATCTCCACCAAAGAAATCTCTGCTTAAAGAACATTCACATTAATTATCACTAAAAGCCATGAACAATTTCTCTTTGTCCTCATTATGAAAAGAATCATCACTATCAAATGTGTTAACTTCTTCTTCTATAGAAGAGTTACTATCTTCTTCATGGTAAAGGCTTTTACTGGCTTTGTATGATTCCTTCTTTTCATTTTTCTTACTGAAGAACTTTTTGTACTTGCTAAGACCCTCAGATTTCTTATGTTCATCCTCATGAGATTATTTATAAGCTTATTTGAGTTCAAACTTGTCTATACCTGGACATCTAGTTACAAAATGACCAACTTTTCCACATGAAAAAAAATTGAAAGGAAGTTTTCCTTCATACTTACCTAACCCTACATTCATTTTATTGAAATCATGGCTTCAAGTTTATCTTAATTAAGATCAAAATCTTCAAGAATTAACTTGTTCTTCTTGGATTTTGTATCCTTGATAACCTTGAAGGTTTATTCCTTATTAGCAGGTTTATCCTCATCAATTCTCATTTCATAAGTAGTAAGGATGCCATGCAGTTCATCCATCTTCAACTAAGTGAGATTATGACTTTCTTCTACAACAAAAAATTTTAAATCAAATTTGAGTGTAATATTTCTCAATACTTTTTGTAATATAGTATCTTCGTCAATCACCTCTCTAAGACATATGATCATTTTTACTACCTCATCAATCCTTAAAAGATAGGATGCCACAATATCTTATTCCTTCATTCTGAGGCATTGAAATTACCTTCAGTATGTCTATAATTTAGCTAGTTTTACCTTTGAGTTTCCTTCAGATAGTTTGTAATTTGACCCAAATTTCCTTAGTAGACTTGCAATGGATAACTTTGGTGAAATTAGCCTTAGATAGAACACAAATTATAACATTCATATATTTATAAATATTCTCACTCAACTTATTGTCATCAACACTATTTGGAGGAGTAGTTTGTCTAGTGTAATCATCCATGATAGATTGCCAACTATCAAACCTGAGAGAAATGATGTATGTTCTCATCCTTATAATCTAAAAATCATAATTTTAACCTTTTATTAATTATTCTTTCTTTATATATAAACCCTACATTTGTTAACTTTCCATATGTACTTTTGATCACCTTCAAGTGGTTAAACTTGCAATGAATGTCTTGCTCTGATAAAAATTATTGGAGGTACAATCCCTAAGAAGCGGGGTGAATTAATAATACAAGATATTTCAAACTTCAATTTTAATCCTTTTAAACTCTTAATAAATTATCACAAGCATTCATAAAGTATACAAGATGTTCATAATAATGAATAATAAATATGATCAAGATCACACACATAACACAAGATATATATGGGAAACCCTCTTGGGGAATAAAACCCACTCTCATGCCTAAAAACACATGGACTACTTATCTTATAATATGATCATAAACATGAGACCTTTTATTGAAGCACCCACTTCACAAGGAGCACCCAACATTAAGTATGAATAAGAGTACGCTTGTTATCTATGTTGAGTATCCACACAACACCTTATGAAATAAAAAACTCTAGAATTCTGATTTCATATCAATCTGATTAGATAAACAATTTATAACACCTTTATTTTAACTCATCACACACTCTCAAACTTGCTCATATAAGAAATGCACCAAACACCCTTTTGGATCACTCTAAGCTTCTTCGCTCATCTTAAATATACTTTATACTTAAGTCCATCCACTAAGCACACTATCTCTGATCTCTTTCCTTCATCTCTATGTTCTGTGCTCTCAATACATCCACATTTAAGTCTAGAAACCATTACCATTATCTTCACTATTTATAGAGTCTTCATGAATATCAACTTCTAGGATGTCCATAATACTTGTCTTAACCCTTAAAACATCTAACTTTCTAATACATAGCTCAATACCATCCTCCCAGGTTGGCCATAGTATCCATGAGTCACACTTAAGTAGTTACACCTTTTAATTAGTGATTTATATCCCTTATAGGTCTTATGGAGACATATTTACCCATTTAACACTTCATCAAGCAAATTAAGAACATATGATCATTTTCAAATACTTGCATTCACTTCATATAACCCTTATGACATCTTTAGGTGAATACATCCACCAAAACACTCTTTTGATAAAGCATAATTTACTTAAACAATAATTTTATACATAATAGAACCATGAATAAATAAATAGTAAACTTTGAAGATCCATAAATTTGAATGTACAAACATTCAGACTTTCTAACTAGATTCTCTAGATGCACCTTGAAGTCCTTTACAACTTTTCCTTTAATGAATCAAGAAATTCATCCTGGATCAAAAGATATAGCTCAGAAACTATAGATTGGTTTTCCCTCATTAATTTTAATATTCAAATTCCAGTGGTCACTATTAAAACACTAAACATCAAGAACTTTAACCTCATATAGTTGTCCCTATAAACTTTGGATAAATACACACCATCGATCTCCTCAAGAATAGCCTAGTCTTTAACTTAAAAATCTCACTATTGATCTTTGATCTGAGCTCCCATGATTATTATACTTGGTAGATCTACATGCTTTCTACACATTTGACTATTTGGCTTGACCCACACCATCGTTTTCCATCTACATGAACACCCACATACCATTGATCTTATGTCAAACCAATGAGATAGAGACACATTTTAGTAGTACAATTAATGTCAAGAACCTTTAACAATTTGACTTTACATGCACCATTGAATCATAATATGGATTATGAAAGCTCACCATTAGATCTCTTGACTAGTTGACCTTAGACTTAAATGTAGTTAAAATTGATGGTAATTGGTCCATCACAGTTTGTAAGAACAACTTTAAAGGTTTATAAATTGAGTTTGAAAACACTTCAAGAGTCTAAATATTTAAGGTACCTTCTTGACACTATAGAAAACATCTCCATGAAATTATTTGAACTTATTTGACTTTATAAGTGCCCTCATTAAATACACAAACTTTCTAGTTCATTCTTATCTACATGATGTGCAGTAACTGTCTGGCTTATCTTAAACTAAAATATGCATGTTTCTCTTACCAAATTATCAAGTGACACACCATAGCTTCACCAAGATGTCTATGAATGTCTCACATCTTCTTCTTTGTCCTTATAAAACTACAAATATGTCATATATTCTCCAAGATATCAAACACAACTTTTATGTCATCAATACACTAGTATCTCATGCTCTTTTTGACATAAATGACAAACTAACATCAATGATGATGCTAAACAATCACAGGGTACATAAGAGTGGACACAAAAACCATGGGTACCCCAGCCCCACGACTAACCATGGATGCCCCAACCTAATCCTTAACTATAGACAAACCAGTAATGGATTCCCTAATAGAACTTTAACCACCAAAGGAAGTTTAGACAATAATAGGTATTAATGACTCTACCTACCACTCAACCACCATAATCATAACAAGTGTCTCAACATTAATTGCTTACACAACTAGTATCAAACCTAAAGAATAGGAAAACAACTCTTGTCTATGGAACATAATAAAAAAAGAACCATGGGGATTAGTGATATTGATTATCAAAATGTCCAACTTCAGTCAGGAAAAATGTTATAAACTTCCAATAACCATCACTAAAGTTCTTAGTGAAAAAGTATATCTGCATAGATAGCCAATCAATGAAAAAGAGTCTAAAGGGTTAAGAGAGAAGAGTTAGAAGATGAATTGACAAGGTGTTTAGGAGAGACTAGTCTAGTTTTGAAGTTTGATAGTGAAGCTCCAAATCTTGATAATGAAGCTCTAGACTTCACTAGTAAATATCTGGATGCTATCAAAATAACTTTAGCATTTGTCAACAATGATTTGAAGTCTATCAGATCAACTCTAGAGCCCAATAATGAGGCTTTAGAGTCTGTCAAAATAGATCAATATTATAATAGTAAAGGTCTAAAATTCAATATAAAAACTCTAAAAATAGACTATATTCTTCTACAGACCAACAATCTAGCTCCAATCCTCCTAATGTTAGATATGATCACATACCCTTATAATAGAGCATTATAACATGGGAATAGAATAATCAAGGCTCACTTTAACATCTTTCCACTATCCATTGGTGAAAACAATCTCACAAGGGGATAATTTATTTAAATAGATAACTACATTCCATATACTATTACCACATACATGTCCTTTGAACTATCTAATGATTGAGTTTAGACCAATAAATTCCATTCAAATAGAAACCAAGTAAATAATTATCTAACCAAGAAAGATGTTAACTATAAATAGTTGGTTAGATAACGAATAATAAACTAAGGTGTTTGATGTCTTGAAAAATCATACAAAATGCCTTTTCATGGGATTATGGTGACATGAGAGGTATCCACCCAAGTGTGTGTACTCATCATAGACTATATATTTACTAAAAATACAAGACTTATGAAACAACCTCAAAGAAGGATTAATCCAACATTAAGGAATATAGTCAAGACTAAGATAGAGAAACTTTTAGAGACAGGATTCATTAATCCAATATCTAATAGTCAATGGGTCTCACCACTTATCATTATTCAAAATAATAATGGCAAGTGGAAAATATGAATAAAATACTTATAACTCAAAATACACCATGGAAAACTACTTTACTTTGCCTTTTATAGACCAAGTGTTGAATAAATTAGCTGGGAAAAAGTATTTATCTTTATTAGATGGGTTTAGAGGTTATAATTAGATAAGGATAGGCCTAGAATACTGCTATAAGACAATGTTCACATGCCTTTGGGGGAATTTTTATTATAGAGTGTTACCTTTTGGTCTTTGTAATGCACCTAACACCTTTCAAAGATCAGTTTAGGTTATCTTCATTAATCTAACCAATGGATGTGTAGAGGTGTATAATGTTGGATATTTTGATTAAGCTTTAAATAATATAGATAAAGCATTAACAATATGTTAACATCATCAACTATCTCTAAGCCATGAAAAATGCATAATGATGGTAAATCAAGGAATTATTCTAGGACATCACATTTGTTCCCGAGGGATTCAAGTATATCCTATAAAGATAGAAGTAATTACTAACATGATTTTTCCTTAAAACTAGACTGATATCAAAAGTTTATTAGGATAGGTAGGGAAATATATATATTTCATATAAGACTTTAGTAAGGTAACTGCAACCATGTTCTCTTTGCTCACTAAGGATATTGAGTTTTTGTGGACAAAATAATGCCAACATGCCTTTGAGGAAATTTTTTTTTCAAGCTAATTTATACTCTAATATTAAGGGGACTTGATTGGAATCAACCATTATATATTCATATTGATGCTTCCAACAATGCCATGGGGGTAGGCTTGGGTAAAAATCATGAAGATGGAAAGATGCATGTAATTTATTACATCAACAAGGACCATAGAAAGAAATTGCATAACCACTATGAAGGAATTATTATCTATCATGATGTAATGAACAAATTGAGGCATTATATCACTAGTTATAAAATATTTGTCTATATAGATCACTCAACCATAAGGTACCTCTAGAATAAACTAGTGGTAGGAGGTAGGATCATCAAGTGGTTATTACTTTTATAAGAATTTGACATCACTATTATTGATAAGACTAAAAAAATTAATGTGTTTACTTTCTATCTAAATTGAATATTTTAGGTGAAAAAGAGATAGTAGAGGATAGTTTCTCAGATGAGTAGTTATTCATGATATCAACACACTCACCTTGGTTTGTTAATATGGTAAACTACTTGGCTATATGGAAGTTTCCTTTCTATTTAACTTCTAAATAAAATATCTAGTTAGAGATAGTTCATGTTTTAAATGGCTTAATGGTGTATTTTTTAAGTGTGGATTGACCATGTGCTTCATAGGTATGTTAGAGAGGATAATACATATGACATCATAAGGTATTATCATGATGAACCTGGTGGAGGCCATTATTCACTCTAAAGTATTATTCATAAGACCCTTGTGGTTGGATACTACTTTCCTTACTCCATAGGCATGTGAAGAAATATATTTGGTAGTGTGATCCTTGTCAAAGTATGGGTAATCCCAAATTTTCTAATGAAATGCCTATCCATCTTTAGGTGGTTTTAGAACCATTTTAAAAGCGGGGTTAGATTTTTTGGCCCTATTTATCCCCCATCCAAAGGGAAGGATTACTTACTTGTATGCACAGACTATGTCACCAGGTGGACTGAGGTTCAAGATCTCCCATTTGTATGGGAAGGAATAGTTTCTAATTCCTTGTACTTCAAGTTTATGTAAAGGTTTGGAGCACCAAGGGAGATATTATTTGATCAAGGACCATAATTCATGTCAAACATGATAAATACCTTCACAAAATATTACTTGATCAACCATAAGAAATCATCTTCTTATCACCCTTAGTAAAATGGACAAGTAGAGGTTACCAACATATTAGAGAACATTTTTACCAAGATAGTCAACATCAACAAAATTATTGGGAAGACAAGCTACCTTAAGTAGTATGGGCATACAACACCACATTGAAAACCACCATAGGGTTCTCTCCTTATAAAATTGTGTTTGGTAATAAACATTTATTTCCCATAAAATTTGAATTGTAGACTTTAAGGATAGCAACAAAAGCTCACATAAACTTTGATGAAACGTAGAGAGAGATAATTCTTCATCTTAATGAAATGGATGAGATGATAATAAAAAAAATTTAGAAAAGAGAAATTATTTATCACAAAAATAAATAATGGCATGATACTCACATTAAAGGTGGAAGATTCAAGGAAGGAGATAGGCACTATTGTTTGATTCTAAGTTTCAACATTTCAAATGGAAATTAAGAACCAAGTGGTTGTGACCTTTTTAAATATAAAAAATATTTGATATTTGTGAATTCCAATTTCTACTCATAGATGGATATCAAAAAATTCTTTTGTTCAATGGACATAGGTTGATACTTTACCCAAACCCTCCAATTAAGGAGTATTTCTTCAAGTAAATTCAATCTCAAAGTGAATTTGGATATGAAGTACCATGTTACTCCATTATAGTCAAAGAAGATATATTGAATTCTAATGAGGAGGAGAATTGAAAACCATAAATTGTGGTTCTCCTCCCAATAAAGGAGAAGGATTGAAACCTAGAAATGGTGGTCCTTCTCCCAAAATCAAAAAGTAAAACATAGAAAATAAAATGAAAAGGAGATGTTGAAAACCAAAAATGGATGCTTCTCCATGGAATAAAGTAATAAAACATGGTGATTAGTCATTTCCTTGTATATGCTTATAACTAACTAATATGTTATAATCATGGTAGGACAAGTGGCAACATGAGGAGCAAAGGAAATATCAAAGTCGTTAAGGTATTTGGTATTCTATTTTTATATGTAAGATTAAACTTAGGTTTTAGGATGTTATGTTTTCTCACCCTTGAAGGAGGTTACACAAATTGGGAAGGTGTACTAAAATAATAAAACTATCCTAAAAATGGAAATACCAAAAAGGGTTTTGACAAAAAGTAATATGATGTCATTCTCATGACATCATTAACAATAATGGAAAAAATGTATTTTTGATACAATCATGGTAGTTTTCCTAGTTAGGAGCTTTGGAAATCAATTCTATAAATTTTTGATGCAATTCAAGTATGTGGGAAGTATATGGGCACTCTTGAAATCATTAAAAAGGTCTTTCCACATCTGACATTCCTTGCATCCATCCACAAATAGTTACACCTCACATGAGTAAAACCTCAGGTATCTCCCAAACCTATATGTAATTAAATGAATATTTTAAAGCATAAAACATGCTAATTCATTTTTAACTCCTTGCTCATGTAGAGAAAATTTTTCAATACTCTATTCTTACCCCATGAAAGCCTTGCAATTTCTCACTATGGGTCTTAAGAAGAAATCAAAGCCTAAATCTACAAGTTTATTACTGGTAGATGAGATAATAGCTATCGTGTTAAAAATATCAATATGGATAGAATTTATCAAAAAATTCCAAGGCTATGAATAAATATTTCTAAAATAATTCATCACAATTTAAAGGATAATTTTTCCACCATGAAGGTGGTGAAGATTCCATTTACTAGCCAGGTAATTATTGAGTTGGTAGGCATTCCAAATGAAGGTGTAAGAATTGTTGGTAGGTCCAATTTCAATGATCTTATCTAGATATTCAATAAAGAAGGATAATCATCACCTGAACTGATTATAATCCCTTAAGGAATGAAAAATGAATAAAAAGTGAAATTCAACTAGAACTTTAGAGGACAACAACTTTCTAGGTGATTAAGTATCTAAATTTTGATGACTAATATGGTTCATTGGGTTGTGATTCCATGATAATTATCATTTATTTAAGGCAAGGGTTACATAATTCTAAACATAAAATAAATTTTACTATGTATTTATTGGGTGCCATACAAATTATGGCTTTAAATCATTAGAAAGGGTCAGGGTCTGTCATACACCATGGGCTTATTTAGATCAGTAGTAAGTCTAATTTCCTTAATCAACCAAATGGAGAGGTAGCTTGGCAATCCTTTATGAATAATAAAATGAAGAGGCAACCTAAGACAAAAATGAAAACATTTTATGTAGCTAGGACTCCAAAATATAGATCCAAATAAGGCACTTACACAAAAGGTCCAACTCTAGAGAAGATTTAGAAGAAGAAATTAAAATCAAGGGTTTCATAGGTAGGCTCCAAGGTTACCTCAAAGCCAACTAAGGAATTGATACAAAAGAGGAAATTAAGATCTAGGATTTCACAAGCTAGCTCTGTAATGATTCCATACGTATTTGTTTCTCAATAAACTATAGTTATTTTTTAGTAAGAAAGACATAACCCTAAACTACCTTGACCCAAAGTTTTGAGAAGATATTATCAATGAAAAATAATGCCTATACCAGAAGAATCAAGACCTATTGCTCCATTAAAATAGAGAATAATAAAGTTGATTTTATAAGAGGATGAATACTTGAAAAGGGGTGCCACATAGATATTGGGAACCCTCAATAAAAAAAATACTATGTCACACAAAAGTGTGTGGGAGGAACCTTGAATAGAATAAAATTGGCATGCAGAAGGTGAAGAGGAACATATAGTAGGAATTAAAGAACTGGCTGACATGGAAAAATCCTTGAAAAAGGCTACAATCAAGGTTCCTCCATATTTAATACGTTCACTCTCCTCTCCTTCACCTTCATCATCAAATCCATCCCTTGATAAAGGTAAATCCCTAATGACTAAAGGATAATAAGAAGAAAAATCCCATTATTCAATTTCTAAAGAGGAGATAGCATTAAGTAAGCCCTTCTTCTTTATAAATCAACAGTCATAATGAAGTAGCATGTAAAAGAGATTGCTTTCCTTCAACTAAAAATCCAAGGTAGGGAAACTAATATCTCCTCTTCAATAATAAAATTGGAATTTTTTTAAAAATGGTCTATAGAAAGATACAAGGATATAGGAGCACTCTAATAAAATATAGTTGAGTTAAATACAATACTAGACCAACAAGATCAAATCCATCCCAAACAACAAGAAGATAAAGAAGTCCAAAACTTATTGTCTTATCAAGATGTTACGCCTATATGGGATAGGACCTATATTAAACTCAAGGAGATTAAGATAATAAATAGAAATATTAAAGAATAAATCAAGAAATTAAAATAAGATTGTGAGGAAGTAAAAAAACAAAATCAGAACACATATGTTTTTCTCCTAGAAACTTATAAAATAGGAGAAAATATTTTTGCCTATAGAAAACCCTCATATATCTACAATATTTTTACCCATGAGCAATTTTATAGATGGAAACTCCTAATAATTTCCTATGAATAAAACCATGATATAAAATGTGAAAGAGAATTTATGGAGAGTTTATAAGTAGTAATCCTAAAAGGAAAGATTTATTGTGTGAATATTAGTTATGTAATCTCATTCTAAAATATGAGATTAGATTCATGGTTAACTTGTTCACAAGAAAAGTTCATTTCAAAGCTCTCCTTTCTATCATTAGGAATCAGATTACATGGAACCAAATAAATGATGAATATTTTTAGGAGGTAAGAATTGTAGGACTCTACATAATACTCCAATTTCCTAATACACCTAAGTTTCTCTGGGATTTCAAAGCTCAATACTACTTGAGAATGTGTGATCCTTATCTACAGACTCTATATCATAACATTAAAAATTTTGATATATTTGTTGAACATCATTTTGATGAAATAAAAAGATCATGTTGAAAATATTGGACACACTAACCATACCTTTGAAAATAAGAGAAGTGATTTATCCTACCAATCTTAGATGGATTCTTCAAAGAGGCCAGATAGTAATATAAGTAACTGTTTAAGTTATTCATGGAGGAGGAACCAAGTCATGGATTGGCATGATATTTAGGCCACCACTCCTTCTTAGTCCACTATCACCTTGGTAGAATGCAAAACCCTAGTCACATGAGTAGTTTGACAGATGATTTACATTAATCTCTAAAGATATGAGATTTGTTCATGAAAGCATAATAGATTTGGACCACTACTATGATGTCTATGATCTCATCCTAATGTTGGAATAAATTATATTCAATTATGAATAAAGTAATCCCTAGCTTTCAAGAGGAGTTGAAAAAGGTAAGGTGTAGGGGAAATTATGAGTCCATTATTTGATTCATTATATCCACACATCAATTATGTTACACCTATTAACCTACCTTCATGGTTTGAGTATTACATGCATCTTAGGACTTATGGATATTCTAAAAGTAGAAGATAGGTACTTATGTCTTAGTTAGTTTTGTGTGAGTCTATGTTCTCACTCTTACCACTATGTTTTAACAATTGTCATGGTTATTCCTTAGTTTTTTCATGTACATGAAGGATTATGGACTATAATTGAATAATAAAATATTTTGGTGAAGCAAATAAACCATTACAAATGAGATTAGAACAAGATAAAACCCTATAGTGAAGCTCCATATTTTATTAATGATGCTCTAGAGTTGATCAATGAAGCTCTAGACTTTAACAGTTGAGTTTTGGAGTACTATAGGTGTCCTATGAATGAACCATGAATCTCTTATCTTGTTAGTAGAGCTCCATCATTGCTAAAAATATTGCCTAAGACAATTTTTATGCATATTTAGTATGCCAAATATATCTAAACATCTTTTCCAAAATTATGTATACACATACTTTCTATAGGCATTCTATTTTTAGAATATCAGAGACAACACCATTGTATATACATGAGGTTTTGGGTTACCAAATCTATTTATGTAAAGAAAAAATAATGTAAATAATTGAATAGAATTATATATAGTTATATTACCTATCTTTATAATATTCTTCTTTGTGATGTGGGTAGTTGTAACACATCTCTCTATTTCTACAAGTATATTTGATCACCATTATGATCTAGTTACATTGTTAATTTATTATATGTAATTTGGGATAATAGATTTAAGGTGTTCAAAAATAAAGTATCATGTTCCTAATATCCCAAGGGATAAGTAAGTGATTTATATTAGCATATGTACCCTAAAAATTAGAGATATCAGATCTAGTTCCAGTTTGTAACTGAGTATATTAGAACCATAAAAGTAGATGATCATTTAAAAAACTACCCAAAACATAACTATTATGAAATGAACACAAATAAACCCATAATTTTGTTTAAAACAAGGGTTATTTCCCATTTTGATCTTGCATTACACATATTACAATAGTGTACTTAAATGGTAACTCAGTTTAAGCACATAATTTGGGTATCAAGATCCATAGTTAGCAAATAATGAGAATGTTAAATGAATAAGGAATACAATCCCTCATGAAATATTATCAAGATTATTCCACCAAGGTGCCCCAAAATACTTAAGAGAATAATAAGGAAATTTTTCTATCATAGATCATGATTCAATCTACAAGATTATTAAACATATTAAGCACACAAAGTCTCCCAAAATTATATTTGATCCTTATGCAAAGGTTCTTAGACTTTCTACCTTGATTAGAGTCGTGAAGTAATAATCAAAGTAAATAAGTTGATATTACCTTTTAATCTCTAAAAGGATACAAAAAACCTCTCTCAAATTATATTTAGTCATCTTTTACTTATCACTGCACTTAGGATTAATAGATAACTTTTTGTTATTGAGATAAGGTAACCTATAAAAGAGATTTGAGACAACATATCTCTTCTAGAAAATAGAAGAATTATATAGCTTGATAAAGCCACCAATTTTTATAGTAAGAAACCATTATTTAAATCACACATACATAGTATGTGAATTATCACAAAAAGGACATCATGTCTTTTACAACAATAATACCACAAGAGATGGGCAATCATCATAAATTATGAAAAATATTAATATATTTTTATATATTCCCACTTTCATATTATTTTGGGATAAATATAATTTTCATGTCTATATAAATTCTTTCCTTATAACATGGAAACGATACCCAAATGATATATTTACATTTTAAATGAACCTCTTATACAAATACACTCTAAATGAATGAAGTGTATTTAACAAGACAACCACAATACAACCCATAACACATACTTTGGAAACAACATTAAGAAACCATGAATCATAATCTTTTGATCACTTAAAATTTCATTTTCCACTAAACCTAAAGTGATAATGTTAATATAAATGGTCAAGATAATGCTAATCAACTCATCTTACACTTATTAAATATCCTGACATACAATTTAAATAACATCATGACAATTTTAATTTGCAAGAATAAAGGAATTTGTGTTATCTAAACATATACTTACATAACTTGTCTATATAACGAATACCATGCCATGAGCCACTTATTCAATGAATATATTTAGCTTTAAATAAATGCTTACAAGAAGTATTCGCACAAAAATAATACAATTCATCACATATATAAGTAATTAACTTACTAATCATTGTAATTTCATACAACACTTGGTTCTTCAAACCAAATTATCATGATAAAAGGATAAATGTAATTTATATACTCTATACTTACCAACTAAAACATAATAGTACTAAAATAATAAAATTTCTCTAACTTGATTAGTTAGGTCAAGACAATTCCAAATGTCTTTACACTTAACAAGCTAACAAGGAGCATTTCTACTATAAAAGCATTCCCAAAATGATATCCAAATATCATGTCCAAAAGTAGAAAGGTTACCTCCATTATTTATTTCAATACTTTTGATGTTAATCTCAAGTTATAAAGTAATATTAACAAAAAACTATGGAGTTAGATATTTTTAAACCATAATTTCTAGACTATTGTGAGCTGATTTGCACAAAAAACAATGTAAATGGCTAAAAAGAATGCCTTACCAAAAATATGAAATGATCTAATAAGAATGATATAAGGAAATATATTGAAATATAAATGTTGCATATTCCATTATTAAATGTATTTTTGATAAAATCAGATATCTACTATAAAAATCAAGTCTCTTTTGAGTCTAACTTGTAGCTAGTTAAAACCTAGAAATGCAGTTTCTATTACAATTTTCTTCCAAAAATGGTACCACCAAAAATCAATTGAGTTAAGAATAATTGATTTGAGTTTTGATTCTATTTTTCATATTATAAAATAATATATTACAACTCTTATTATTCATCAACTAAAGGTTTAGGTAATTATTAAAGGTTGTTCTTCAGGCATATTTGGGTTGATTTTCCAACAATAAAAGGATTATCAAAATAATTATGCCTCTTTACAATATTTATTAAATTACCCAAATACATAAAAATAAACCAAGGGGAATACCCCAAAAATCAATTCACTTTCATATATAAGTGAAAACACATATACTCACCTATACAAAGTGAATAATTGCCCATAGAAATACATAGTCAACTCATCCACATTCAAGATTTTGAATTAAGTCATATAAATGTATGCAACTAGAGATATAAATTCATGTAATAAAATCATCTATTTCAATGATTTAATCCATACATTTAATATCTTAAATGTTTTATCAAACAATTCATAAGCATCCTTTATGAACTAAATTCTAGCTATATAATAATTTTAGAATTTTGTCAAACAATTCATAAGCATTATTCATGAACTAATTTCCATCCATATAATCATTAGAAATTTCATCAAATAGTTCATAAGTATCCTTCATGAACTAATTTTCATCCATATAATGGTTTAGTGATTTCATCAGACAATTCATAAGCATCCTCTTTGAGGCAATTTAGAAAATAAATTATAGCCATACAATTTACCAACAATTTCTAGCCATTCAATTGAGAAACATATTCCAACAAATAAATATATCAATAAATTCTAGCCATTCATTTTGGCAAAACAAATTCTATCTATGTCAATTTGGAAAAACAATTCTAGCCATGTCACTTTGGCAAATAAATTCCATCCATGTCGATTTGACAAACAATTTTCAGCCATATAATTTGTTGATAGATTTCATCCATGTCAATTTGGAAAATAAATTCCATCCATATAATATATAAAAAAAATTCTAGCCATATAATTTGGTAAACACAACAAGAGAAATAATATGAAAAATCAGATATTAATATCATAAAAATGAAATTGATTCAACCATTTTACACAATCAAATTGGTAACCTTATCTTCAAATAAATTATCAAATTATACATAAAAAATAATTCACTCATTTTCTCCATAAATTGAGAGAATAAGAAAATACCATTTTCATATCAAAATCCCCTTACTCATTTGGAGTATAGGCTCACATATGCTTGTCCAGGAAAGCATATCTGGGTATATACCCCAGTATAATCTAAAAATAATTACCTTATTGATGTTTTCAATTATAATCCAAAAATATTTCAACAAGAGGAAGAGTGACTTGATTGGATAAATAAGTTTCATTATTTATTTTATTACCTAACTTGACTTGGCTTTGATGGTGCCATAAAACCTCTCCTCTATGTAGCCTCCCAAAATGGCTATGCAATCTTTGCCTGAGCATTTCCTAGATGGAGTAAAATGAAGACTTTGCAATAGGGTATGGACATCCATATAACTGTAATAAAAATAAAAAAATATCATATGCCCTAATATGCATGTATGCAAAATGTGGAAGCACAAAAAATTCCCATGAATTTCTATCATCTATCTATTGATAACACTTGGCATGGCTACTATGCAGCTTAGACTTCTAGTTGTCATGGCATGCCCCTCACTCCTATTCTTCTAGAAGTTTTTTTCACAAGCTATAAGCCTTATTTAGGATTCTACCAAATTAGCCTTTTGATCAATAATAATAAAAATTATAATAGGTATAATATTTACCATGATTTTTTTTGCCTTTATAAAATAATTAATTTCCAATCATAACAATAATTGGTTTAAATATAAACCTAGTCCATTTATGGATTATTAAAAAAAACATAATATATTTTAAATTAAATCATTTAATTTAAACCTTGGAAATTAATATTTCTTGATGATTTTTATAATTTCATTCTTAATGCCTTTACAAGACTCTAAATAATAATCCAAATAACATAAAAAGGCTTAATACATTAGTTTTGGAAGACTTATTCATGAAAATCCTTCACCATAATAACTTAGGTCATGGCATGTTAGTCCATCACCATTACACCTTTTTATAGACATCCATTAGACACTATCCTTAGTTTAATATGACATCAACCATGAATTTGATGAAATGAAGGGATAAAAACACCCTTCAAGATGCAAGGTTCATGGATATGGTACAAGAAAAGTCTTCTACTCCACAATTTTTTTTGAAGACCATGGATGAGATTGATCTACTTTTTCACTTTGATATAGAGATTAGATTAGTGGTTATGTAGATGAAAAAATTGTTTAAGGAGCCCACAAATTATTTTGGAAGATACTTATAACGAGAAAAAATTAAGAGGGATGCAAGGTTCAGGGATATGGTACAATTAGCGTCTTCTAGTCCAAGAATTCATTGGATACCATGGATGATACTGAGCTACCTTTTCACTTCAATATAGAGACTAGCTTGGTGGTTATGCAAATGAAAAAATTGATCTAAGAGCCCACAACTTAAAATTGAATACAGTTATGAAGCAAAGAGTTGTTGGAGAAGAAATAAAAAAGTATCAACAAATTCAAACTTTGGAAAATAACTTGATATCTCAAGTAAAAATATTGAAGGAAGTTTTAGATGATAATCATACTTTACATTTTAGAATGAGAATTTAATCAAAACAATAGGATATTAAATTCAATAATAAAATTACAGAGGGAAGTGAATAATTTAAGGGTAGAAACTCAACCTATAGATGAGGTGATGGATATAGGGCATCCTATATAGTATATTATTACAATAATAAATTTTCAAGGCATTTAGCATGGATGAGACTACACTCTCTTATCATTCTCATCCTTTAGAATTAGCTTCCAGACATACCCAAGAACTAAACCCCCTAGCAAGATCTATCTCATAAGACACTTAGCATTTAGGACATGATGCACCAACCACCATAAAACAAGATGACAAATCCACTGAAGATATGCCTTCTACCTAGAGTTAAGCCTGTTAGTAGACTTGCTATTATTTTTAGTGGTATAGTGTTAGGCTTATAAATGTACATTAGTATATTCATTGTTAACCCAAAAAAAATTGGAGTATACTATAAGTTGGGTGGGGTTGTCCTTTGGATTAAAGAATTTATTTGTTAAGAATTTGGGTAACTATGGAAAAACAATCTTTCAATGTTCATTGAAGTGCTAAGTGAAGAATTAGTTATGGAAAGGAATATTTAAGGGTTTTTTGCATTTTTCTTATCTTAAATTTAACTTTTTATGACATATTTATATGTAGACTTAGCTTTTATTTCAATCATCAATTTCCATGCATTACAATAACTTTTATATTTAAGTAATATATATAATGTTTATGTTTATATTCATGTGATTATTAGATTATTAAATTTTACATAACATATTAATCAATATTGTTATCACAAAACAACACTTCAACCCTTGAATGGATTTACAAAAATAGAGGAAATCTTGTCATTGAAATACAAACATAATTTTGTTTCACATGTTTGCATAGGACAAAAAGATAATCACATATCTAGGGTCCTAATAAGAGAACTTGCTAACATGACAAATCTAAAAAACTTGAATTTGTCAAATAATGATTTCACATGAGATATACCTAGATCTTTAGGTCATCTAAAACTAATATTCAATACTTGGAAGGAAATGTTTTTTGTATTTATCCAAAATTAACTATGAATTTTCACTCTACCCAGTTGAATATATTATATCATCGATTTAGCTATTATTTTGTAAATAGTATGAAAATTATTAACTATTATGTAAATTTAATATTCCTTATGTATGTACCACATATTACTTGTGGTGTAAATTTATATGTTTATATCTTATTTTTGTTTGCATGTGTCTATCTTATATTAAAGTGCTTAAATACAACCATCTCAATGAGGAGATATCTCCTTTAATTGCAAAGATTTCAAGTTTAATATAAGTGGAAGATTTTATTGTATTTTAGAAAATATATTTTTTATTTTTTAGCTTTGTTAATTTTAAATAAGTTGTGTTTACTAAAATATCACTTAAAGTTAAAAATTTAGATGTTTGTGGCTCTCTTGTATCCCATCAATTGACATTGAGACCTATTTTGGTGTTTAGGGATCTATATTCTATAATCTCACAAAAAAATACTAGAAGCTCTATTTGTAAAATCTTAATACAAGTAAATAAACTCAACACATGTAATCCTTTTTTCAATTGAAGAGAATTTCAAATTATTAGATGAATATTTTTCTAATTAGAGTCAGCAAAGTGAAAAACTGTACAATTTTAGAGGTTGATCACTATAATTTTTCATCAAAAAGGACAACATTATAAATAAATCCATGTTATAGCTCAATTAAACTTATTTAAAACAATAATTTAGTCATGTAAGGAGTATAAATGTCTGTGAATTGGTATTGTCTCTTATCCACTGACATTACCAAAAAATAGTGTAAACCACAACTACATCCAACATGAGTATTATGAAAAAAACATGAAAATTAATATATAATAAAAAAGTATTTGATTATGAAATATTTGCATATAAATCATTAATAATATGTTCCTATGTATATGTATCTCTTACACCACCAAGGACTTAACTATGTGTAGCTCGACCCTTCCCACTAGTTGCTATGATTTGTCACACAACTTGAATTCAGTGGTATTTCACAACATTTGATGGTAAAATACTTATAGTGATCACTAAAATGAGCCTTGATCCATTATGTTTTCTCCAATCCACCCCTTATTTCCCAATTATCATCATTCCACAAGGTTAAATAAATTCTTGTGCATTGGTTGTTAGGAAATAAAACATCTAATTTTGATTTATTGTTCTTGTACACTTGTATAGGAACCTTGTCAACTGAGAATATTCAAATATTATTCATTCATTCCTTAAACTCTCCAAAAAATAAAAATATAAGAATTAAAAACAATATATATCGAGAGAATGTGCACAAGGGCTTCCATGGTGTGATAATGGTTCCACAAGATTGAGTATGTGTGGAAATATAAATAAGGATCAAATTGGAGATTAAACTTTTGATCTTTGTCACCCTTTCCTTGGGAAAACACATTTTTTTGGATGGTGTAAGGCTAGCCTGATCTATTCCCTAGCAACCCAAAATCTAGTTTATCTTTGACAGTGTCTATGTTTAAGCTCATCTCTATATACCAATCAACAAAATATTTTTGGTTTAGGAACTCAAATAAAAAAGTATTAAAAAATTCATTATAAAAACTTCATTAAAGTATTTGATGCAGCAATATCTAGTGAATCTTATAGAGGAAAAAACATTTAATATTTATTCATGATCATCTTACATAAAAATCAGTCACTATCCCTATTGAATCCACTACAACAAGTTTAATATTCACTGATATAATCCCTAACATGTACTTATACTTGGATGTAAAACCAACACCTATGTACACAAAAAATTTAAAACTAAAAACTAAATCAAACTAATGACATATGCCTTCACTTTGATCTAATATGAGTTAAATGGAGTTATTATCAACCATTATTTTCACATGGCCATCTGCCCATGTAATTTTAAAATCCTCTACAAAGGCTGGAGGACTAACAGTAATAAAGAGAGCTACAAAAAATATATATGTGAAAAAAAAATCTTTGCACTATCTATTAAAAGTGAAGAGACTAGAATAAATCAAGTAGGGTTATTTTAACCAAAGTGCATTAGTTTACATTATTTTAGTAAGTTTTATGTAATAGATAAAAAAAATATTATATATTTTAGGTGATGTCTAACATAAGGTATGATGTTATATTTTAATCGATTTTCATTATTTTCATGTCATATTATACAATTCAAGAGTTTATTTTGGAGGCCCATTTTTTATTTTAAATTTTCCTTAATGATGCCCATGTTGAGCCTCTTTCCCAATGCTAATTAGATATCCCAATGCTTCAGTCATTCCCCATAACAAATCAACTCCCATTGATTCATACTACACCAAACCAACACTTAGGTTTATTTAACACATGGAACCATGATATGGCTTCTCAATTGAAACACCAAGTTATGTTGGTATTATCTAATAAAGCATAGACCATGTTCTAGGAGTCCACAAAGAACAATTTGGATGCTATTTAGAGAAGGGTACAAAAACTCAATAATGAAAGCCTTGGCCTACAAATCTAGATGAGAAACTCTAATTTGGATAGTTCCAACATGAACATCAAATATCAAAGACCAAATAAGAACTAAAACCATCCCGACAACCTATTAGAACCCTAGCCCAATAGGATACCATAAGTTAATATATTTAAAATAGCCCTTCTTAACTTGTGTCAAGTGCATAACATGACTGACTATAGAGAAGTTGACTATACAAGTTTCTATTATGCCTTCGATATATTCCAAAAGGAAATGGAAGAGTATGAGGTGGTCTCCAATCACCTAGAGTCATTTAATATGGGTAAATCCCCTATCACTTTCATGGTGTTGGAAACCATGAAATTCCCTATCCAATAAGAAAATAATGTGGAGGAAGGTATTACTGAGGTGCATGCATTTCAATAGTTCCAAAATTATAACTATTACCTTAGGAATAGACAATCACAACAACCCTTCACTACCTCAATTCCCCTAAATAATGGTGCAACCCCCCTTGACCAAAATGTTAGGAATGACCCACAATCTCCAAAACCTCAAGAACCTAAAGATATTTTGGTATCCCCATAGGTCTAGATCAAAGGAGGATATAATATATTAAAGGACATGAAGAAGATCAAAGCCAACATCATGCTCCATGAAATTGCTCAAATCACTGAACAACATGATATTTTGCTAAAGTCCATGACTAAGAAGATAACTTTACCAACTCATGCAAAACCAAAATCATCCTATACCAATGTGTTCATTCAAAAGAATAAGATGGAATTTCCTCCCTTCCTCTTAACCATCATATTTTTTGGAAAAAAACCTACATAACAACCTAGTAGATTCTAGAGTGTCAACCAATGTAATGCCAACATGCATCTATAATAAGTTAGGGCTAATCCCTATCAAGTTAGATAAGGTAGTGGTTCAACTAGGTAAATTTGAGGTCAAAGTAGTAGGTGAGATTATAAATTTCCATAAGTAATTAGAATCTAAGCGTAAGATTCAACACTTCATAGACATCCAAGTGGTAGAGATTCATGAGCCTATGGCATGCTTCTCAATATAGATTGGTCTAAATCCCTAAATAGGTATATGACCACAAACTTCTCTCATATTTGGTTACCATGGAGATGTGTAGCTAATTAGATTAGGGTAAATAAAGAACCCTACATTAAACATAGGATAACTGAGTATAATGTGAATAATGAGAAAGTGAACCTAACATCCTCAAACCTAGGGATATAGATCCTAAACATTAAACTAGATAAAGAAAAAGCTAACAATTAGCTATATTTTCTTGGCCTATAGTCTTTTTTTGTAGATGGGGCTTATTAAAAATAAGGTAGTGAGGCCAATTTTCTACTAATATATTCTTGAGGGAAGAAGTAATTATCATCATATAAGCTAAAATTCCTATACACAAACAATCTATTAGAGTATAAAGCATTAATTATAATATTATAATTTGTATTGAAATGCAAAGAAAATGAACTAAAAGTATTTAACAACTCTGAACTGATGGTTAATAAGATCCAGAGTAAATTTTGATGCAAGCTATCATACCTCATAAGGTATAATCAAAATGCTTGGTTCTTAATTTAAATGTTTAGCACATTCAACATCATCTTATCCCTAGGGAAGAAAACCAAGTTTTTGACTCATTAGTGTTTGTAATAACAAACTTGGACCCCCTAAATGACATCCTATTGTAAGATTTATTTATGGATCTTGTACCTTGTCCTTATGTACTTGAAAATGTGACAAACCTTAAAGAATTTGAATATGATTAGTAGATTATTCAGTTTCTTAATACCATGGGGGTATTTTAAACCTACATGATTGATGAGATAGATAAACATACAATCCTTTATATTCATTAGAATTAGATATCAAAGTGGAATATTTTTTTAAAGAGACTATTTGATACTTTAGACCCCATTTTCCAAATAAATAAACCGAAGTTAGAGAATCAAAAGTGTTGACTCATCAACCTCAACCCTATGGAAAATCATCAGACTATCAACATGGGTCCTAACTGGATATATTTTAAACTAGAGTAGTTAAAAAAAGTATTATTGAGTTAAAAAGATATAAATTTTTGGGCCTTGTGGACCTCAATGCCTTCCATTTGATAGTAATCAATCAATTATCCCCTTGAAACTAGGTCAGAAACCATTTAGGTAGAGACAAAGACTGGTAAACCTAATCATGGAACTCTTAATACAGAAAGAGTTCTATAAGTTACTGTCTGTTGGGATCATTTTACCAATTTAACATTCTACCTGGGTGGATAACCTAGTACCAATGTAGAAAAAAGTGGATAAATTTACCTATGTGTAGACTTCCATAACTTAAATGAAGCCTCAAACAAAAATAAATACCCGTTACCTTCCCTTGAAGAAGTAATCTAAATGATGAGTAGATCTTATATGATGTCCTTTCTAAATGAATTTTTAGGATAAAACTAGGTCTTGCTTAATTCAAAATATTAGGTTAAAACCACATTCACCACCAAATGGGGCACATTTTCTTACAAGTGAATGCCCTTTGGATTGATCAATAATGGGGAAAACTTTCAAAAAGTGATGGATTTTGATTTTTAAGGAATAATTGGTAAATGTATAATAATTTATATGGATGACTTGAACACATTTTTAAAAAATTGGTCAGATCACATATGCCACTTACAGAAAGTATTTGAAAGATGCCAGAGGTAGGGTATTTCCCTAAACCCAAAGAAGAGTTTATTCAATGTCACCAAAGGTAAGATTCTCAGTCATATTATAGCACAATAAGGTATTTATATCAAACCAAAAGTATCCAATGTTATTTCTAAATTAATTTCAACTACTAGCAAGAAAGAATTGAAATCTTTCTCTAAGAAAATCAAATTTGTTCATAAGTTCATTTTTGTATTTACCAAGATTGCAAAACCCTTGAATTCTATGTTGAAATAGGAAATGAAGGTGGAATGGAACACAAAATAAAAGAAATATTTGAAGATATCAAATATTCCATTATATAAACATTAGTTCTTATCATCTTAGACTACATGAAATATTTCTTCATTTACCCCTTTACTTCCAAACACACCATTGTTGTGTGCCTCACCCAGATATGGGATGAAGTGTAACATCACATTTTTTTCATGAGAAACAATCTAAATTATGAAAAAATAAGATATTATAATCTATAAAATAACATGCCTATGCCATTTTCAAATCTTTAAAAATGTTCACACACTAAATTTGTGGATACAATTATCCCAAACCCAACCATAAATCAAATTTTGGGGGAAATGAATTAGGTGAATGCAGAGGATAATGGATGGATATTTTGCATGAGTATGAATTGGATATCAAACCAACCAAATTATTAAAATGAAATGGTCATACCTAGTTTATAAATAAAATATACCCGAGAATAAATACACACTAAGTAGACCAAGATCTAGTGATACAACTAGACTAGTATGCCCCTACCGTACATTTCTTGTTCTATGTAAATACACCTCATAGACTCAACCATGAATAAAAGATATCCATATATTTAAAGTACATATATTATATGGTAAATAATGGGATTATATTAAGAAGGAACCATGAAGGAATTTACTTCAAATTCTTATCACTGGATAAAGCTAAGGATGTGATGGTAAGTTTCCATGAAATACTAGGAGTTGATCACCCCACAACAAATGCTAATATACACAAAGTTATTTGGGTGGGATAATACTATCCTACTTTATTTAAAGTTTTTCATTCCCATGTCCATATTTTTCATTAGTTCTAAACCTTTCCAAGAGGAAAACCCACATGGAAATGCCACTACAACCCATGGTATAATCGACACCATTTTCCCAATGAGGGTTAGATTTCATTGGATTCATCAACTCCAATTCATCAATTGGCCATAATTTTATTATTTTAACCATAATTTATTACATAATGTGGTCTAAGGAAGTCACAATGAATATAATAAATAATTCTAAAGTCATCAAGTTTATGGAGAACATCATAACCACCTAGTTTGGGGTCATAAACTCTTTGGTATGTGGTAAGGGTTCTGCCTTCCAATCCATAGAGTTTATAGAATATGCCTATAATAATGGTATCATGTTGATTTTATCATCCAATCACTATCCATAAGGAAATATATTCATGTATTCCACTAATAATAATTTAATATATTCCATCAAGAAGTTTGTAAGGGAGAAGCCTTGAGAATGGCTCTCATTTCTAAAGTTCACTCTATGGGCTTCCCACACTAGGTATAAACAAGCCCTCAAGAGTTCCTCTTTCCTTTTAGTTTTTGGATTGGATATAATCATGTTATTAATGATTAGGCTTCCAACTTATAAATTCATGAAACCAAACAATAAAGTAAATTCTAGACTCTTGGATATCATTCAATTAGAAGAACCCTGAGATGAAGCTCTATTAAGCTTCAATAAAATTCATGATACTATCAAATTATGGTTCGATAAAATGGACAAGATAAATAAATTTAATGTCCTTTATATATTATTAATGTGGGATAAGTCTCATGAAAAAACGTCCAACACTTGAAATTTGATCCTTTATGGATTGGTACCTATCAGATCGTTGATATCTTGGGCTAGTTTATCTTTTGCCTCAAGGAACAAAAGGATAAAGACCTAAAAATACTAATAAATGGATATTTCTTGAAGAAATACTTCTCAACTTCCCCATCCAACATAATTTTATAATAACCTTAATGTAGGATGGTAATGTATATACTAAATTAGTTTGCTTTAGTTGTGTGTTTGCTCTTCTTGTTATGTGCTTTCTTTCTCTATTATTTTGTCTTGTTTTATTGGTTGTGTCCTTGAAGCACTCATCTACCCAAGATTTGGCCCCTAATATGAATTAATAAATTGATTTTCATTATGAAGTATCCATAGAGAATAAAATTAAGTATCCACTCCAAGTGATGATCAAAGCCTAAAAGGTATTATTGAGTTGTAAAGGACCAAAGTTGAGTATTTGATCTAAACAAGTTAGTGATGATAATTGATTTTTAACATTTAATATCTTGAAAGATAATGATTCTTAGATAAACAAGTGGATTTTATAATATATTTTACCCCAATAGAGGCCACCAATATGCACATAATATATAATCTTATAAAATGGTAGGACCATTCAAGCCAATCTATGATCAACTAGGTATTCGAAGATTCCTCTTCACCTTATAACCCTTGTCTTGGTACTAAACCCTTAATGGATAAGAACAATAAATATATTCATGAGGAAACTTGAAATAAGACTATAAAAGCATGCAAATTTTAAATTCTAAATCTTCATCAAAAGGGCTTATCAGGTAACCTCCATCACATGCTTTCCTTCTTGGCTAGTAGTGGAGTAAGGCCTTGAATAGGATTAGAAGTATCCCTATTGTGATTATGGATTATTGGATGGTAGTATATCAATTTCCACTCCATCCCCCTACAAGCCATGAAACAATTAAGGACATTAAGTAAATCTAATACCCATGCTATCACTTCTTACACACACTAGTGGTTTTTTATATGATAAAATCTCAGTATGTCACTTGTTATACATATATTTCATCCCCTATTTTATAATATGTCTAAATATCTATCTTGTATTCTATGTTTTGTGTAGGAACAAAGGATTAACAGGTTAGGTTCTAAGTGATTTTCACCACTTTCCCCATGAAAGTTGCCATTTTTTGTGGCCAACACACCCTCTTTCATATAAATGGGAAACCCCTGTTAAAAAATCACATGATCTAGAGTTCATGGACCCATTATATCATTTTAGTTAGCCCTATCTAAACTAAGTATTTGAAATCTTTTTTCACCCTAGTTTTCCTAAGCATTTAGTATTTGTAATGACCAATTAATCTAAATTGGGAACCTCAAGGGTCTATGAAAGAAGTAATTCCCAAATATTGATGATACTCCACGATTAAGATAGGATTTCTTACTTTTAATATTTAACATGTTAATTTTGTAGGATTTTTATCACTTGTAAATTCCTAAAGTTTTATTACCTTGCTGGAACATCATATCCTAGAGATGTGTCACTTCAGAGCCTAGCTAACAGATAGGTGAGTAGTTAATTGGTCACACTTCTTTTCTCTTTCATTAAGTCATTTTCATTGATTTTTTTAGGGATATATGGTACAATGAATAAATTATGCATGGGTGGTTATCAATGGTGCTATGACATGGCTGAATAAAAATAATCCATGTTACCTTTTGTAAAATGCATCAGTATCCTAGTCTTGACAAAGATGTTAGAGCCTAGGAGAGCTTGATGCAATGAAGAGGTGCCATGTGGCCCAAGGTCATAAGATATTAGTACTATACCCAATCATACTACATTAAATTTAGAATGGATAGTATCTTATACATAATAGAGATGTCATACCCCTAGACAAATCAAACCAAAAAAGGAGTGCCACATCAATTAGAGGTAGAATGGTTAGTATTATAGTCTTGAGCGAGATATTAGAGCACTAGACATCCCAACCAAATCAAAAGACACTATATTCCTTGAAGTTAATATTTACTTACATCCAGGTGATGATCTTTCCCTTATGTCTGACATATTAGTCTATTGGTCTTGATAGAGATGTCAAAACTAGAATATCTTGATGTAATGAGGAAATACCATGTGGATTATTGTTATAGTAGTCAGTCTCCCTAGCTTGACAAAGATGTCAGATGCTAGGAGAGTCTGACATATCACAACATGAAATTTGGCATAAATGTAGATATTTGTAAGTGGGGTCCCAAGGTCTTAGAAAGGTTAGAATGAATTACATGTGAAGTTTAATGGGATAATCAAATGATGCCATGTGTTCCTAACTATCATCTCATCCCTCCCAAGGGTGTAATAGTGAAGTGTTAGGCTATGCCTAGGTGTGGTAGACATGAGGATGAATAAATAGAGGACAAGTGTTATGTAACATGAGTTCCCTAAGAAGCCTTAGAGATTAGATGGCCTCATGCATACCACACCTAGGCATCAACTATGTGGGAAACTGAGCCTTTATTAAATAGTTTAAAATGTCACATATTTTTTACATATTTTTTAAAATGTCAGAAAATGTCCATTGATTCCTTGTGTATCCATAGTGATCGGTACTCTGATTTTCTGTATAGCCATCCATAGTGATCGGTACTCTGATTTTCTGTATAGCCAGAGTGATTGTTGTTATGACACTCCCTCACATGGTTCCATGATTGTTGCCTCTTGTGATGATGTGGGTGTCTATATACCTCAAATTTTTCTGATACTTTGACCTTATCAACCATGTCACATATTTTTTATCATATGTTCTAAATTTAACTCTATATTGGGAAATTAAGTGGAAGATTGAGCCACCAACTCAAATTTGAATCCATAATGAGTGAGCCACCAAATGACATTAATGTATGGGAATGTATGACTCTAGTGGTGCAAACCTAGACTAACACATTTCAAATTTACAATGTCTTAAGGGATTTGGCCAATAAGATAGATGTCAAATGGGTAGACAAGGAAGATGATAACACATGCATAATCTATACCTTCAAAGAGGATGCATAGGTTGGTATGATATTACTAAACTAATTATTTGGGGCCCTTTATTTCTTTCACATCAACATATTGTGGGTACACTTGCTTCACATGATCCTAGATGGATCTTGAATCCCTGACCTAGGAAGGGTTGTCAATTTCAATATGGTGAAAATGATAGTAGATTATTGGGTTGGTGGGAACTTATACAAGATGAGATATCTTATAGACATAGTTTATAGGTCACTCATTTTAAATCCATTTGTGTTTCATGCATGGGTCTCTGGATGCTCGGTGGCTCATGTAGTTTTATATAAGCTATATGTCCAACATTATAGAATTAATAGCTAGGATATATGTAAGTATTTCTACCTGGTAGTGTATAACATGATCAAGGCCCCTATGCATCATCTATAAAAGGAAATTAGAGACTCCTTAACTCCCATTAGAGACTAATAGTATTGTTAAGAAGATACCATAATTTGAGTCGTAGGTATTCTTAGGGATCCCCTCTACTTGCCCTATCACATTTTGGATCATCACCTAGAGGAGAGCCTCTATAGACACCTTTCCTCTATTTCATGAATCTTTTCCTTTTTAATATTACCATCATTAGAAATAATGGGATCATTATGTTTATAAAATACTTGTTCCTCATCATGTCCTTCACCCATATATTTCTTGGGTATTAATTCATTTAATGGTGTTTTATCCCCATTCCCTTCTTCTAAATTGGACTCAATGTCTTCCATATGTTCCATTTATTCTTCCCTTCTCTAAATTAGACTCAATTTATCTTATAACTCTTCTTATTCTTCCTCTATTTTTCCCTCTTCATCACATGCCTCAAACTCCATATTTTATTATACATATTCAAGTTCCTCTTCCTCCTCACTAACATATTATTCTCATTATAACTATTTCCCATCAGCTAAAACATCAATTCTAATCACCTTTGTACTTTTTTAGTGTTAACTGACTAGTTTTTTCCTTAATTGATGGGAATATTTTCTAGTGTTATTGGAGGGAGGGTGCAGGGCAATGGGGGACAAAAGGGAAGGTTTAAAGTGTAACTTTCTTTTTTAAATAATGATACCTCAACTTAGAGATAATTTTAGAGACACTTGGAGAAAAACATTCATGATAACTGTTGACCAAATTTTGATCTCAAGTCAAAATTGGTCAACCACCTATATGCTTAAAATTTTCATAGGAATTTCAAAACTAGTATGTGTTCTTGTCATGGTACTAAATGGTTTTATATGTTCTCAATGTGGTCATATTTGTCCTTGTCTAGCCTTGTCTAATATTTGGTCTAATGTGTACTTGTCTAGTCCTAGGGGTCATTTATGAGGTCTTGATGTGTTAAAATGTGCTCAAAGGTTTGATATGCTTTAGAGTCATTATAAATGGGTATTAATGTGTCTTTAAAGTCACAATATCATGTATTGACCTTTTATTATGTTTTATTGTGCTAAAATAAAAATTTGGCCACATTTTGGCCTATGTGGAGGAGTTTCACATACAATTAAAAGAATAAAACATTAAAATAAGACTCATAACATAATTCATGTTATAAATAGGTCAGATAATGTTCAGGATGGTCATATACTAACAAAATCTATAGTTCAATACCTAAAATGAGAAAAATGACACTTTACAAGCATTTTTGAGCACTTGTATGATCTTGCAAGATCAATTTTTAGTTTAGAAAATATTAATAATGTCCCTTGAGATTATTAATATTAGTTTCAGGTCTTGAATCAATTTTTAGGTTGAATAGATACTTCTGATATTCTCTCCCCTCCATCACTACCTTCACAAGCTTGAAAAGGAAAAATTCATGTGGATGGTATAACCATGAGAGAGAAAGAGAGAGTTAGGATTTGAAAATTTGAAAATTGTTAGGGTTAATAATAATATTTAAATTAGTGTCATTATTTTTCATATTCATGAACCCTCCTTTATGAATAATCGCTAAGAGTGACAGTAGGTCACAATGTCTTGTCTATTCGAGCAGGGTTTGATTTTGATTCTATTTATCCACTTTAGAATTTGCTAGATAATAATGGTTTTAAGGGATGTTTTAAAAAGTAAAATATATCATTTAAATTATGTTTTCATCATCTAATTCATCCTCATGAAGTTTACTCAATAAGAGGAGAATTGTCTTAATCTATAAGATGTTTTAGTCACTCCTGATGCAAGTTTTTTTTATGTGAGATGTCTATCACTTTAAACTATTTACATTAATAAATTTCTCAATAAAAACCTCATCACTCTATCATGATTCATATGTTCTCTCTCTCTGAAGGTAATTATTTGTTGATATTATTTCAAGAAATGTCATGTTTCTTACTCTAAGAAGTATAGTACAATTCATCAATGGCTCTCTACAAGTTTGAACATCAATGTTTTACCTGAATAGAAATGAGAGGCTAATGTACATGAGAGAGTATTATTTTATTAGTTTTAAATTCTAATAAATTTAAAGTGAAAGGTGAAATTATACCCTCAAACAAGGTCAAGGTGTTCGGTCACACACTGACCTACAAGCCTACACATGAACATTCATAAGTCTAAATATATGTTGGAGGTGTCTTGACAACACTAAGATGTACCTTGAAGTAATTTATATTAATTCAACCCTGACTAATCCCATTAATGATCACTAATAAGATATGATTGATAAAGAGACCTAACCACTATGCACATACTTTCTTACAAAGCCATGAGATGATTGTATGTATAGGTCTATACGAACTAGAGAGACATATTGAAATGATATAATGTTTTTAAAAAGGTATAATTGACTATTTATAAGTTTCAAGAAATAGGGAAAAAGTGGATAAAACAAAAAAGGTGTATAAATGCCTAAGAAGTTGTCTTTGCAGCTTGTGTAAATAAATAGAGACCTACAGGCCATAGACCTGTAGGTCCTTACTTTAGACTAAAAAAACTAAAAAAATCAAGGTTAAATAAATTTGAAAAAAATAATATATCATGGGAGATTATAAAAATAATTGAAAACACCTAACCATTTTTAGTCTAAGAGAGAATTACTATGACTAAGTTCATAGCCCTAATGCTCACAAACAAGCTTGAGTTCAAGACAAGGACCAAAAATATGAAAATTATATGAATTGGGAATTTGAACCTTGTAAGAAGTGAGAAATAAGTCTCAATGAGGTGTATCTATTGTTAATATGTCATGGTGTAGTTAAAATAATCCAAGCTTAAGATGACATGAGCAAACCCCTACAATGACCACCTACAGTCACTCCTTGAGAAAGTAGTTTTAACAGTTTTGTATTTTGGGAAGAGGTGTTTTAGGTAGTTTGGAGATGAGATATACACTCCAAATTGATAAAACGTTACTAAAATATTTAAGTATTTTATTTAAATACCTAGAACCCTATAATGTTGTTAAACTATCTAATAATCACCTACAAATTGCTAAGAGGTTAAGGCTACCTACTTCACAAAATGAATATTGTTTGTTTGGTCTGAAGTCAGGGGTAAGAAAAATATTTGATGAAGGTTATCAATATGGTAAATGTCACCTTAATATATTTGAATTATGAATAGTCCTCACAAGATAGCATCTCATAAGGAAAGCCTATGAAGTCTAGACAAGGTGAAAAACTTCATTTCATATACCATAGACCTAATGTAAATTTTAGTATATGGAGGAGGTCAATAGGATATTAATAATTTATATTTGGATAATTATTTATTACACTCAAATTCTTGATGAGTTTATTCAAAACTTGTAGTGTCAAATGTCAAAAAAGAAGTCCTAAAACCTTGTAATCACCACCTACAACTAGTTATTAGGAACAAAAGACAAGTTTAGGTTATCTAGGTAGAGTTAAATTCATTTAGATATGTAATTGTTATAAGGATATCAAGGAACATAAATGAATATGAAACACAACTTATCAAAGCACAAATATCACCTATAAGGGTCTTCATATTTGATGATAACCTATAACTACACCCTGAGGTTTAGATAGTAGACTATGTGAGGTGTTATGGAGGATGAAAATGGATTAACCAATCCAACAAAAGTGATTTAAGTAATATAGGGAGTTTATTTCATATAATTATAGGTGGCCAAATGATTAGATCATTCCTTTTAAGGAAAAAACATAGGAAACACTATCATTAGGTATATTAGCCTAATACCCTCTTTAAAGCATCACTACTTAGAGATTGAGGTTAAAATAAAGAAAGGATTAAATGGGGACATAAAGAAAACATTAAAGTGTTCCTATGGAATTTTTAGAGGTGATTGTGACATTTTTTGTAGAGGATAACTTAGAATTGGCCATTTTGGCCTAAAATGGACTTAGGAGTGCACAAAATGTAGTCCACTCACATAAAAGGTCACCTTATCTTGCTTAGCATAGTATATAAATACTACATGGGACCCATAACTCCTAAATATATTCATACAACCTTGTGTATTTACAATTTGTGGAACTAGTTGTTTGATTAATTCCCCAAGCTTTATGAATCATCTTTAGGAGTGCAAGGCACTCACAAGCTGCATAAATAGACCAATTTGAACCCAAAGAGAGATAAAATGAGTTTTATACATCCAGATTAATTTTAAAAGTCCTAAAACCACATGTATGATGTTCTTAAATCCCCTTATCATCTCCCTATGCCATTCGTTCATAATTGTAGGTATGGAATATGCCAAAAAGACTATTTTTAAGCTACTTGGTAGGTCCATACAAGGTGTCAAAATATAAAAATTGACATGGAGGATAATTATTATGTCATAAATATTAATAAAACATTTATTTGATGTTTCAAACATGTGGTAATCTTGTGGAGCAAAAAATTAGTCTTTAGGCAGAGAGGCTTAATTGAGACCTAGCTAGGAGATAGAAATAGATGAAAATGACACTTCCACTCACTCTTAGGACCTAAAACTTGGCATGGATATGTAAAGATATATTGGGTGATAAAATATGCCTTTATTTTCTTAGTAAAATCTATAAAATTCTATACAAAATGAGGTTTACATGGATTTAGGGTTATAAGAAATGAGGCTAAATTAGAGATTTTGGTGAAAAAAAAATCCTTAAGGGTGGTTTAAGACCCAAATTTTAAATTTTTTATGTATATGATGATGTTAATAGGCCATACAAGGAGAGAAAACAAGTTGGAAAAGATGAATTCAAGTTTTGACACTTATAAGCAAGATTGGCCTAGTGAGGTGAAGAGATTTATAAACACCTAGAAAGAGAATGAAGTGATGTGTTAAAGGGATACTTTAGAGATAATTTGATAAGTTTAAAGAGTAGATAAAATATGTAACTCAACATGATTTTACCATTGAGAGTGTCACTTGTCCTCTTACAAGCCAAGGCAAAGGGTAGTTTTGGAGAGCTAGTCAAGGTGTCAAGTAAAGTTTGAAACTTCCATGCCATTTGGAGTAAAAGAACATCTTAAAGAGACTAAAAATTATCTTTTAGGACTTGAAAAGATAGTTTAAAACTCATTTATTTTTTTAAATCCTTTTTTAAACTTCTTTCTTTCTCTCTCTCTTATGTCCTCTCCTCTCAATTTCTCTATATATTGATCCTTAATTGTCTAAGTTTGTATCCTGCACCTGGGTATGGTAAATTCTTGCCCATTTTCAGCTTTTTATCAATTAATGATAAACTATTTTTACTTTCTCCATGGACTATTTTTAATGTGCATGCTTGATTATGTGATCTTGCTAAGTGATAGTCTTACTTCTTTAGCATGTTTGTCCTTGTTTAGCACTCATGTTTAGTTTGAAACTTATTTTTAGGTCTTTTTAATTATTCAAATGGATTTTTATGGGTTTAGTGAGTTATATTTTCACTAGTTTCATGTCATGACCTCTTGAATAGTACCTTCATGAGAAACATGGATGTAAAGAGGCAGATTTGGATTAGTGTCATGTGAAAGTTAGTATCTTTTTTGAAGTGCATTTACATTTGGTTGGTGCATTATCTCCATTAGAGTATGTTTCTTTGCCTTTTTATATAAAGTGGTATATTAGTGTTTGAGCCTAAGTGATTCATCAAGGGGAGCTAGCTCTTGAACCTAGAGATTCACCTCTCCAATAGGGTACCCACAACCTTGAGGTGTTTCCATGTTACATAAAATTTGGAAGTATTGAACTACCTTCCAAAGGGTGGGAATTTTATTGATAACAATAAAATAAGAATATGAATTATAGAATTTTGAATCTAATTTACAAACACACACACACACACACACACACACAAAATATGCATGTGTATATATACACATTTTTTGAGTAAATGAATGAATTTTTGTATGAAATAACATATATGTATATATTAAATTTCAAATATTTTTTATTATATTTTTATATTTTTTAATCAATTTTACAAGTCAAGAAAGCTATAAATTTGAAACTGCAAGTGTATAGACACAAATCTTTGACCTTAGCTTCATAAAAATTAAAAAAAAAACATAAACAAAGATGTGTAGATAGTTGTGATACAAGTTTTATAATCATTTGATGAATAGTAAAAAAATCATGAAACTATTTATAATGATATATGCATGAACAATAATGATGTATGTTACATATAAATTAAGTAATAATTAAACATTAAAATCTAACATTAAAAAAAAATCAACAACTACATTCTCCCATCTAGAAGATTGAATTTTTTTTCAAAATAAATAAATTTACCTACTAAACTATATTTTCAAAGATGAAAAGAACATATAAATTAGTCAAAAGTGATGTTGGTAGGTCTATGATAGGTTTTTAGACTAGGTTTGAATCCTCCAAATATAAAACCAAGAGGAAAATGTATTAGTTTCAATTTTGTATTTATTAAAAGGGTGTACATCCTTTATACATGGTGCATGCACTTTATAAGTGGTGTCTACCTTTCCTATAATATGAAGTGCTCTAAATGCAGTTTTCCATTAATAAATACTCTTTAAAAGGGTGTGCATGTTATTCATAAGGGTGTATGCCCTTTAAAGTTCCATAAAAAATTAACACAAGCTATTATCTCCATTATTTTTACTCCACCATTTAGTATCTTATAGGATTTGAAATATTTGTACAGTTGATAGGGTAAAAATTAGTCATTTAATTTGTCTCAATTATTATAAATTCATCATTTTTAAAAATATTTATCCTAATTTGACTTATATCATAGATATATATCATGGGTTTAAGTAGTCTCTATTAAAGAATTATTAAAGAGATAAAAAAATGAAGACATTAAATTCGAGAGAGAAAAATAAATATAAATACAAGTAGATAAGAGAGCACCCATAAGAGCTTATAAACAAGGTGAAGGTACTTATTCTATACCAAGTAACATTTCAATTAGAAATAACATGCCCAATTATATGGTGGTCAAATAAAAATAGTGTGTCCCACTTTTTGGCATAAAGAAGCCACATACATTTCCAATATCTCCTAAAAATATCTTGAATTTGAATATTTGATATTAATCAAATATATTTTTTTAGATTATATATACAAAGATGAAGTGCATACACATTTTTATTTTCTTAAATGATTAATTAATTTTTAAGATTATTTTTTTACTTTGTTTTAAATTATCTGGCTAATGGGACATAATTTAATATTTGATGCATGTAAATTCATTAAGAAACATATTCAAATGATATGAGAGTTAATAAATCATTTTTTAATGATGAAACTCAATATGTAGAACATGTAACTAATGAATTTATTTAGTTATGAAACACATGGATAAACACAATATAATGAAACATCTATTCATAATGATTATTTTTAGCATGATGAAAGACTAAAGATGACATAATGATCCCAATTTAACTCTCTCCAAATGAAGATGAATTTATTTTATCTATAGAGTTTAATGTTAGAATATGATTGAATATTCCTTATATGGTTAAAGTGTTAATGCCATTAAAATTAAAAAATAATGTAGCTAATGGGCCCACACATCTAATGATAATTTGATGAACACTGAGGTATTTGATTGAAATATACAAGAAGATATTATAACATATGCAAGGTGAAATGTCAAAATGTAAATTTAAATGTCATGCTCAACTTGTATGGGATTATTCATATGAGAATAAAATCCATACAAAATGATGTCACTTATTTGTTCAAATGATTAAAATGAAAAAAAAAGTGCCATGTGATGAATAATTTTGGGTCAAGAAAAAGAATTCTATAGGGAGGAAATAATATAAGGGTAAAGAATCTAATTAATGCATTTAACACAATAGGTAGGAAAACTGAAAAAAATATATATATATTAATGTGGCAAGACAAGTAATAACAAAATCTATAGTGATTAAGATGAAATTTAGATGTTTTTATCTTAGTCAAACAAGTAAAACCATCAAATTTAATAGGAAAAATCTAATTCAATTCATAATAAGAATAACAAGGATTGATGACCATTTTCTCATATTTTTTTGGGAATTTAGTGGTAGAATCCAATGAAAAGATAAAGTCATATGTGAATCAACAAAATATTTGATTGAAAAAAATTTGCATGAAAACACAAGGGTCTCACCTAGTATAAAATATGTTTCTGAAATGATAAAATGTTCAAAAAACCATGATCCACATCTGAAACACTTATTGGATATGACCAAAACATAATTATATAAAACAATTTTAGAAAAACTTAACAAATAATTAGGAATTAACCAAAGCTCATTTTGGATTTTAAAGTTTTTATACATAAAAATCAACTAAAGATGCACACCTTTTTATTGTAGGACCCATTCTAAATTTTCTATGCATTTTTATGTTTTACATCATATATGTTTTACTTTACATACTAATGAGATTATGCAAGACTATATAGTGGATTCTCCACCTAAAATGTCAAGAGAGTTAATCCTAAGTATTTTGTGTTAAAGACTTGAGGGGTAGATTTTTTCCATAGAATGTGTATATGGAGTATGTAACACTTGTGGTGGTTTGTCACATATGGATATCTACACACACAAGGAAGTTTAACATGAATTTCAAAAGAAACTAGTTGATTTTACAAAGTAAAAATATATAAATTGTGCATTAAAATATGGAAAAGAGTCATCAATATGTGATTTGGTTATAACCCAAGTAGTTCTAACTAATTTCATGGTTTAATTCAAGAAGAATATTATTTACCAATATGCAAGACACACACATCAAGAATAATAATTAGATGATCAATTCAAGTTATGCAAGGACAAAATTCCACTCAAGACCATTGTTTTATTTGTGGATTTTTTTTGAAAACTACACAATAAAAAAAATGAGATTCAATCCTAGTAGTATAATTCAATTCAATTTGTAATTTTCATGCATATTTCATTCATACATGCACCTAATAAGATAGAGGATAGTATGAATATTTTGAGGGAGTACCAATTTTACATGAGTATAACACATAAAATTACTTGGGTTTTATACAAGTTTATTTTAAGATATTTTATGGAAATATGAATGCAATAGAAATCATGTTCAATATACACTATATTTGGTCTTATTTTTTTTACTAGATGAGAAGGATGCATAACAAGAGTGGGACACAAGATTTATATATTTTATTTGAGTTTGGTAATGATAAAGGGGAGAATGATTGTGTAAGTATATGTATAAAAAAATCACTTAAAAAAGAGCATACAAAGTGCAAAGATGGTGTTGATATGATTAATGTGGAAAGTATTGTGGTTTAGTGTATTGAAATAATGTATCATGGACCAAACAAAACTTATCATGTGTAAATATTTTTTTTAATGGAGGAATAAAATATTGTAATGTATGAATATTACATTATAGTATCTGGATCGAGTGAGTTTGTCATTTTAAAGATAATTTTTCAATTCATATACTATTTATACTAGGGACATGTCATAATTTTATTTGAGATATATGGAATTTGATTGAAATTAATTGACTCAAAATAATCAGTTAAAGAATGTTGTTATAGGCCCTTATGTCATATGGACACAATCCATTCATTACAACCACTAGGGGATTGTGAAATAACATCAAATTTTGACTTTGACCACATCTCAGATATTGTGTAACTTAGTAAAATTTATTTATAATACACACACACACACACACACACACACACACACACACATTAACAATATTTTATCTTTTTCATACATCTTTATAAATTGACTACACTTTAAATGAACCTAAAAACAATGATGAGGGTATAAACTACTACTTGTCTCATTGTGTAGAGTAAATTAAAAAATAGCCACAAGTCTTAAAAATGGGGAAGACCTGGTATTTTCCACCAGATGTGTGGTAATTATAGGAACTTAGTTTCAAATATACATATATAAAAAAGTAAATAAATTGTTATTTGAATACTTTAAAATAAATAAAAAGATAATTCACTATTTAGATTTGGTTATCATTATAAATTTTTAATTGAACAAATTACATGTAATTTATCAAAAAAAAAATTATTTGAAAGTTTATGAACCCTAACATGAAATAATTCTTGAAACACTTTAAAAGAGAATTGATCCTAAAGGTTAATTACACTAACATTATAAGGTTAGTATTAAATTAAAGTTACATTTTGATTTATTATGGTTAGTAATTTATTTATTTTAATTTAATTTGTAATTAGTTTGTCATTATTATTTTTTAAATCATTAATAACACATTTAATGTAGGTCAATGGTACCAAATCTTTCACCTTCACATGGCTGGTGTCGTGAGTAGAGAAGACTATCTTCTGGAAATAAAAATAATATTAAAATATAATAAATATTATGGTTACCTAAATCCTAATTAATGGATATATTAAAACCATGTGAAATGACTAGAGCTTATGGTCTATGTCTACCCCTAATGAGTTGTGTGCAACAACTAAGCAAACTTCACATTATTTTCCCATTAAGAATGATAAATTATCTTAGGGGATGTGTATTTCCACATTAAATTTTAGAGTAAATGGGATAATAGATAGTATATTAAGTTCCATATTGCATTTATCTTCCCACTCAGGTGTGAATATGAAGTCAGTTATTTTATTCAGCATGGGGTTTGAAATTTATACGTGATACTAACCCCCTTTTTCTCCATAAAGCAAGTTTTAGCTATGAAATAGAATGTGCTTCTATGAGAGAAAATGTGCTTCTATTTTTTCCTCATCAATAATGTAATATAATCTTATATGGGTTAAGTATAGGACCCAACATGCAATTTTTGGAGCTTACAATTTTTATCTATCCCTCACATTTTACCTACTATAGCTGTGTAAAATTTACACATATCTAAATTATATGCCCATATATATATATATATATATATATATATATATATATATATATATATATATATATATATATATATATATATATATATATATATATATGGGCATATATATATATATATATATATATATATATATATATATATATATATATATGACTATGAAATCATTTTTTTGATGTGGTGTGTGATTCAATATTTATGTATTATACTGTCTAACATTTAACCCTAAATAAAGTTCTTATTGTGAGAGAAAACTTTCCCCCATTTTTCCATATCATTAATGTAAGATATTTATATAGGTTATTAAAATAGGACTCCCACATGTAACTACAATAGCTTATCATTTGTCTATAATCCTCATAATTTATGTTCAATGGATACACATAGTTCATACTATTATCCACTTTAAAAATAAGTAATTTATCTAAAGTAGTGCATTGAACTATGTATAATATTAGAGTGTGGGAATGAATACCAAAAAAATTCCTATATTACATTTATACACCCTTATATATATGACCATAAATTCAATTTGTCGATCGGGTGTGTAGTTCAAATTTTTTGTGTTATAGTAACCAATGTTTACTCCCTAATGTAAGTTTTGGCTAAGAAAGAAAAAATGTTGGATTTTTTTACTCATAATGAGTAGAAGATAATTTAATTGGGATGTTTATATATATATAACATGAATTTTTTTGAGCATATGATTCATCTATACCACTCATAGTTTTCATGCAATAATTTCACAAAGTTCGCACTATTTTTTCCCTTAAGAACAAAAAATTTCTCTTAATGGATACATCCAACCACAAACAAGTTTAGTGTACAAGGATTCAAGGAGATCAGGTGAAGGTCTATCTTGAATATATACACCCATATAAATGTGACCAACATTTTATCCTTAAATCAAGATTTGGCTATGAGAGAAAACATGCCACTATTTTTTACTCATCACGAGTGTTATATAATCCCCTATGAGATGCATTAATTAATATTCCATTTAACCATAATAGATCAATGTTAATTTGTGCTGATCATAATTTGTGTATAATGGTTATGTAAAATTAACACTATTTTCCTCTTAAGAATGAAAATTTTCCCTTAAGGGATCCATCTAAACATGTGAAAGTTTGGATTATAGGGGTGGATAGATAAAATTAATGCTCATATTTCATTTTTACACCCATATAAACATGAATACAAGTTTAGTTCATCCATTTTGTGCATGGTTCATGATTTTCATCTTATACTAACCAAATTTATGCTCCCTAAAACATGTTTTATCTCAGAGAAAAACATGCTGCAATTTTTTATCAGTACAATTCAATGAGATGATGCATAGAGTACTCCATGTACAATCACATGAGATTATGGTTAATCTCTATCCCTCATGGTTTAGTTTCTCTTATCATATATTATCTTTTTATATGTGTCATTTTTTTTGGTGTAGCCAGGTCATTCTTTAGAGAGAGAGAGAGAGAGAGAGAGAGAGAGAGAGAGAGAGAGAGAGAGAGAGAGAGAGATCATGCCAATTCATTTAATAACAAAAGGATTGGAATTCATACCCAATAATGCACTTTAATTTTATTGCTTCTACTATATTTAAGTGTATATACCCCTTAAATCAAAATCTCAAGGATTATTAAAATATATTAAAATATCTACTTGTAGCTTGAATCTCATAAATAGGGATAGGGGTCTAGATATTAAAATTACATTTTACTACTTTTTGGACTACATGAGTGTTGACTAGAATGCAATAATAACCTCATTACTACACCTATTTTTATGATATTTGAATGTCTCTTTGATCATATTAGGGTTTAGAGGAAGGGGAAGTTATTTTTGAAGGTTTCAAACCTAATTTATCGATATAAGAGATAGTTTTATCAAAAAAAACATATAAATTCATGATCACCATAGTTTTTTTTATGGATTTGACATTAGTTTCAAAAATCAAACAATGTGATTGAAATAGAACCTTAGTATCCCAAGACCAATCCAATGATATTGGTCATGATCAAAATTCATAAGTTTAATTTTGGTTATTTTATACACTTCTCTAATCAACACAAACTATCTATATATGCCAAAAGAATATATCCAAAAGTTTTTTCACTTAGTTTTTTCAAACAACGCACATGTAGGTTAGAATTCAAGTATTCCTGTATAAATTTCTTATCAATTCAAAAGCATATTTATTTCCTAGTTAGTTATACATGTAATATTTTTTTTGTTTCCATATTTTTGTATTTAGATTATAATGTTCTTGTGCATCCCCTTTTGATGAATATTAAATTTTATCTTGACTATTAACCATTTTTATTTATTAAAACACACACATATAAACTATAATTGGTAAATGTTGTGCCTTTTCACATAATGCATATGTGTTATTACTTGTATATGGTATTTACATGTGAAATTTGTAAAATCATGCCTGGTGTCTCAAAATAAATTAGATTTGAAATATTTCAAACTATACATGAGAAACTAATATAGAATCTATGTTTTAGACTTGTGATAAAAAAAACAACTTTCGACCATCATAAAACAAAAAATGCATTTCAATGGCATGTTTCATATAAATACAAATATCATGTCAGATTGGGTATCCTATTTCTATGATTTTAACTTTAATAGGATAAGGATTTAATCCTTATTTACATTCAATAATGTATTAAGATTCTATGAATATATATGTATATAATCTATGTTTTAGACTTGTGATGAAAAAATACATTTTCCACACTGATAAAAAAAATATGCATTTTATTGTCAAATTTTACAAAAACATAAATATAATGTCAATTTGGGTATCCTATTTATATCCCCCCTCCAAAATAAATAAATAAATAAAATTGGTTTAATCCTTATTTACATTCAATAATGTATTAATATGCCAAAAATATACATGTATTAATTAATTTATGTATTCTTCAATATGTTTATCCAACACTTTAAAAACTTATATGAATACAAACAAAAAAAGGAAGAAGAGGAAATTAGCTATTCTTTTCATTGTATATAGAATGAACCATTTGTATATAGAATTAACCATTGTTTGTATTCATATAAGTTTTTAAAGTGTTGGATAAACATATTGAAGAATACATAAATTAATTAATACATGTATATTTTTGGCATATTAATACATTATTGAATGTAAATAAGGATTAAACCAATTTTATTTATTTATTTCTTTTGGAGGGGGGATATAAATAGGATACCCAAATTGACATTATATTTATGTTTTTGTAAAATTTGACAATGAAATGCATATTTTTTTATCAGTGTGGAAAATGTATTTTTTCATCACAAGTCTCAAACATAGATTATATACATGTATATTCATATAATCTTAATACATTATTGAATGTAAATAAGGATTAAACCCTTATCCTAGTCAAGTTAAAACCATATAAATATGATACCCAATCTGACATGATATTTGTATTTTTATGAAACATGACATTGAAATGCATTTTTTGTTTTATGATGGTTAAAAGTTGTTTTTTTTATCACAAGTCTAAAACATAGATTCTATATTAGTTTCTCATGTATAGTTTGAAATATTTTAAATCTAATTTATTTTGAGACACCAGGCATGGTTTTACAAATTTCACATTTAAATACCATATACAAGTAATAACACATATGCATTATGTGAAAAGGCACAACATTTACCAATTATAGTTTATATGTGTGTGTTTTAATAAATAAAAATGTTTAATAGTCAAGATACAATTTAATATTCATCAAAAGGGGATGCACAAGAACATTATAATCTAAATACAAAAATATGGAAAAAAAAAAATATTACATGTATAACTAACAAGGAAATAAATATGCTTGTGAATTGATAAGAAATTTATACACGAATACTTGAATTATGACCTACATGTGCATTGTTTGAAAAAACTAAGTGAAAAAACTTTTGGATATATTCTTGTAGCATATATAGATAGTCTGTGTTTATTAGAGAAGTGTATATAATAACCAAAATTAAAATTATGAATTTTGATCATGACCAATATCATTGGATTGCTCTTGGGATACTAAGGTTCTATTTCAATCACATTGTTTGATTTTTGAAGCTAATGTCAAATCCATAAAAAAAAACTGTGGTGATCATGAATTTATATGTGTTTTTTTTATAAACCTATCTCTTATATTGATAAATTAGGTTTGAAACCTTCAAAAATAACTTCCCCTTCCTCTAAACCCTAATATGATCAAAGAGACATTCAAATATCATAAAAATAGGTGTAGTAATGAGGTGATTATTGCATTCTAGTCAACACTCATGTAGTCCAAAAAGTAGTAAAATTTAATTTTAATATCTAGACCCCTATCCCTATGTATGAGATTCAAGCTACAAGTAGATATTATAATATATTTTAATAATCTTTGAGATTTTGATTTAAGGGGTATATACACTTAAATATAGTAGAAGCAATAAAATTAAAGTGCACCTTTTGTTATTAAATGAATTGACATGATCTCTCTCTCTCTCTCTCTCTCTCTCTCTCTCTATATATATATATATATATATATATATATATATATATATATATATATATATATAACTACAATTTATTACATATTTTTCTTCAATAAGGTTTCAAATAATCCTTAAGAATTATAGAGAAATAAGGGGATCTTGACCATCCTTATACTATGATTAACTTAAAAAATAGGAGTATCTATTTTAAATTCAAATGTTTTCCCACTTCAGTTTCTCCATTTTTAAAATATGTCAATAGTTTAAAAAGTATACTCTAAATGCTACGATTCATTTTATAAAATTTCATATAGGTATTTCAAATACTCCATCCAAGTTCAAGTGTTATTTTTATATATAAAAATGTGTCAACTTAAGTGCCCATTTTAGCCCTCAAATTCCTAGCACTACTCAATTGTAAGCAAAGAAATTGGCCCCCACTAAGAGTGTAAATGATAGTATTAAGAATATGAATTAAACAACTTCGATAAAGAGAAAGAGGGTGTAGTTTTTACAAAAATAGAAGGGGGTGGATTTTTAATAAGGTAATGACATTTAATATTTATTAAAATATGAATTTGTTTCCTTATATTGTATTGAGTATTCTAATAAAAGTGATTGTTGAATATAAATTTTCTTATGTAAATGCCAAAAATATTATCTTATCATTATATTTACATTCACCATCTTTCCTTAATGATAAATTACTAAAAATTATAAGGTACATATCACCAAATAAAATATATCATTTTCTAGCCACATATTCATGTGTATTAGAAACTTATTCATGAAGGATTGTGTTGATTATAAATAATTAGTTCATTTCAATTTATTTTGTAAAATAAAAAATATCTTGTTTTAGTAATATGTAAATCTACATTTTTTATCATTTCTTAAATCCATGGAATAATTCCTAATAACTATTTATACATTTATAAATAAGGATAAATTTATATTTAAATAAGGATAAATTTATGTTTATAAAAGATATTCCTACTTTATCCTCTTGTTCATGGTTTGAGTTAAATAAATTCATGTTAATTTCATTATTTTTAATTAAATTAAGAAAAAAATTCAAAAAATCAATAAATATGGAGTTAAGTATTTAATGATTGTAATTTTCTTACAGTGAGTAACTTTGGCATCATCAAATGTAATTCTAAAACATATTGCATATTATATCTCCTTCATGTATGTAGTAATGGCCCTCTTTCCCCATTTTTATTTATTTAATTTTTAATACACAATGTGAAATTTTTTATTCACACACACACACACACACACACACACACACACACACACACACATTATGAACTTCATATGGCTTAAAAATCATGACACTTATAAAAATTAATATTAACTATCCTCATGTATTTCACCATAATTCCAAATTGACAAAGAAGGAACAATTTTTTAATTACATTATACTTGAATGAAATTTAAAATTAATATTATAGTATATGTTTGTATTAAATATTTCAATCCCATTTTCAATTACTTATGTAATACATTAGGCCATTGTTTTTTAGTATCTCAAATAATATCTCACATAAATAGCTAACTTGATCATAATGCATCTGATAATTGATATTGACCTTAAATGAAATTCCATTAAATATATTTCCATTTTCCTCTCATATAATTCAATAAAATATAATCTTAATATATAACCATCTATTCTCTTTGAATATATTTTTATATTCATGTATTTTTCATATAATATTTTCATCTCATCACATACCACTTGAGAAGTAACACCACTAAATATGTCATTTTTAGAATTTCATTTATATTATATAAATAATAATGACTCTTTATTTATTATAATAATATTTAATAAGGTTCCATTTAAGGTTTTCATATATCTCATGATGTTGAAATCAAAACTATTGCCTAAATCAATTAGGGTTAGGGTTGACTTTGAATTAGTGATAACGCATGATATGTTGTTGGTGGATGATTTAGGGGTAGGATGGAAGGCCTTGTTAGTGGTATACATAGGTCTAGTTGATGTTGGAAGAAGGGTTTATTGGTATTTTATTTTAGAGGCACTAAGAATATCTAAGGAGTAAGAAGGTGGTTAGTTAGCTTCTACATTAGTAGGGGAAGCAATAGGACTTAGACAAAATATGCCCCTTCTTAGGGATTCCTCTTTCTCAATTGAGATGGGTAAGGCAATTAAAATATTTTTTAAATCCTTCATTGAATTGAATTTAGGTCTAGCACATAAAGAAAATTTATTATCCAAACCCTTACAAGATACACAAACTAATCCTTCCATCTCCTTTAGAGATGAGGCACTAGAAGAGGTTATTAAGAATGAATCATGGTTCACTACTAGGGGTTTGATATATAGATTTGAATAGATGTGCCCAAGTCTACTAGTCTTACATAAATAACTTTTTAAATCATAAGGGTCATTTTTAGTTGATAGTTTGGAAATCTACCCTTGTGAAATGGGTTTATTAATTTTTGTGTTCAATTTCTTCATCAATCATGATAATGTATTCCATGAAAAAACTTAGAGCAGGTACTAACATAAAATCTTTATGAATCCATGGTTCCTATATTTCAAATCTATTCTAGAAACCCTTTTCTCTAGGCTAGTTAGGTGCACTTGCCACATTTGTCATTTCAGTTTTGGGCAACCTCTTATCTCACATCCATTGAAAATGCTTTGGGTAAGGTATTGAAAATAGATGAATCTATTTAAAAGATCCTCCACACTATTTTTTATCATATTCTAGTCGCCAAGGATATTTATTAGGATCTCCCTACTGTGATTAAGTTTAAAGTTAAATATTAGTGTTGGATTCAGACCCTTGATGATGAAGGACTAATATTCATATGTCAAAAATGTTTTGAGAATGGGAATGTGTATTTTGAGTGCCATAATTCTATATTAAAGTTGGATTCCTCTTGGTATAACTATTCCCTCACATTTTATGGTAGATGCAAACAACACTTTATAATCACCTATAAAAATGTGTCAAAATTGTCTACAAGAAAGTTGGTGAAATCTTCTAAAATTGTGCATAAAGTTGGGTCTCAAAATTTGATCTTAACAATAGTGGAGGATAAGGTACAGTCAGATCCTATAATAGTTGATAAAAAATGTATGTATAAAATAATTTAATTAACCCTGATAATGCACCCCCCTTATGGGGTCTTGGGGATGCACAGAGAAATATGATTGGATAAATGTAATAAAGAAGAAAAAGGGGCAGTTAGCCTCAAAACCATTCTAGAAATCACTCTGACCCCATAGCAAGAATGGTTATAGAGGGGAAAATTGGTTCTTTAACAAAAATATACCCAAAAATCTTATAGGATCCATTGGTGGAAGGATCTCATCACCCTTAAGTGATGTTTGGTTGACTTGCTCTACATTCAGGCCTTTCGGTTGACCTTTTTAGAGGGCTCATTTTTGGGTGTTAACATTATTTTAATGGACTTTGTTTTTCTACATATCATTTTAATAAAATGGATGAAGGACCCATTCAGTGTCTTTACTTGTAAAAAAAAATTTGAATCATATTTTCTTAGAAATAATGTATTATGAACCTCTTCTATAACAACTAAATTGATATTCTTGATTATTCAGTTTAAATGTTAAAATATGTCCTCAATTATAGTCATCATATCTAGATTTTTCTTATAAATAACCCGATACAAAAATATTTTTCTTCTTTATATATGTATTTAAAATATTAAAAGAACACCATATTTTAACTTCTTAAACTTTTATTTTCCCTCTTTTATTCTCTCATAAAGTCATACCCCTTGCATATTGGGTTCAATTATATGTTTCTTGATATGGTTTTATACTTTTATGGTCTCCTGTAAAAATTTATCCTCTCATTTTCTCCATGTCATTAAACTTTTTATAAGTATTAAAAAATTCTAGTTAGTAATTTATCTTCTTGAACATCATTTTTATATTTGTCTTATAATTTGAATTGTAAAATTTATTGCATGAATGTCACATTCAAAATTTCAACTCCACAAATTTTCCTTGAACTTGGTTATGATGAATTAATTTTAATAGATATTATTATTTAAGAATGTGTCATAATTATTTTTCTTCAAATAAATTTAAGAATATTTTTTTTCCCCATTTCTATGTTATTGTTGGCCAAGAAGAACATAGATAAATATTCTCAAAGTTATGCAAGGAAATACAAGAAACATGATTGAAGGTTACCCTCCATTGTAGTTTCATGCTACATAAAACAAGTGAAACCTTTTTTTCCCATAAAATACAATGACTGATGAGGAAATGATATGTGGTCTGAACACTAGAATATTATCAAACTCATCGACCCTATGTACACCTCTTCACCATGATTTATTTTAAATTTTGAAACATAAAACTTGGAACTATACATAATGATTGTATGTAGTCATTAAAATTTTATGAAATATATGTAATTATATATGTTATTTTATATAATTCCAAGTATAGTATTATAGTTAAAAATTTATGATATAATTTAACATTGTCTCCATGTAATTGCACTATAGGTAAGACTAGGTAGAAACATGTAAATAGACCATGTATCTTAGAATAGGTTAATTTCATGTATCTACATTTATATAAAATAATTTCCAAGTATATCAAAATAGATTTACATAGTTACATGTATTTTATTTTCTATAACAAAACACTATTGTTTAACCCTTTTTGGGATTGAGGGTTGGGGGAAGAATATCATAATAAAAAAATGGATAAAGTATTTTAAAAGAATTCCAATTAAATAGTTTAGATTCATAATATTTCAATACAGTGTTGAATTATGAAATTATGCTAAACATAAAATGTATAATGCCAAACAGTAATTTGAATATAGCAGCACAAATAATAAATATACTTAGCTTATTCATTTATGCATAGGTAAATTGGGTAGATGCAGATATAGAATAAGATAAGATGATACTCTATATTGATTTTTTAGATTATAAATATTTACTCTCTATCAGTCTGGACACTACTATCAATATCTTGACATATGTCAACACTTCTGACTTGAATTGGATGCTTTTATATGGTAGAAAATAAAGGTTATTTTATGGATAAACCAAATAAACCTATTAGGGTTCACTATTACCTTGAAAATTTTCAACACATATTTCTCACACATGTTTTTTATATTAGTAGTTTTTTTAAAACTCTAGGTCCTCCAACATGGGTATGTCACCTTGTAAAATGGATTTTAGTGGGTTCAAGTGGAGTCGACCTAACCTGAAATATGAATTTATTAATGATCACTACTTACATAGACATATACTCTGAAGAGGGCCTCAAAAGGATGTATTTATCTCCCTTGTTTGGGCTTATGTGTGAACAATAATGTAATATGTTATAGGAGAGTGGATGTAGTGATATAGCTTATAACTAGACAAATATTATTCACAAGATAATATTTGAATGTTTTAAACCTGTAAGAAGACTTATCCTATTATTTATTTGATAATAGGAAATAATAGGGTAGTATAACTTAGTTGCTCAAATGATTAGGTGATCTTAACAAGTGCTTGATTGGAAATTGATAGATTTTGATTCATAGATAGTGAATGACCTTTGATTTGTATTTATACCACACCTTTTAAAATGATCTTAATGGAGGGTTAAAATATTACCATATGTTGACCAATACATGTCAAAATATTTATAAATTTTACTATTTGTAGGGTTTAGACACCAGTATCAAATCTGGGACACACATAGATGTTTGTGTCTTAGTCTGGATGGTAGTGTTTGGGTGAATATAAAGTTGTTGATGATTTTTAACTACTAGATTATGATATAATTCAAGTTATATATAGAATATGAACTATATCTGATCTAGGTAATCATATGTAAGTTTCAAACTATAAGATAATGAATTTAGGCATAGTGAAATGGTGAACACAAGCCTTTTGGAAACAAGGAGGCATTAAACTAAAGGGTTGAGTCACGAGTGATATTTTTAAAGTGTAAAAGACTAGTCTATCATATATAATCATATTTTATTATTTACATCTATAGGGAATTTGAGGTTGGGCTAGAATCCCCTATAGATAACTAAGGAAAAATTATGAAAAATCATGGAATCCCCATGTCTAGGTATGGTATCTCATTAAGTTTTTTGTCTTACACACTACATCTAGTCATGGTACCACATGACTAGTAATGTAATACTACTTATCATATAACCCATGTCTATTCATTATTACATTTCATTTTTTTTTAATTCAAGGTTAGTATGGGAATTTATTATAATTTTAAATTCACATCTAAGATATTACTTTTTTGATCCATCTCAATTATTTCTTTTATTTTAATATAATCTTATGAAATCATCATAAAATTATCATTTTATAAACCTATTTTAAACCCATCATAAGTGCTTTTAATTAAATAAGTGTAGAAACATCATAAATATGTCATAATAGGATGATATAAACCTATCTTAGTCCTATCAATATTTAGTTCTATTACATTTGATTAAAGAAATCATTAGTTAGTTGCTTTATATTTATCATTTTCATATAATACGATTTTCATTAACCCATTATCAATGATGATTTTTTTTAATTTAATTAACCTAAAAATCAATTAAAAATATGGGATGATCTACCATTGTGAGACTAAACTTGTAGAGAAACCTCCATATACAACTATCTTTTCCCCTATCCTAATGGTATCTACCAACAAAAAAAATTTGGAAGAATAAATAAGAATTTAAAAAATGGTAAAATACACTAGAATATAAAATGTGAGGATGTATTATCTATTTAAACATGATGTTATAAGTATGAAATAAGGTAACCAAACATAAAAAGAAATTAAATAGATTGCAAAGGGCATGTCACAATACATTAATAGAATTGTAGTATCAAGACAAAGCCAAAGATCAGACATCAATATCCTTAATAACTTTGATACTCTTGGGACATATGCACAATTCAATTCTACATCAATGAGGGATAATGGTTTCCTTATATAAAAAATATAGAGGCTCATATCTAAGTTATAAATATTAATAGAATTAAAGATTCCAAGAGATTGAATCCTTGCTAAAAATTGAGCAATTTCATAAAATATAATAAATAATAATAGAATATAAATGGAAAAACACTATATTCTAGTTGACCATAGTCCAAGTGGAATATTATTGAATGTTAATTTCAGAATTTATCCTCTATTATAGCTTGTATTCACTAAGAATTATATTTGTAAGTTTCCCATGATTTTGTGGTAACCTAAATCTAGTCATGAATAATTGATCATCTCACTTTAATCCCTTTTTATATTTTAATGGAATTACAGTATCAAGACAAATCCAAGGAGTAGACAGCAAGATCTGTGATAGCTTTACTACTTATGGGGCACATGCACAATTAAATTCTACATTAATGAGGATTCAATATTTCATCATATGCAAAATATAGAGCCTCAAATTTGTATTTTAAGTCTTGATAGACTTAAATATTCCAAGAGATCATATTCTTGATAAAAATGAATAATTTCATAATCTATAATAAATAATAATAGAAAAGGGATGGAAAAACATTGAAATTCTAGCTACCCATAGTAGAAGTGGAGGATATTGAATGTTAATTTAAGAATTTTCCCCCTATTGTAGCTTGTATTTTCTCAAGAATTACATTTTCAAGATTCCCATCATTCTGTGGTAACCTAAATATAGTCACTAATACTTGATCATTCACTTTTACCCTTAATATCTTTAATTAAATTGTGCACTTAATTAGTACCTAATTTTCTATTTCATATTCTCGTAAGAACTATTGGATGCCTATTTTTATTTCAAATGATATTTTTCATATATAAAAAATTTATTATCACTAAAAATTTCCCTAAAAATTAGTATGTCTTAACCCAAATTCAAAACCCAACAATTTTCCCTATGGGATGGTGTTGTCTTTTATCTTCCAATGGTCAAATTTTCAAATTACCCATCATTATCTTATATTTCATGTTTTTGTGCTTCCTATCATGCGGTTAGTGATTTTGGATTTTTATAAAGACACATTCAAGTCACTTATTATTCGACTTGGAAATTTCAATATAGAGGCTTATATACATTAGTGTACACTAAGAAAAGTTCCCTACTCATCCTAATTATAATTTCGATCACCAAAATTACTCTTTGGTAAATTCCAAATCCTATTTTTTTCAACCCTAACTAAATTATGATCAATTATTCAAGTTGATTCTAGATGAATTCATATAGTCAAAGGAGCATGATTATACAAAACATTCTATGTGTGAGAACTACATTAGACCTAATTTTCATTCTTGGAGTATTAGATATGTAGGTAATGTTTAGTCATTTTTGGGATGATTAGGGTCAACTTGGACCAAATAAGCTCATATTTTTCATACTTTCATGTAATTTGATTATTACATGACCTACTAGGGTTTGAACTTCTTAGAAGCAATTTGTAGGTCTTCCACACACTTACAATAGTCAAATCAGTGCATACAAATCCAACTCAAGCTATCAAACATGAATATGACCAAAATTTACTATTTTTTTTACAAAATACTATATTTACCAATAGGTAATTTAGTGGGATTTGATCATGTCCCTTTATGTTGTTACCGTTCTCACACAGTTTCAAATCCAACTTCTAGGAATTTATAAACACAATCACTATTTTTAGTTTCTACTTTATATCAAGAAACATGGTCAACCATCAAAAAGTAACAACTAAGTTTGTATTTACTTTGCATAGTTATCCTTTTTTACCATCATTTCATTTTGTCAAAATATATTTTTATCCTTCATTCTTCTTGTCAAATTTTCATTTACAACACTATTATATTCTATTTAATTTTTGTTAACTAGGGTTAATTTACCAATTAATCCTAATTTCATTAAAACATATAGGTGAACCCATTTATTGATAGAGTATTGTCAAACCTTAAATTTTCCTTAGGGTTCTAATTTTTTAGGGTTTTAAAAACATTTTCTTAGGATTTAGATAAATTTTAAAATATTTGACATTAAAAGGATTTTATTTTGACCTCAGATCTATATTTAATAGTAAAAGAACTTGATTTCAACCTCAGACATAATAGTTGACATAAAATAATTTTATTTTGACCTTCAATGATATTTGACATTGAAATTATCTTCTTTTGTCCCTAGATTTTATAATAATTCACTACATAATAAATTAGCCACCTCAAAATCTCTCTTAGTAAAACATTATATACAAAACTTATTATTTTTATTTATATTTTAAACTTAATAACAAAGGAGGCCACTGAAACAACCCCAAAAAAATTTCTTTCTTTTCTTTTGAACATCATTTTATTCAGAGTACAAGCAAAATTAAGAACATAATTCACTATGTATGGTTGGGATTTATATAATGCACCCACAACCCATAACCAAAATTATGCATATATGATTCCATTCATACACCATTTCCAATATTCAATAAATCAAAACATACAACATCACATTTAAAAATCAAGACTCATAATGCAAACAAGTCATTATATCAACAATTTTGGGTCTTAACCATAATTGAATCAGTCAAGAAAAAGCATGCCCACATCATTATATAGGAATGTCCTTTCTCATTTAACTTCATACATATAAGAGATATACAATGATATTATCTTATACGGATCTTTCTACCAAGATCTCATAAATTTAAGGATCATTGCACCATATTTAATGTTTACACTTAATGCTAGACATAAGATAGAATATGATTTAATAAAAAAAAATTCATGTAGATGCTACAGGATCAACAAGAAAAAATGACAACTCTCAAAAATCGTGATATAGAAAAAACATTAAACTACTACAAGGTATCTCTATTTTTAACAGTAGAATACACTCATATTAGAACTCAATTTTCTCCCTTAATATTCAATAAAAAAATACTTCATATATGCATTTCAAAGGTTAAAGTTAGGGGAATAAAATACATAAATAATTTTTGATAAAACTCAATGAGTTATAAGCAATAATTCTATGAGTTTATACAAAAAAATAACATACTCTCTTACATTACAAGAAGTTGCTATAACAAAGCATTTAATCACTAAAATTGAGTAAGAATAGTTCCAAACACATCAAGTAATTCAAAAATAAAATAGAACCCACCAAATGATCCACACACTACCCTGACCCATATTATGATCCCTCCAATTGGTGGCCATCACCACCCCAACCATCAACTGGGTGGCAGAGTCAGGCATTCAGGATTTGGTTAAAGGTGTGAACAAGATGTATTTTTTTTGCCATCATTGAGAAATTTGAAGTAATTATAAAACATAATCAAACATAATAACCTCAACATTACATTCCAATAGAGCCAAAAACACTATAAAAAAAATTTATAAGATGCTTTTACAAAATGGGCCTATCAAATCTATCAAGCACCTAATCATAAAACAAAACACCCAGATCTATATATTTTTCAATAGAAAATAATGTGCTCAATCATATTTTAACCCCATCAATAAAAATGAAAGAGGTAAAATAAAGGTAGTGATACCTTTACACCAGTACTTCAAAATACACCCAAAATCTAGATAAAATAAGTTAAAAAAAAAGTATATAACTTGGCTATCATGCCATATTTTCATAAATGACCCATAAAGATTAGCAGGGTAAAATAAAAATAGAATAATAAAAACTTAGCAGTTATAAAATAAATACAATAAAAAATAAACACCCAAATCTATCCATTAAATAATTATAATATAATAAAGAAAACACCCAACACGTCATTTTTAAGGCAACACTTCTAACCATAGATAAAATGAGCAGTTAGGGTTTTAATACCTTATTAACCAAGACATTTTAGTAATAAATATTATTTTAAAACCCTATATACTAGATAATATTTTTAACCCCAAACCAGGTATGAAACCCCAACTCCATATAGCCATAAAGTATAAAACTTCATAAATAAATAACAATGCATCACTTACTTGGCACAAATCTACCCTATGAAGAAGAAAATAAATTTCTCTTTGATTACCCTTCACAAAAATAAATGTCTTGCTTAGATCCATCCATTTCTTCCATGGCTTGCTCTCTTTTTCTTCCTTCTACCTAGGCACAATTTTTTCCAAGTCATTAAGCCTTTTGAGATGAATTTTCAGCCATCATTACTCGCCATGGCTACCATTTTTCTCTAAGGTTTCTCTCCCAAAAACCAATGCAACCAAAAAAAGATGTTCTTTTTTTTTTAATTGAAAATAATTGAATATTTTTTTTGGGTGAAGAGTCCACCCATAAAAACCATAATTTGTGTTTAAGCATTAAGCTATTTATTTATTTAAAAATAGATAAACTTTATTTTTATTTTTGTTATTTTTATTTTAACTTTAATGCATGGCCTAACACAATTGTTTATTTAATAAAACATTAAGCATGGGTTACTTTTTTCCCACAATTTTATCAAATCAAGGCCATCATGGAGTCCCACTCCATTATAATGCATGGCATTAACCTTCCCAAGGTCTCTTAGCAATAAAACTAAGACAAGAAGACTTAGATTAAATAATTTTAATTATAATATGATCCATGGTGGGAAAAAATTTAATAGGACCAAAATTATATTTAAAATATTTGAGATCCTTAATGACCCTAATAAAAAAATGACAATCAAGACAAAAACATAGCTTATCACCAAGCCAACACACACAAGTCACCAAACAAAGAAAATAATAAAAACTAAAAGTGGACACAACCAAGTTCAAGGGAAATAAAAATATGAAATATCAATCAAGATAAATAAATAAAACAAGACAAAAAAGAGATATAAGGCATGCTATAACTAGTCAAGAACTAGATGGATCATTATCATTAAATTTCTTATCAAGTGTTGGTGTTATCCAGTTACTCACTACCTCCACCATTATTATCCCAACTATCAAAATCCACTGCTAGCCTAGATCATGTACCTATGAGCCCTATAGCCACCAAAACATAGCATCAATAGTATTACTCTACATGAATAAAAACATATATACATGTAAATCTAAACTATATAATCATTAGAATATAAAACTATATTGATATCATCATTAATATGTAATATCAAACTATATTGTTGTAATATCAAAATATGTTGCTACAAGATTGTTACTACAGGATAAAAGTATATTGTTTTAGGATAACAATATATCATTTTAGGATAATAGTATGTTGTTATAGGATAATAGTATGTCACTGCAAGATAACTATATGTTGTTTTAAGATAACAGTATGTTTTTGCATGATAACAATGTGTTACTATAAGATCAAATTAGTTAGCATTTATATGTAAACATTAGATGATCAACAATCAAAAATATGCTAATACATATAATAATGTCTGTAAAAAAGATTCAAATAAAAATTCATGATATCCTCCCCCCCTTAATGAGGATTCATCCCAATGACAAATCAAAACAACCATAGATAGTGTTGTTTAAAACAATTGCATATCTTCTCATGTAGCATTTATTCTACTCAACATGTCCCATTATACCAAGACTTGATAATTCTCTCTCTTCCTTTTTAAGAATTTTATCAACCATCTTATTTTAAAGGTATATCACTTTACAAAAGTACAAAAACCAAATGGAAAATCTGAATCTTTCAAACAAGAGATTCATTAGGTCATGCTTCTTTGAATAAAGATTCACAAATTTCTATAACCAATAGAGAAAGGATCAAATCAAGTCATCCAATAACAATTATACTACAACCTTTTTTAAAATTTAAACCTCATATTAGTAAAATTCATGTTTTATAACACTCATACATACTTAAATTTATGCATTCTCTAATAGAATTTTAGCATGATTCTAAAAATCAGAATCAGAATTTTTAAACTAAAGTTGTATCATGTAGGAATTTCCATCATACAATAGATATAATGTATAAGAAATTAGTAATTTCATAATTGAAATTGAAATAAATTAAATATTTTTTCTCAATTAACAGCCTATAATTTATAATAGTAGCTAATTTAACATAAAAATAATCAAATCTGAGGCATTGTACACAAAATTAGTTATATCTCAAGCATAACTTTGTAATATTCATCATAAAATATAAACCATCATAGTAACCATACTTGTTATGTGGTACTTCAACCACTTTAGATTATGCTTAATTCATAATTTCTTATCATTCATCTCAAAATGATATTAACAACCAACCAACCATATTGTTATGGTTATCAAAAGTTAAATCATTTGTGGGTTAGTACAACGTCTCGCACCAACCACACAAAATATTAGAGAGGCCATTCTAGGCACTCACATGCAACCCTCAATGTTTTCATCATTCTCTCCATTAATTTTTTGAGCTCACATGATGGTTATAGGGATCCCAATCTCACCATTATTTTACAAACACTTCTTGGCTTTACCCAAAAATTTTAAAACTGATTGATCATGACTTTACATTTCTCCTTCTAACCATAGGCATACATGCTAGTCATGTCTTTAAATAGATCAAAATATCCCTTTCAATAATATTCTCTAATAAAAAATATATCTATTTCATAACATAGCATGCTTACATTTATAAGTCAACACATGCCTACATTAGGGAAAGTGCAGCCTTACTATAATGTATAAGAATCTAACATATAGGACCAATTAGTATTTCACAAGGCTACATCAAGGAATTTTATATATTTTTTATTTTTACAACTACCTTCAAGAGGTGGGTAAGGTAACACTTAATCCACAAGATTATTATTATGCATGAATATACTATGGCCAACTTATGACACACATGGTGCACACACCTGAATGAATCAAGCAGGTACTTCTTGTAAAGGGAAAAAAATATTTTTAACCTATGAGAGAATCCAATTCCTAACCCATACCCAATCTAAATCAATGAATATATAATGTATCTTTACCCTCAACCTCACACGAACATCAATGCTCATCACTAGATTAGTAATGTGAGATTACACCACATACTACAATATTATACCCTGGTAGATTTAATTAATAGAGGTTATCTTCAATAAGGAAAAATTTACATCACAAAGTAGTTCATGATCACTTTGTTTCATATAAAGAGTTAACAATACAATATCACACTTGTTCCATGGCATATATATGAAATACTTATGAAATAATGTCTGATAACATAAATAAACTATAAAGTTATGTGGTATAACATAATCACATATTACATAGAAGTTTACACAACATAAAACAATTTTACATGAAATGAATAAACCACATGAAATAAGATACACCTATTTACTCAGCTATTTTGATAATTTATGTCAAGGGTATTTTCACATCACAACACACAAGCACACTGACAATTGAATCACAAGGGTCCATGAATCCCATCATGTCACTTGATATATAGATTCCATCTAAATGACACCAAATATCTATCATAAGTACCACAATATTAGTTTATATGTCATCCAAATGATACCAAATATCCATCATAAGTACCACATAATTAGTCCCAAGGATCTCAAATTTAACACACCCTTTTTTTTTAAGGAAGGTGATGTTTCAACAAGGCCCAAAATCTGTATCCATGAGTCTCAAAAAGTTATCATTAAGGTTCATGTCTCATAGATTAGATGATTCATATAATCTAAATACAATAAGAGATCCCCAAAACTCTCTAACTTGCCTAAGCAAGTAAGTCACATTCATCCCCACTTGGTCTTATAGGCTTGAGTCACACCCTTAGTATTCCCAAAGTTGTCATACCTCGAGTATCATATGAGGGCTCATCTAAACAAGCTATCATTAGACACTAGGAATTTATAATTTTAATTCAACCACAAACCTTTATTGCCAGTCCCCTAATTGACTTATTTAAACAAGTGAAGGGTTGACTAGCATTGCTTATCCTACGTAGTGTGGCCTTGGGAAGGGTAGACTCAGGAAAGGCTCAAGGTAAAGGTTATATCATAAAAATTACAAATTTTAAAAATCATTAATTTTAATTGAAACTCATAAATTACATCACCTCAATATCATAAAACATAGTACTTATTCACTTTCATTTTACATGATGGTTGCAATCAGCCAACCATAATAGCATTTCAACCAAAAAATCTTCTTGACCTTGCTTACAACTCCATCACTTTAGACCCAATAGTACTACCCAAGCACCAATCATAATGTTATTTAAAAAAAACATTTATATAGTTGTAACTAGTCACCTATAGTGACACATAAAGGTAAGCAAAACATACATCTACTTGTCATAGCTGTTAAAAAAAATAGCCACATAAAATCAATAATTAATTGTTATTTTGGAATAAATTTTATCTTAATGTACCCAAGATACATTAGCCATAACATTATTATCTTATTTTATAATCATTGCTAAAAATTCTAGCAATACTTTATAAGGCTTTACTAATAATTTTTTGTATTTGGTGTTTAATTACACCACATTCCAAGGATAGATTTACCTTAAAACAACCTTTCTCAACCATGAGCATATTATGCATTTTGATTTATCTTACTTAAAAATATGCTTCTCATCATAAGAGTGCTATATCAACTCAATAATTCATGCATTTAAACATATATTACACCCAAATATTTAATTCATATGAATAGAATATTATAAAAATTCTATCTAATTATGTTGGGTACACCAAACACCAACATTTTTATAATTTTTAAGATTGTTAAAGGAACCCATAATCAATTATATCAATCAAATATCAACATTCAATCAAAAAAACTTTTTTGATCTTAATTATAAATCCACTACCTTCGACAAAAAAATGCTTCACAAGTATTAGTCATGAAACAAATCTCTTTCTTAGCTTATACTAATGACATACAAGTCCCAATAATGAGATGGAATACCATTCCAACCTCTCTTTGATTTTTGTACTTTAATTCACTTTTTATTCTTTTGTTATCTTCAAGGATTTTATTCAGTAATAAAGGTATCAATTTAAGAGAACTTTGATTCATAAATCAATTTATTAGTTTAAGGTAAATATAGTTAACATGCTAAGAATCACAATAGGCTAACTTCATCAAGTTTCCAATTAGGTCCTTAAGATAAAAATAAGGCCTTTTAATTTTATTTAAGACTTCACTTAAAAAGAGAGTAAAGGTAGCCACATAAATCACATAAGGACTGAGATAATTCTAGCTATAACTTAGTCCAATATAAGACTTGGGAGAGTAATTCCTAACTTAATAAACCATTAAAAAAAATGAGTTAATATTCATACAACTCACCAAGTGGTCTTAATAATCAAAAATTCATTTCAAGGTCCTTCTCTTCCAACACTTATTATTAAGTTGGCTTAATACATATCCAATAGAATGGCAATGATAATTCAAAAACCATTCAAGTTTATCAACTCAAAAAGCTCAAATTAGTACCTAACCAACAAAGATTTTAAAACCAAATGATTCACTCAAGTAAATAAAGTACATTCTCTCCTCAAATAGCCTCTCAAACATAAGTCATCCCTTAACCTTTTAAGGACTTCATGTCCCAATAAAATTTCAATAATTATCAAATAATTGTTCTAAATTTTAATAATGGTCTTTTATCACCATAACTCATATTAGCCCACCTATACATGTAAATTGGTAGTCAAGTGAGACCCATATTAGTGTAACCCAAAATTAAAAAAGAGTGAATTTAGCCAAGGCTATGGAGATCAACATATTTTGGTCAGGGAACCATTAAGAGTCCACAGGGTTAAAATATTACCTACAAAAATTTTATCAATTTTTGCATACACACTCATACACATACATATGCATTCCATAATATAGGAACTTTTATCACTTTAGGATTGCACAAAAAAAGCACTAATGAACTCATCCAATGGGTTAAGTGACTTTATAAAGGTCATAAATTACCTTCTCAATCATATAAGACATGCATTAGTCTATAAAAGGCATATAAATCTAGCCTTGGTTTATTATGCACTCTAGCATGCAAGGTTTCAATTCAGTCTTAGAAAGACAACAAAGACATACAGGTGGCATTCAACTTCCACAAGACATACACTTACTAGTTAGCAAAATAAGCCTCCATAAGGATATGTACATCCACACTAGGTGTATTTACAACCACCCAACACACATTATGCAACATAAACCATTTGAAAAGGTATGCATAATCATACAAAATATCACCCATCTTTCTAATAATATTTTAAAATAAGTGCAATGCATCAAAAATTAACAAAAACCTTTAAGTATAGTCTCTGATACTAGAGGAAATGACCAAAAAAAATATTTTCTTTTGAGCATCATTTTATTCAGAGTGCAAGCAAAATTAAGAACATAATTCACTATGCATGGTTGGGATTTATATAATGTACCCACAACCCATAACCAAAATTATGCATTTATTATTCCATTCATACACCATTTGCAATATTCAAGAAATCAAAACATACAACATTATATTTAAAAGCCAAGACTCATAATGAAAAAGAGTCATTACATCAAAAAATTTGGGTCTTAACCATAATTGGATCATCCAAAACAAAGCATGCCCACGTCATTCTATAGGAATGTATAATCTTCCAATGATGTCCTTGCTCACTTAACTTTATACATAGAAGAGATATGTAATGGTACTATCCTATACAAATATTTCTACCAAGATCTCATAAATTTAAGGATCATTGCACCATATTTAATCTTTACACTTAATGCCAAAAACAAGCTAGAATATTATTTAATAAAAAATTTCATTTCATGTAGACGTTACATGATCAATAAGCAAAAATGATAACTCTCAAAACTCATGCTGCAAGAAAAACATTAAACTACTACAGGATATATCTATTTTTACCAAATAATAGTCATATTAGAACTCAATTTTCTCCTTTCATATTAAATAAAAATAATAATTCATATATGAATTTTGAAGGATAAACTTAGGAGAATAAAACCCAAAAATCATTTCTCATAAAACTCTTTGAGTTATGATCAACAATTACATCAAATTTAAGTTTATACAAATAAAGAGCATACTCTCTTATATTGCAAGAAGTTGCTACAAGAAAGTTAATCACTAAAACTAAGTAAGAATAACTCCAAATACATCAAGTAATTCCAGAATGAAATAGGATCCAATAAATGGTCCACACTCTACCCTAACCCATTCTATGAGCCCTTCAATTGGTGGCCTTCACCACCCCAACCATCAGTTGGGTGGTGGAGTTAGGCATTCAGGCTTTGGGTAAAGGTGTGAGCAAGATGTATTTTTTTTTCCATCATTGAGAAATTTATAGCTATTACAAAGCATCATCAAACATAATAACCTCAACATTATGTTCCAATATAGCCAACAACACTATAATAAAAACTTTACAATATGCTCTTACAAAATGGGCTTGTCAAATCTATCAAGTACCCAATCATAAAATAAAACACCTAGATCTGTATATTTTTCAAGAACAAAGTATTGGGCTCAATCATATTTATTTTAACCCCATCAATAAAAATGCAAGAGCTAAAATAAGGGCAACAATACCATAATATCAGTACTTCAAAATGCACTCAAAATTTAGGTAAAATAAGTTAAAATAAAAACATACAACTTGGCTATCATGCCATATTTTCACAAACAACCCATAAAGACCAACAAGGTCAAATAAAAATAGAATAATAAAAATTCATCAGCTATAAAATAAATACAATAGCAAATAATCACCCAGATCTGTCTATTATATAATTATAATACAATACAGAAAACAACCAACCCAATATTTTTAAGGCAACACTTCCAACCATGGATAAAATAAGCATCTAGGGTTTTAATACCTTATCCATCAAGACATTTTAGTAATAAATCTGATTTTTAAACCCTATTTATCAGATAGTATTTTTAACCCATAACTGGGTATGAAACCCCAACTCCATATATCCATAAAAGATAAAACTCTAGTAATAAATAATAATGCATCACTTTGCATAAATATAGCCTATGAAGAAGAAAATAAATTTCTCCTTGATTACCCTTCACAAAAATGAAAGTCTTTCCCAGATTCATCCATTTTTTCCATGGCTTTCTCTCTTTTTCTTCCTTCTACCCAAGCATAATTTTTTTCAATCCTTTAAGCCTTTTGAGATGATTTTTCAGCTAGCATTACTCTACATGGCCACCATTTTCCTCTAAGGTTTATCTTTCAAAAACCAGTAGCCAAAAAAAGACATTTTTTTTTTAAGTAAAATTAATCAATTCTTTTTTTTGGGTGAAGAGTTTACCCCTAAAAACCATCATTTTCTTTTAAGCATTAAGCTTTTTATTTAGTTATTTAGTTATTGATTTTCCTTATTTTTATTTATTTATCTATTTAAAAATAGATAAAATTTATTTTTATTATTTTTATTCTTATTTTTATTTTAACTTTAATGCATGGCCAAAGTCTACAACCCCTTTATGGTCATCATGGCCTATCACACATTTTTTATTTAATAAAACATTAAGCATGGGTTACTTTTTTCCTACTAATTTATCAAATCAAGGCCATAATGGAGTCCTGCTCCATTATAATGCATGAGATTAACCTTCTTGAGACCTCTTAGCAATAAAACTAAGATAAAAAGACTTAGATTAAATAATTATAATTATAATATGATCCATGGTGGCCAACAAGTTTACAGGCCTGAAATGATATTTAAAATATTTGATCCCCTTAATAGCCTAAATAAAAAAAATGACAATCGAGAAAAAAAGATAGCTTATCACCAAGCCAACACATACAAGTCACCAAATAAATAAAATAATAAAAATTAAAAGTGGACACAACCAAGATCAAGTGAAATAAAAATATGAAATATCAATCAAGATAAATAAATAAAATAAGATAAAAGAAACACATAAGACATGTTGCAACTACTCAAGGACTAGATGGCTCATTACCATTATATTTTTTATCAAGTACTGGTGTTACCCAACTACTCACTACCTACACCATTACTACCTTAACTATTGAAATACACCGTCAATCTAGCACATGTACCTATGAGTCCTATAGCCACCAAAATACAGCATCAATAGTATCTACTCTACATGAATAAAAACATGTATACATGTAAATTTAAATTATATAATAATCATTATATAAAACTATATTGATAGCATCATTAATATTCAATATCAAAGTATGTTTCTATAAGATTGCTATTGTAAGATAAAATCTTATTGTTGTAGGATAATAGTATGTCACTACAAGATAATAGTATGTCACTTTAGGATAATTATATATTATTGTAGGATCAAATCAATCAGCATCTATATGTAAACATTAGATGATCAACATCAAAAATATGCTAATATATATAATAATGTCTATAAAAAAGAGTCAAATAATAGGTCGTGATATCCACTCCCTTGAAAGTGTCCAATTAGTTGTATGAAATAAAATTAAAGTGGGATAGGAGGGCTATCATGATGACACATGTGTGAACATCTCTCTTCAAGAGATAGGTTTCAAAAATTATAAATTGCCATTATGAAAGAATGAGGTGAATTTATTGCCTACGGATGAAGGCAACATTCTTCCTAAATTTATTTTGAATCATTTAAACTAGTTTGTTCTAGAATATCCTACATGTTTATCTTGAGTCTATTGGCATAGAGCTAATGGGGGTAATAGAGAGAGATTAGAGCCTACCTCCTATGTTGAGGTGTGCAGATTTAAAAAGTCTAGAAATATTTATGTCAGGGGGGACTCATGGAACTAGTTCTATGGATTACGAAACATTATGATGATGTTGTAATGTATTTTGTCACTAGATGGAATAGGTATACGGTGGTGATTTGGGGAATTACGATTGAAATCATGGAGGAATTTATAGGTGAAACATGGCCAAATCCTATAAGGGAGGGAGGTCCTCCTGGAGGGGTCTTAATTAAGGATTAATCCCCAGAAGAGGACCCTACCTTAGGATCCTACCACCCTTTTATAAGTACCCCCTAAGCTAGCCTATCTAAAACCCCTGTTGAAAACCTCCCACTGAAGCTATTTGTCCCTAAGCCAAAACTAGTTATTCTGTATGAGAGCACCTTTGCAGAGGTCATCAGGAAGGGTAATTTTATCTTATAAAAATAAATTAAAAATAATAAAGAGTAGTTAGATATGTTCAACAATAGGGTGTAGGAAGCCAGACTGAACCTAACTAGTCTCATTCAAGAATTGAATGCCTTGTATAGGAAAGTGAACATGACTATTCAGTCTTTTATCCATTCCAACAAGGTGAAAAAAAAATCCTATTACTCGTCCACTAAAGGTGATGGAGACCCCCAACATGATATCCCTAATATGAACCCAATCAAGAAAACTCCTTTATAGGTATATGGATTACAAAAAGCTATGTATGATCCTCCCCTGAGATGATGCTAAAGGACCTAGTAATAGGGAAAAAGTTTCAAATAATAAGTAAGGTTTACCTAAGAAGATATCTAAAGATGAAAATAAACGACCAGAGGGTCCCCCTCTTGATATATTCTTTGTTATTTTTTGTTTTGTCACCTTAGGGGTTAACTAGCTAGTCTTTTATTGTTTTTGCTATTCGGCCTTGGAGGCCTACTAATTTTTTGTATAAAACTTTTATGGTTATTGTATTCTTATTAAAATAGTTTTTTTACTTGATCAAATAAAAATATATTTATTTCTGTGAGTTATAATAATATTTATCAATTAAAATATATTTTAGAAACCACATCCTAAATCAAGCATTAAATTTTTAGATCTGAGTTTCAATGATAGGTCATCCTTTTTTTATAAAAAAATTTTCATTTTTAAAATAAAATAAATAAAAATAAAATAATCAAAACAAATCATTAAAAAAATAAAACTAGAAAAAAAGCTACCCAGAGCAGATGCACACCAAAACTAGAGCCAACCTAGAATCCTAGATTCAAAGTAAGAAAACCTAGGTATGTCATAACATTTTTTTTATGGTTTTCATTTTCTAATGGAAAAATATATTTTTTAAACACTCAAATTTATTTTTTTAATTATTTTTGGTTTAATATAGATTTTTATAGCAAGAGATTGATCGGTGTTATTTGTATTATAGGTATTTATCCCTATTTGTTTGTTTTTATGATGCATTTAATTTTATGATTTTTGATGAAAACCCCGATGAATATTCTAATTGACTCACTATTCACTTTTTAACATTTTTTATTTGATATGATTTTTTTAGATTTGTGTAAATCTTTATAGTAGATCAGTCCAATATTGTTTTCCATTGAGATATTTTTATTTGTTTGTTTGTTTGGGAAATAAATAAATAATGACTACATTTTTAACATAATTATTACTGTAATGCTTTTATAATCTTTATTATTAGTCATGGATAATTCAAAATTTGTTGAGGAATAAATTCTATTTGGTGCAGAATGTTATGCTAGTATTTGTGATACACTTGAAGGTAATGACACTATAGATGATGATACTCTTTGGGAGTATTATCAAATTATTATTGAATCTAAAATAGTCAAATATTCACCATCTATAGCTACTAATGACATCAAAGATGATGTTACTATTTATTTATATTTACGTTGATGAAATAATTCAAGAATGTCAGTGGTAGACCATAAAGTTTCCTTTGATAATAAAATTACATCTTCATTTGGAAAAAAAAAATTAGATACTAAAATATAATTTTATATAACATACTAGTGTTCTACACTTGAAAAATACCAATCATGGATCAACCCTTCAGTTTATGACCTTCCCATTACTAAAGGGATCATGTTCATCATTCATTATGCCTCATTACTTATCGTATAGTCTAAACCTAACATTATAATGATATAGATCACATGTAGCCTATAGTATACATAAAAATGTATTTCCATTCTACATATATACTTATATATCCTTATCATTTGTTTACCCTAAATGACACTAACATCCAAATTAAGACATTAACATTGACTCTATTATCTCAAATTTGATGCGAGTGTCACTAACTTATAAAAGGTCAAAATTGTGAATCTATAAATATGTATGGGTAAGCCCATTTTTATTATTTATCCCTCTTGTGAGATTTATTTTAAATAAATAAAAATCAAAGTTATTCCATCATCTATCTAGCAACTATCTCTCAATCTCACACTACAATACTAAAAATTATTTTCACAACTAAGATGTACTACCCTATTCTTCCCTATTTATAAATCAATCATAGGATAAGTCTTCTAAGATGTATAAATCATTTAAATAGCATCCCATGAGTATTATTTCTCTAATTAAAATCCATATCACTAAATGTGCTCACATATAGCATATTCCAAATTGTTTGCACAGAAACCCACATAATGGAGAGAATTACATCAGTCTGAGGCCTTATTTGGATTATATTTCACTATAGGTATCACTCATTGATAGAGGATTATTTTAGGTCATCTAAAATTACCTTGATCCCACTAACCCCTATTTTATAAGGTGACATGCCTTAATTGGAGGACGTATGGTTTTAAGTAAAAGATTGATTTTGGGAACCTATGCACATGATCTAAACTAATAACTTGTAAGTTAATAATGAACCCTAATATGCATAACTAATTAATTTTTTAAAAATATTTTTATGTGGAATTATACATAAGCATCCAAATCAAGATAAAATCATTGATGATAGTTTCCCAACTAACAAAAAGCTAATTTATAGAATCTAATGAATTGAGATGGATTTTCATATTTTCTTATTTCACATCTATTCCTATTATATATTATTACACATCATTTCAGAAGATAGGTATTAATTATCCTCTGCATTTCTTCTTTCAGAATATTGTTTAGCATTATACTTTTCTATATTTATCATATTCTCAAATTTAGTATGTTTATTAGAATATTGAAAATATGAATTATTTAGCTATCCTACTTTAGAATATCTTATTCCATAGTTATTAGGTTATTCCTTAAACCCTTAATTATATAATTGGTTAAATGTTTTGGTAAACCTAACCTTTGAGTCTTCTTGTCCAACCCCATATTATTGTATGGTTTTCAACATTCTAGGGTTTCATATAATATTTTTGGTTTATTTCATTTTTTCTTATGATATTACTCAAAATCATATGGCTATCAAATATCAAATATAACCTTCCTCCATCGAAAAATTTGTCCAATAAATCATAACATATGAGTAAGAAGAGTCATATGTTTACAAAAATAAGTTATTGAGCAAAAGTAATTCAAAATGTTAATAAATTATCATGGATTCAATATTAAATCAGGGTCTTACCAACACCAGGTGGAAAATAATATGCATGTTTGACACCTTTCATTATTCCTCCTAAACTTCAAGATTCTCATAGTCATCATCTTACTTCCACTATTTGCTCATGGCTTATATCAAATACTATATTCCATGTTATTAATAACCAATAAGGTAGGTCATCACATCATGGATATAGTCAACACATTCCTCCTCAATCCCTTCCACCTCCCCTAACACAATTAGATACACTTGTTCCAAATATTGTTTTATTTAGTCATAAAATTTAACATAACATTCACAAATACATTGTGGATTCCTTAAGAAAATCAAATGATGTGAATGTTTCTTCATGTAAAGACCTAAAATTAAGAAAATTTTACATATTTTTAAATAACATAAATCACCAATATGATAATAAGGATAAACCTATAATTTATATGTTTCAAAAACATGGAAAATTACAACCCTTAAGTGCATATTTTGAAACTTCAAAAATCCCTTCTAGTCATCTCATATCTAAGATGAATGCTATAGGAGATATCTAATGGAAACTTTCAATTCTCAAATTAAAAATGTTCTCATCAAATGTTAATATAATAATAATATTATCAAAAACCAACCTCTTACACAAGATGTCTTTGAGTATCCTTATCTAATTAAATTTTTCATACCCACGTTACCTTTATTTTATGATCGAGGAAACCCTTCCAATCATTTTATACAATATGTTCATCCTAGATATGTTACGCTATAATATATTTTTCTAACATATGTATGCAATAACTAGTATGATATGCTTATGTTGGTTTATTATATTTCAATTATTGATCTTATCTCATGGCTTACTTGAGTGTACTTATTATTTTCTACCTTGTTTAGAATGTAGAACATTTTAACATGTTTCTTGTTTCTTGGCCAAAATACTCCTAAGTGTAATTTCTTGTGTGTGTATATTTAAACATGTCCTCCACTTGAGAGTGTGGAATTTGAACATTACCCTTGTTTTTAGTTTTATTATACCATTTTTATGTGATATTAAGTGCTTTTGCATGTGTGCTTAAATTTTTCATGAGCTTGTGCATGTTAATCCTAGATGTTTCCACGATCCATGTCATGAATCTTATAATTTTTTTTGATTGGATACTATGAGATTCATTTATACATATAATTACGTTATTGAATACTAAATTATTGTCACATAATTGACATGGTTATCTTATAATTCTGAGATAAGGTGACTACTAGTTGCATTCACCTCATATCAAAAGGGGGAATGTCAGTGGGGGCATGTCATAGATACATGAGCATACACACACATAGTTTAAAAAATTGGTAGAATTTTATAAAATTTACATGATTTATATATAAACTTGGGATAGGAGCATCCATTTTCACAAATTTGGGACATATTTTTAAGATTTGAGAGAGATATTATATATAGTTTTATAGATCAAAGGTTATATTTTGACAAATGTTTTATCTTGAGACACATTTTAGGTTCATATGCCATGAAAATAAATTTGATCACTTATGTACATTTATATTATACATAACTTATATAATATTTTATGAGGGGGAATGAAAAGGGTTTGTTTATTTATTACCTCACATTGATTCACCAACTTATCCAAGATGAATTGATTGATATTTTACTTGATTTTAGTAGTTGTCTCCCTTTGAGAAGTGTTATAGAGTTTTAATTACATAAATTGCCTTGGAACTACTCCAATTTTCATATTGATATGGTTACACCACTTGACCTTATTTATATTGGATAGATTGGTTAAATTATGTTTACACTTGAGTTGTGTGATTGAGATTTGGTGTTCAATGGCCTTGGAATAACTCAACCTTGCACCATATTGGGCACATGATACCTTCCAATTATCCTATTCAAATATATAAGATTCAATTGTGAACCTCTCTCTCTAATTATTAAACAAGGAAGAATCATCACCAAATCAAAGTACCAAGGGGAAATATGATTTTATTGACACATAGTTGTATTCCTTCCTTGCTCTCTTTACTTTCAAGCATTTTAATTATCCAATTTTTAGATTGTGTGCACTAATTACACCATGACATGATCTTGATTTCAGGTAATTCACAAAATATTAACATAAAATATGGATTTGTGCTTATAAAATCTTTATGTTTGATTAAATTTAGTTGAAACTAATGTGACACTAAGGTTAGTATTGAATAGAATTAGTTCATTTATGCATTCAAATAATAAAATGATTTAGGTGAAATTATCTATATTAAATAGTAAACATTAGTTCCTAATATAATTCATATATATGTATTTATATTAATATAGCAATAAATATGTTGTAATTTCCATAGTTATATTTATACTATACCATAATACTATTTAATATATTTATCTTATTTAATATTATGTTACAAAGGTTACTATGCTCTTTAACCTATATATAGACTTTGTTATTATACTTCAACTCTTCTATATGTTATATCTAATATATTAAAATGGTGTGGTATAAATATAGACTAGATACAACTCAATGGTCATGTTTGTGTGAGACATGTCTTTTATCTAATCAAGTTATCAGGTGCTACTGTAAAGCTTAATATTTATCGCATTGCCTAGTTGGTATAATATTGTGTTCCCTTGGCATGTAAATGTATTATGTTGTTGTGGTAAAAGAGAATATTATATAATGACTATGGTTTTATCCTTATATAATTGAGAATCCTTCCAACAAAAATAAAAAATTGAAATGGGGCACAATCAAAATCAAGGTGTGTTATACACACTAGGGTACTCATTTCTTTCCTTTAACATAATAATTTGATATTTATGCATTATTAGATTAAAGTGAGGGGGGGAGGAGTAAATTTAGAAACAAAAATATAATTTTATATTAAATACTAGTCTTTCACACTTTATAAATACTAATCATTACCAATCCCTTTAGTTTATGACCTTCCTATTGTTGAACATCTTGTGTTTTACACCTTGATGTGACTAATTTATTATCATATAGTTTGAACCTAAAATTTTGATGAAAAAAAACACCTATAGCCTATAATCTACATAAAACCAAATTTTCATCCTACACAAATAGTTACAAATCCTTAGTAACTTGTTTCATTACAAGACACTAGCATCTAGATTAGGACATTAACATCAACACTAGTGTCCTAAATTTGAAGCTAGGGCCCCTACCTTCCAAAAGGTCAAAATTTAAAATATGTTGGCATGTGAGTGTATGCCTATTTATCTTCTTTATCACTCCCATGATAATTATTTCAAAATGTGTTGTATAAATTCAAATTAAAGGTCGTTCATTATATATCTAGCAAGCACCTATCAAGATCATACTACATTACTACAAATAATTCACACAACTAATTTATAATAGCTTATTTTTCCCAATTTCAAAATTAGTCATAGGAATAGTTTTATTATATCCCTAAATCAGTCAAAGAGCATACCATGATCAATATTTGTCAAGTTACAAGATAGATCAATAGATGGACTTGCATATAACATATTGGACAATTATTCACACATAAGCCCACATAAGTGGGAGAACTACATCAATCTAACACTCTCTTCAGAGTATATAGCTATGCAAGTTAAAATACTTTATATATGGGTATTTGAGGTTATATTAAATTCACTTGAGGCCACAACCCCCTTTTTTTATAAGGTGACATGTGATAATTAGAGGACCCATGGTTTTGAGTAAAAGACTAATTTTGGGAACATATGCACATGATCTAAACTAATAACCTGCAAGGCAACAGTGAACCCTAATAGTTAAAACTAATTATTAGATAAAATTATTTTTATGTTTATTTATTTAGAATCATTAAAATTAGGACATAATCCTTAACATTAGTGTTTGGAGTCTGATATGAGTGTCCTAGTTTATAGAAAGCTAATTTATATAAATTGATAAATCAAGATAGATATTCATACTATTTTATTCCACACATGTTATTGTCAAATATTTGTGTGCATAATTGCATAAGATACATATTATTTTTCCTCCACATTTATTGTTTCATAATATTTTTTGGCATTGTAATTTTATATATTTAGAACATTCTTAAATTTAATATATTTCTCAAAATATTGTAAATCTAAATTACTAATTAGTCGGATTTATAATAGATTATTCCATAGTTGATTAGGATATTCCTGTAACCAATAATTATTAAAAGGGTTAAACAAATTTCAAAAATTGAAGGAAATGAGAAACCCATGTCATACCATCTTCATGCTCATCTCACCAACTATTATGTCAATGGGTCTATACCAACATTTGATTATGTTTCTCTTATTGAAGTTCTAAAATATGGTTCCCAAGATATAGTTATTTGAAGTTTTATTAATGAGTCTCACATAGGAATCCTTCAATTAACACAATTAGATTGTTCTTATAAATATTCCAACATTTACTTCCTTGGTATGAATGATTCATGGATGATGAATATGTACAAATTCTTGATGATGCATATGGTTAATGAAAATGAAGAGGAAAATATTATGGTACACCATCCCTCATGTTGTGAAATCAAATTTATATTGAATATGATTAATTTGGAATAATTTGATGATAAAACCTATAAGAATGTTAGAGTAATTAAGTAAGGGTATTACATGGGATGCAATTTAGACATTCCCCCATTATAGAGAGAGGGTTATTTTTTCAAACTTGATAGGAATAAATTATTATTTTTAGATGGTATTATGATACAAAGATCAAATCTAAATAATGTTACCATCAATTAGGGAATGTATGTTCACATTTATTACAAAAATTATCTAGTTTATTTAAAGAAACATCATTAAGCATTCCATATCCCATAGAAATTTTAAATTTTTTAGAAGATGTTTCTAATGGGTAAACATTTTATCAAGTATTAATTTTTGAGAGCCAAAAATATGTTATTGGTATAGGTCACAATTTTTCCAACTATGTTAATTTACATCCACACAAGGTGTTTCACACAAAATAAAGGTTAATGAGACAAACTAAAATCATTGATGGTATGATATTGTCTTTATTTTATGATTGAGTTTGGTGTAGTATTCAAATCAAAAAAAAATTTAACATTATGTGCATTATTTTTGGTGTAGGTTTAGTTGGTTTTTTTCTTATCAAAACTATTAAAAGGTGGGGTCTAACCATTTAGATTTGGGAAACATTATTTTGACACTTTTTCACTACCATTGATGAAAATCACATAGTTTTCAATTTTTTTTAAAATGAAAGGTGATGATTACATAGGAATTTTATTTGCACCATCATTTGAAACATACCTTTTGATAAAATACTTTTATCATGTTCAAACATTTTATATACTCTAGAAGAGTAAATTTTCCTCCAATGAAGTTGGTATTCATTTTTTTCATATCCCTAAGTTTACACTCCATACCTAATTCCTTAATCAAACCAATGTAAAAAGATAAACTGACTTAGTCATATGTAAGGCATGGGCTCTTTTAACATGAATATAAGGGACCATATTCTCTCCTAGATGAAAATAAAACAACCAAATCCACTCAGTGGCTAGGTTTCCAATCCTTAAAATGATTAATCAATTAAATTCATTTTAGTATACAATATATGAGTTATCATAAACCAAAAAAAATAAATAACTTACATAATTTTATTCATATTCAATTAGTTAAATCTCATCTCTTAGATATGGTTTCATAAAAAACATGTGGACATATTTGTAGCATTGCCACATTATCACAAGATTTATATACTTTTGTTCATCTATAAGGACTTTTATTATATATATAATATTATTATGTTGAATTAAAATCATGTTATAAATTGAACTATCTATATTTTATAGTTAATATCCTTGTATTCTTGACCTTGATAATGGTACAGTTGCCCCAACCTACATGAAACACCATTTGTTATATTTCATTGCAAATCACAATAAATTTATCTTTCTCATGCTTCTTTTATGGATTTTTCTTGTCTTAATCTTGTGTTATCCTTTTAAATTCTTGAAGAATATTCAAAATAATTAAAATTCCACTATGGAAAGCACAATAAACAAGATTGACCATCATCCTAGGAGTAAGTTGTAAATGATAGTTTTCAAACAAACAATTCCATGTTAGGCTATATATATATATATATATATATATATTATCATTTTATGTAAAATTAAATAGATAGTATTACATACAAGGTACCTTTTCCTCATTATTTCTATTAACATTAAGTTCTTCATAACTATTAAATCATAGCCTCTTAATGATGGGTCAACATATGTAATACATTGGTCAAACTAATATCCCATAATTTATTGATATCATGTTAATCATTTAATGTATTTTAAATAAATTACATAAAATAATAAAAATACCTACTAAGGTAAAAATTTATTTTAAAAAATTAGTAATCAAGAATTTTCTTAGAGCAATTTTGGTGTCATTGAGTAAAATTGTCAAAGAGTGTGGAAAGTATCACCATAAATTATAACATGATTCTTTGTAAACATGTTCATGTGTTTATTTTAGACCTTTTTCCATGGATAAATTTGTTTCCCATAATTTAAAGTTTACTATTGCATACTATAATTGATGTGACAAGGTAATCATGGCATTTATACAATTTAAAATTGATAATAGTGTCCTCAATCATCTTAATATAATTTTTATAAGGAAAACGTAACTAATTCATTATGTTATTTATATATTCATGATCAATATCATGGGATAAAACCTATTTATACTCATCCTCACCATAACATTTTTCTAGGATTCTAAAAGATCTCATACCATTATCTTTCAATAGCTCAAGTAATATATCACACACCTAGTTACCTATATAATAATGGACAAGATATTCAATATCAATTTTTAAATTAACTTCATTATCCTAGATCCAATTAGTTTATCATATGAATTAACCATAAAATATTAATATGCATTTGTGTAATTAACTTTTACACCCATTCTACCACCATTTGTTCAGTCCCATCACGTATTTATTTCCTTTGCTTCTTTGGCCCACAACTTCATCTCCTCATAGACTAACATTATCTTAAACCCATGAACCACTCCATGAGTGTCATTAAATTTTAAATACCTCAAGGTATTATGGGACATGTTTGATTAGAAAAATATAAATTCTAAGTTACACATCTTAAAGTCACTATGGAAAGTATTTATAGTAATTTACCAAAGTGCATAATCACATCTTCCATTGTAGAAGTTTCATCATAAATATGACTTATTCAGTACCCAATTGCTCCAATAATGTAATTTTAATAAACATAATTATCAAATTTATTAGATAAACATGACCTTATGTCCCTATATAAATCATTTACCTTCACCATTTGATGATAATGTCATCCTAACCCTTTATTTAGGTTCATAAATCCTTTCCTTGATCATCTATTTTGTGACATAATTTTTTTTTGGTATTCTTTATCTTATTCAAGTATATTTTTTTAATCATGTGAGACATTATATTTATTGACTTTAATTTGGACTAGAGTTTAGATAAGTTGGGTAATCATATTTACTTGACTATCATAGTGTGTATTATGAGTTGTTACATCTAAATGTGCATCAATTGTATATTTTTGTACATATTATGTAAATAAAATTAAAGGCCAAATTACTTGAGAGAAACACCCATGTTTGTAATTTTATAGACTACCATGAAAGGATTTTGATGTCATTACATTTTGATGTCTTTTAATCATGGAGTTTGATGGTCTGTCATGTTGAATGGATTTTGGTGTCCTTCCATTAAGGGAGTTTAACGACCTAATATATTGAATAGAGTTTGAGTATTATTCACATCAATTATATTTTAAGGTTTACTTACCTTAGGATGTTAAAAAATATTTTCAATCATTATATTTGAATTTTTTGATGATATGGAAATCCTAAATTTAGTAGCCAAGTTGTTTTGATCAATATTATTTTCTTGTTGATGGGAATATGAGTCTTGTGAGAAACATAATTAGTATGGGAAATAGATCTTTTTCCTCCAATTTGAGTGTATTTTAGTTGAGTATTGCTTTGTGGGAATATGAGAAGATGAAAATTTTTAGCCTTAGGTATTCCTCTTATTTATAGAGGAATAAATGAATTATGGTGTTTGTATAATATTCCATTATAGATAAAATACATAAAAATAATTAAACCCAATTGTAAGATAATTTAAATAAAAAATATATGAATGGAAAGGTAGTTTAAAGGAAAATATATATAAAAAACAATATGTTTGTATTATCCAACTAGAAAATAGAAATGATAATGTCCTTGTATTAGCTGATTGAAGAACATAAAGACATTCATTAGTATGTTTTAGTATTAAATTATTATCTAAAACAAATGAAAATTTACTTTTATTATTTTATTGACAAATTTTAATAATAGTTTAATTATATTAGCCAATAGGATAATATAATTGAGAGTGTGCTTGTATTAACCTACTGGTGAATATAAGTGATTGTACTTGTATTAGCTAATCAACAAACATAAATGAAAAAATATGTTTTATAAAATTCATAACTAAAAAATATTTAGTAATAGGTTTTATCAATATTCGATATCCTAGATTTAATGCATGTTGATAAGTGAGGGTTTCGAGGTAATATCCGCTAATTATGTAAATTGACCAGCTAATAGTAAATAAAACTTATAATGAGATTAATATAATTATATTGTGTCTAAAACACCAAAAAATGTAATTTAATTGTCATAAATTCAATTTTAATTTTTAGAGGGAAATATCATTCATGCATCATGTAATAATTAATTATCAATATGTATCAAATAAATAAAATTTAAGTATTAGGTAAGTCCCATTAGTGTATCTATAAAATATTAAAATGTATGCTACATTCTTATCCCATTTTAAACTTTAATAAATAATTAACAAGTGTTTACCAAGTGTTTATTATGATTTATAAAATTTACTCTCTTATAATAATATCTATGATTTCAAAAAAAAATTATAAAATTTATGATTATTAAAATCAACTTTAACCCACCTATAGCCGAATATTAGTTGATAAGTTTAATATATTTTTGGTTGAGTGGAGCTATTTAATATGTAAAATAACATGTAATATATTTTTAAAATGAAAAAATAAATTAATTATCTAATTAAAAACATAAACTTTTGTAAACAATTTTCACAATAGGAGAGCCATTACTCTTGGATTATTTCTTATGCATGAGGCTCAAAATTTATGCTTTCTACTTACCAATTTTTTATCTCTAAATAAGTTTCTATAAAATGTAAAATGTGTCATCATTTTTTCCTATTATAAATTGGAATATAATCCTATAAGGAATGTGTAAATAACTTCTACATGTAACTGCAAGAGCTTAAACCTTGTCTCTACCCATCATGTTTTTTCATGTAATGGTTGAATAAAATTCACACGATTTTCCCCCTTAATAAAAATAAGTTTATATTAAAGGATGCATCTGGTCATGTGATGTTTTGGAGTGTGATGGTGTATTTATATATATTGAAGGCATATCTTGGTTTTTACATCCATTTTTACATGATCGTGAAGTGTTTTCATTAATTGAACACATTGTTCAAAAATTAGGGATTTTACCAATCAACATTTATCCCTAAAGCATGTTTTGGAAACAAGATAAATCATGTCATTATTTATTTATCATCGTGATTATATTTTATTCATAGAGGAATCCCATATGTAATTTTAGGAGGTGATGGTACATCTATACCACTCCCATATTGCATGCAATGGTTGCATAAGTATTTCATTGGATTTCCACTTCATGTGGATAAGTTTTTATTAATGAACACATATAGGTGAGTGAAATTTTGGAGTGTGTGGGAAGATAGAAATTTGATTAATCTCATTATTACATTTATATTCCTATCTAGATATGAATGTAAATTTGGATCATTATTTGGGCATATTGCTCAATCACTCCACATTCTACTAACAAAATTTTACTCCCTAAATTAGGTTTTATATGCAAGATAAAATGTGTCACCATTTTATCCTCATTAATATTTTAATATAATTTTCTATGGTATGGTTAGTGAAATATCTCATGAAAGTGTAACAACTTATGGCACATCTCTATCCCTCACAATTTGTGTGCAAATACTATGGAAAGTTCACATTATTTTCCCTCTTAATATGGACTTTATCTTAAAGGATACATATAGATACATGAAGGTTTAAATTGTGGAAGGAATAATAGAGTATATTAATTCCATTATTACATATATATTCCTATTTGGATGTGACCAAAAAAAGTATATTTATCAATTGGGCATGCATTTTAGATGTTACATATTCTATTGACAATTTTTTTATCCCTAAATTAAGTTTTGGTTGTGATAGAAAAGTTTAAAACATTTATTCATAATCATGAGTGGAACATAATCCTTATGGTTATGGTTATAATAATTCCATATTTAACCTCAAGAGTTTACACTCCTCACATTTTCATGCAATAACTAGATAACATTTGTATTGTTTCTACCCTTAAGAATGACAAGTTTATATTAGGGGATAGATATAGTAATGTGAAATTTTAAGGTGTGTGGGTGTACATATAGTGGTAAATGTTTTTATTACATATATATTCCCATCTAGACATGATTTCAAAATCAATTCACCAAATGGATGCATAATTGATGCAGGAACATCCTTCTAAGGATGAACTATTTTGCTTTGTTTGTATAATTTTGGAGTGATAAATTACCTTGGGGTTATATATGATAATTATATTTTTATAATGTATTTATTAGTATTATTTAACACTTGATAATCTTATAAAAGTGTCTAGGTGTGCTTAGGAAGGTTAGATTTTAAATTGGCATTTTCCTGCCAATTTCAATAATTTGTTTTTTTGAATTTGAGAGGCCAGTTTAGGATTTTTATGTGTGATTGAATGATTTTATAGTATTAAAATTATTAATTTTTAATTATTAAATAAACCATTTTTATTTACCATGGGTATTATATCATCTATGTATGACAAAAGAAATTGGATGTATGTGATTAATGTGTAACTAACCTTTTATTAACTATTGGAAGGTCCAAAGGTAGTTAGAACGGTTGTAGGATGCATAAACTATTCTAATTTTCCATGTAATATCCTTCATTAATGTGTGAAAGTTTTTTAATAACCAATAAAATAATTCCTCATGTTGGTGAAAAAGTGATGGTAGACCTTGTTTTCTAAATGTATGCCTTGAAGGACTATGTGAGACTAATCATTGATGAAAGATATAATAAAGATATAATTATAATGATTATTTTAGAATTTTTAATTATATTATATGTTTTTAAAATTTTCTTATGTGATTCATTTTATTTTTTTCATACTTCATTGCTATAAGGACAATACAATCCTGTAGAAACTAGTAAATGTACACACAATCCAATACAGAGTAGTGAAAAAGTGAGTCATAAAAGTGTAAGGAGGGGTATATGATGAATTCACAAGGTGTATAAGGTGAAAATAGAACTTAACCAACTATAAAATTACTTTTAAATTCAATTTTTCACCTAAAACCTCATAATTTTTCCCTCTAGGGTTTGTGTAGACTGGGTTAACCCTATATTAGGGTTTCAAGACAAGAATTTGTTTTATGAATGTTTACACCAGTAAAAAGAACACAAATTTGGTTATTAGTTGTATTTTTGTGTTATCTAATATATTTAGGTAGTTTTGAGCTTGTATATATCTTTGAGTATGGATTTGGAGTGCTTATGCTTAAATAAGGGTAAAGGAGGCCTAATTAGGCCTAGATAGTGTTTGGAAAAAGCATCTATGATTGGATTCAAGACAATAAATTTCATATTAAATAGTAATTAAATAGAGGGTATAAAAAAATATAATTATTTTATCAAAACCAAACTATACACATTCATATCATTGGAAAAAAGCCAAAATAATGGCTACTAACTAGCAAGAATAAGAGAAAGAAGGAGTATTTGAGGAAAGAGGTGTATTGAGAATTTTTATGTGTTGGAAATTTGATTAAAATTTAAATTAATATATAAAACACATGATAAAAATAAAATTTATAAATCCAATAGACTTATAAATTGTATTAAGTAAGTTGCTTCTAAATATTTATGCATAAAATAGTCAACAGTGACAAAGTTGTACTAAGAAATTGAGTGGATGAGTTAGAGGATACAAGAAGACTTAAATGAGAATTAGGATGATCATAATATTACTATAAAAATAGTTAAACACTAAACCTTGCATTGATAATGAGTTTTCTTATGATATTTTGTTAAAGCATGAACAAGTTTTAACAAGACAAGAGTAAAGTGTGAGTTGTTTAGTGTTTTACTCTACATAATTTGGTATTAGAGATTAGGATCTATTAGAAAGTAATTAAGTACACATGTTAATTATATTACATGGAGAAACAAAATCCCAAAGAAGGTTTTAGGTAGCTTATGCACTAGTGATTGAGGTGAGAAACATGCAAGCCAGATTGCAAGCCTTGGATTTGGCTTAGATAAAAGAGATGAATAGAGGAGATAAGAGTGAAGGATATGATGAGGTTTATCAAGGAGAATATAAAAAATAAGGAGAGAAAGGTATATTAGTGGAAATGTTTATAAGATCAGTCATTAGAGTGACATTAAAACCCAAGTTAGAGGTGCCAATGTATGAGGACAGTCTCAATGTTGAAGATCTAATTGATTGGATCACAACCATGAGAAAGTATTTTTATTATGAAGAGGTTAATTATGTAAATTAGGTTAAATTTTTAGTGAAAATATGGAATATAGGAGGAAATAAGAAGGGGAAGAAAAGATAAGGTCATGGGATACAATGGTGGCCAAGATGAAGGGAAAATTCATGCCTAAAGATTAGTATAGGAAGCCTATCAATTTTAATTGAAGGAATATAAAAAAAATTATGTAGGGAAAATTCAAAAAAACTAAGGGAGAGGTAAGATGTATAGAGGTATAGGTTAGCAAGAAGGAAGAGGATAGTCAGGCAATAGAAATCAGTGGTAAAGTCAAATTAAATAAGTTAGCAACAATTTTGAAAGTTGAAGTCAATATATTAGAGGTGGTTATGGATACATATGTGGAATATCATATGGTAGAGGAAGAGTATATAATGGTTTGACTGGAAAGTGCTTCAAATGTAACAAGTTTACAGGACATAGATCATATGAGTGTCGAGAAGATATTCACACAGAAAGCTCTTAGAGTGAAAGAAGGAATGAAGTGGTTAAAAAATAAGATGAAAGTTTGGAGTCATTGGAAAAATATGTAAAATAAATTGAAACAAGAGAGATTTTGTTGATGAGGAGAGTTATTTTGAAGGCAAGCCATGAGGAGAAAGATCCACCATAAAGGAAGACATTGTTCAATACCATGTGCAAAAGCAAAGGTAAATGTTCTAAGGTCATAGTTGATAATGGTGGTATAGATAATATTTTATCTTCCATGATGGTATCTAAGATAGGATTATAAATCAAAGAGCATCCAAATCCTTACAAAGTCTCCTAGATTCAAAATAGTCATTAAGTCCTAATTAGTAAGCAACGTCATGTAAACTTATAGATTAGTGGGTATAAAGATTTGATTTTGTGTGATGTGATTCTTATTGATTTGTGTCACATCATCCTTGGTATAACATTAAAATATGACAAAATATATATGCATGATGATAGAACCAATACATACACCATTGAGAAGGATGGCATCAAGCATACACTAACTCCATTGAAGGATAGTCAAGAATGGAAATAGGTATAGTCTAGTGTGATGATGTTTGGTGAGAAGGAATATTTACCAAAAGGAATAAGTTTTAGCATTGAGGACAAGAGTGTGTTAGCTGAGATCAAGTTTCAAGAGGAATAATGTGAAGTACAATTTGATAAACAAAGGAGAGAAAAGACTGTAATAGTTGAACAGAGATCCAAAGTACTAATTGAAAGCAATATAGAGTTATTATAGTTAGCACAACATGATAAGGTGAGTGACACATTAAGTTAATTTCAATAAAAGGATGATTCCATTAATAAGAAGCCTAATTTTCAAACTCAATTATTGTTAAAGGAACTTTTGGAAATGTTGTGTGCAGACTTTTCTCATCAATTGTCTGTGATAAGAAGTATGGGATATTTGGAAAGTTTTGTTAAGAAGATAAACATGTTGAGAGAACTTTTGATTAACCAAACAGATAATGAATAGAAAATAGAGAGCAAGGAACTAATTAAATACATTGATGGTACTATAGATGAGAAGATGACACAACAAGAAACAATGCAAGAGGTAGCAGATTCAAGCATATAAAGGACAACTATGAGAATGAAAGAGTGTGGCTTATTAGAAAACAAGAAGGAGGTTGTTATTTTTTACTTGTGTGTTTCATGTGTAGGTTTTTTTTAGGAGAACAAGATACTAAAGATGATTAAGTTGGAGATCAATATTCAAAATAGTAATGTCAAAGGAAGATCCAATGTAGTGTTAGTCAAAGAGCAAGGAGGTCTATGTTGTTAAGCATGGGATATGCTGAGAGGGGGGTGAATCAATATATCATATATCTTATAAAACTTTCCCTTAATCAAATTCCACCTAATCAAACATTCAAGATATGCAATAAAACTGAAACAATAAACACCACACAAGATAGAGAGAGACACCAAATATAACTTGGAAACCCAATGTGGGAAAAACCATGGATAACAATCTCAAGTACATGAATGAGTACCAAATCAAACAAAAATTCATGAGCACCAACCCACAGGAGCACCAACCCCTTTTATGAGCACCAACACAACAACTATTCATGAGCACCAACCCACAGGAGCACCAACTCCTTTGTTGAGAACCAACACAACAACTATTCATGAGCACCAACCCACATGAGCACCAACCCCTTTTCTTAGCACCAACATAGCAACAATTCATGAGCACCAACCCGTTTGTGTATACCACAAAACTATCTCTCAATGTTGTTATCTCAACAAATGATAGTTCATTACAATATCTCTTTCCTCTCTCACCTTTGCTCTTCTAAGCTAGATATAACAAATACAAATCATATTCATCTCTCACAATGCTCTTCTAAGCTAGATATTACAATATCAAATAAACCTCTATCTTCCATATTACAAATGGCTTCTCAAGCCTTTATTTATAGCTTTCCAAATCACCTTTGGCCTTCCCACTTTGTGACCCTTCAATCCTCATAGAAAATGGCACCAAACTTGTATGACCCTTCATATCCTTGCCTTTAAAAAGTCATGTGGTGACCCTTCATGAGCAAAAACGTCCTTCCCTCTTTTGTCCTTATCTTGGTGACTTTTCATATTCCTCAAAGTGTCCCTTCATGATAAATTGTGCCTTTCCTATTTTGTCTTCACTTGGTGACTCTTGAAATTCCCCAAGATGACTCTTCATGGGAAAATGTGTCCCATCCTTCTTTTGTCTTTACCCCATGACTATTTGACTTCTCCATGGGCCCTTCTTTTGTCTCATATGCAACCAAAAATATATTCATTAATATTAACTCACATTAGCCAAAATATAACAATTAAAAACATCATTAAATGCAATGGGGCCTTTATCACCAATAATGTTGGACCTTTGACATCAATGACAATATTTCCAACAATCTCCCCCTTTGTCATTGATGGCAACCTCAATCCTAAAACTGCCACATCATGTTACCTACACATACTATCATCTTAAAACATACAGTAACTCCCCCTTATTGTAGCACCCTGTACCTATTCCCTATACCCATTTTTGCACCTATACCTATAATTGTTATTCTCCCCCTTTGACATAAATGGCAAAGGGCCTACCTAGAGCTAACACTTATCTCCCCCTCAACTAATGATGAACATCAATGGTAGGAAGTAATAGAAATTACTCCCAACTCCTCTTGCAGATCTTTAAATGTATCCTTTGATCATGCCTTTGAGAAGATATCTGATAGTACATACACATTATTTCCTATCCTTTAAGCATCTACAATCAACTCATTTGAATATTTTATTCTAATCTCACAACCTTTTACATAAAACTTTAATGTGTATCCCTGAACACAAATTTGACTTACACTCAATAGATTATGCTTACAAAATATTATTAGCCTTGGTTCTACTATTATCCAAACTTAAAGTACCTTTTCCAGCTATCTTGGCAGTGGTTTTATCTTTGAATTTCACTATGCCACCATTGATCTTCTTTACTCTTATCTCCTATCATATGCCTCAAACATCCGCTATCAATGAACCATGGCTGATCTTTATTTCTTACATGCAAGCTGTCTGCACCAACATAGAATCTTTAGGTTGTTTCTTCTACCATGAACATGTCTGAACCTTCTTCTTAATGAATGGAGCTTTGAAACTCTGATCCTTCTTCTTGATGAATGGATCTTTGAAAACCTAATCCTTCTTGATTGAATCTGCATGAGTATCCTTCTCTTTATTTCTAAAACTATTAGCTCTTTTCCAACATTCTAATTTATAATGATCATATCTATTTGAGATACCTTAAAACTTTTAAACACTGCATAGCCTTAAACCATAATATTTATGCAAAATTTTCTTCAAAAATCTATTCCCTCAAAAGATATACAAATTAATCTGCCAACTCACCTTCTTGTCATGCAACATAGCCAAGACCCAATAGCATCCACCATGCTTCAATTTAAAAGTGTATCCTTGAATCCTAGAAGAGACACCCCACATAAAGGGTCCTAGAGACAAATCTCAGGAGTTTCCCACATCTCCACTATTTCTTCCTTGATCTTCTTGTGTTTTTATTTTAGAATCCATTTAAGCATGTCTAACCTTTTTGACTTACTAACCTCAACATTTATGATGTTTTTCATCTTCTCAAATTTTTCAACTATTTTATCTTGACAAATCTCATGCTCAAATGTAACAAGAGATTCTTCACAATCCTTCTTATCTGATTCTTTTTCTACTATATCAAGTAATTCATTCTCACTCTTAAACTCAACCTGATCAACCTTTACTATTTTTGGTCTTCAAACCTGAATTTGAATCTTCTAATATTTTCTAGGGGCTCTATATCCTTTGACATACCTTGAATATATCTTTACTTTATTTGGACATAATTTAGCAATATGGCCAACCTTATGACAACAAAAGAAAACAACATTTCTCATACCTTTTTCTTGAATGTGAGTAAGATCTCCCTTTAACTGATTGCTTATCCTCATACAGTCTCTTTCCCTATGACCAACATGATGACAAACAAAACAACAGCCATGAAAAGAACTTGAAAACTTGAAAGCATTGGGCTGCCTGATTGGCTTCTTTGATTTGACTTCAAAACTTGCATCCTTCTTTCCTTGGACTAATATTTCATGATCTTTCTCAACCTTGATTATAATATTCTCATGATTATCCTTTAAATAACCTAACTCAACCTTCGACTGATTACACTCTTCTTCTCTTGATTTCAAACTTGAATTTGCAACCTCTAACTAATTCTTAAGATCCTGAATAAATATCTTATTTTCTTTTACTTCTATATCCAGCTTAGAATCCAAGAGACACACATGTTATTTAAGAGCTTCAACCAAAGATTTCAACTCTTGATTCTTCTTCTTTAACTTCTTGGCCATCTTGTGCTTTCCTTGATCTACCTTCAAGCTATTAAACCCTTTTCGAAGGAACCTACTCTGATACCAATTTTTAAGCATGGGATATACTGATAGTGGGGTGAATCAGTATATTATATATCTTATAAAACTTTCCCTTAATCAAATTCCACTTAATCAAACATTCAAGATATGCAATAAAATTGAAACAATAAACACCACACAAGATAGAGAGAGACACTAGATATAACGTGGAAACTCAATGTGGGAAAAACCATGGATAACAATCTCAAGTATATGAATGAGCACCAACTCAAACAAAAATTCATGAGAACTAACCCACAAGAGCACCAACCCCTTTGTTGAGCACCAATACAGAAACTATTCATGAGCACCAACCCACAGGAGCACCAACCCCTTTACTGAGCACCAACACAGCAACTATTCATGAGCACCAACCCACAGGAGCACCAACCCCTTTGCTAAGCGCCAACATAACAACAATTCATGAGCACCAACCCATAGGAGAACCAACACCTTTGCTGAGCACCAACATAACAACAATTCATGAGCACCAACCCACATGAGCACTAACCCCTTTATGTATACCACACAACTATCTCTCAATGTTACTATCTCAATAAATGATATTTCATTACAATATCTCTTTCCTCTCTCACCTTTGCTCTTCTATGCTAGATATAACAAATACAAATCATATTCATCTATCACAATGCTCTTCTAAGCTAGATATTACACTATCAAATCAACCTCTATCTTCCATATTACAAATGGCTTCTCAAGCCTTTATTTATAGCTTTCCAAATCACCTTTGGCCTTCCCCCTTTGTGACCCTTCATTCCTCATGGAAAATGGCACCAAACTTGTATGAGCCTTCATATCCTTGCCTTTGAAAAGTCATGTGGTGACCCTTCATGAGTAAAAATGTCCTTCCCTCTTTTGTCCTTATCTTGGTGACTTTTCATATTCCTCAAAGTGTCCCTTCATGATAAATTGCACCCTTCCTCTTTTTTCTTCACTTGGTGACTCTTGGGATTCCCCAAGATGACTCTTCATGGCAAAATGCATCCCATCTTTCTTTTGTATTTACCCCGTGACTCTTTGACTTCTCCATGGGCCCTTATTTTGTCTCATATGCAACAAAAAATATATTCATTAATATTAAATAAATATTAACTCACATTAGCCAAGATATAACAATTACAAACATCATTAAATGCAATGGGGCCTTTATCACCAATAATGTTGGACCTTTGACATCAATGACAATATTTCTGACATATGTTCCACTCATAGGCCTTGGGATCTAGGAGGATATGAAGTTGTATATTTGGATTTAAAAAGAGAGAGAGAGAGAGAGAGAGAGAGAGAGAGAGAGAGAGAGAGATTATTAGGATAACGATAATACAATATTATTTGAAATTTCATAGAAAGTTTTTTTTCACCTCAGTAGTATGATGCAGGAGTATCCTTCTAAGGATGAATTATTTTGACTTATTTGCATAATTTTAGAGTGATCAATTATCTGGGGGTTATATAGGTTTATTATATTGTTATAAGGACTTTAAGAGTCTTATTTCACACTTGAGAATCTTCTTCAAGTGTCTAGGCATGCTTAGGAAGATTAGATTTTAAAATTGGCATTTTTCTGCAAATTTTAATAATTTGCATTTTTGAATTTGAGAGGCTAGTTTAAGATTTTTATGTGTGATTAAGGGATTATTTAGTCTTGACATGGTTGATGGGGAATTATTGAATACACCATGGGTATTATATCATCTATGTACAACAAAATGTTGTATAGGTGTCCAACATCTCCCTTAGGGATTTGTGACATGGCTTAATAGCCTCCCATGGGTATTTATATGGTGTTTTTATCAGGCATTAATAGGTTGATATTTTGGTGCAATGAAAATCATGATTCCAACAAGTGGTATCAGATCTATGGTCATGTATTTTAATCCCCTTAGGTAACACTAAGGGGGAGATTGTTAGATAGGTGTATAGCGTCTCCCTTATGGATTTTTGATATGGTTTAATAGTCTCTTGTGGGTACTTATCTATAATTTTTATCAGGAATTAATAGGTCAATATGTTGGCACAATGTAAATCATGATTCAAATATTACCATTTCACCTACTCATAATAGATAATATGCAATGTTTTAATCCTCCTTCATTCTCATACTTTCAAACTACCTTCTGTGGCTCTATAATTTTTCCATCTTGACTTTGGTAGCTCCTTCATAGATGGTTTGAAAATTTTCTCAAATTTATTTGGTTGTATTAAAATTCATGAACTTTAATGATTATACCTCTAAATGAACACATAGGATGGCATTCATCTCCTTTGAGTTGTCTTTACTTGCATTATTGCTTGATTCATCAATTGGTGGTATAGGAGGTGGAGTGAATCCATCAACAAATGATTATCACATGTCATATCCAAAGGACATTAGATAGGTATTCATTATAATTCTCCAAAATACATAGTTATTCTCATTTAATGGAGGGGCCTTGTTGGTTATAAACCTTTTTGTACTTGATGATTGGACATGCTTGTGCTTCTAGGATCTCCTTTAAGCTATTAGGTCTACTTCAAAGGACCAATCTTTGATACCAATTATTGGAACCATAATTAATAATATGGAGGTAAATAATTATTTAAAAAACTATATTTCAATTATAATTTGACATTCATGAATCATGAAAACAACATAGTGATCTAGCAATGTATAAAGAACCATTCACATGAGCAAGAAACAAGAAAACACATATATGAGTGGGAAACCCTCAAGGGTAAGAAAAACCACTATGATATCTATAAATGGAATACTTTATTATGAAAAAAATGACTAAATTTATTTGATAAAAAACTCAAACTAGAGTTCTAAACCCAATAAAGTCAATCACCCACTTGAATAGGCTTTAACAAGCACCTAATTTCAAGGAAGGACCAACTCCCTAAGTGACTCAACACCAACTCAACCACCTGATCTAAAAATTTTGTCATTAACCCTGTACTCTTATGTTATGGTATAAAAATCATTTCAATACTTCCTTATTCTCAACCATGAATGATTTTAATTTCTTATTTTTCACTTCAAATAGAACCAAACTATCTTGTATATATACTAGTCTCATGGTCACACACCACTTGGTCAGCCAAATACCTTAAAAATATTAGGTTGGACATAAAATAGGTCTTAGTACATATTATGAACATATTTAAATAACAATTTGAACTCCTTTTTTTCTAACATAACTCATTTAGTCCTTAATCATCCTTTAGGTCTCATAGAGACCTAATTGCATTACGTATGTACTCTTAATGCTAAAACTTGATCTTCTTGGGCCCAAATAGACTTATCCAATAATAAAAATCCATTAAACCATTTATCCAATGAAATATACTAGCTTGATCCATCATTTACTGTACTTGCATCCTTCATTCATATAATGAAAGATCCTTTAGGACAAAATGCCCTATTAGGCATGTGTACCTCAAAAGTTTATCTTGTAATGATAAAGCTTAAATACCCTTAAGCTACTCAAATATGAAAAAATAAACATGATTATATATTACTCATTACCTCATGTTCATCACCAAATTATTGTAAAAACTTCACTCAAGATATAAAGGGTCAAGAACATATTTGTAACTCACTCAGAATTGGCAAATCACCTCAAAAACTAGTCATGATGAATTAGACCTCCAACACATGTGTATACAATTTTCATGAATATTTATGAATAAAAATGGTCCTATGAGATATATAAAACATCATTATATATAAAATTAATATGGTCTAATGGAAAATATTGGTCTTGTAGACCAATTTCTTAAGATTATATCTCATTGTCCTATTTGAACGAGGCAAGCCATTTTGTGAGTAAATTTTTAACCATATACACTAACATAAAAGCTTATGAAAATAATTATCATGACATAAAATTCATAAATTACTTACTCATGAATTTTATTTCATCAATCCATCTCTTAATCTCTGCATGGGTTTTACACTATTACACCATTAGGTATGTCTACAACTGGCTTACTTGAATGACTAGAATAGAGAACTTTAAGAATATAAACTATCCATAAAACATCATGGAAATGTAAAATTAGTCTCTAAATTCTTCTCCAATCCATTTTATCTTATTTATCAATACAACTTTTAAGAGATATAGCAATTTATTAATAAATAAGCCTATATTTGTGTATTTTATCTATCATCTGACTAACCACCACCACTTGAAGCTACTTGGGAGAGTTAAATACATGATAAAATAGATTATATAGGCATTTGAATCCATCTTGAGCTTTTTTTTTTTTTTTTAAATCACATTGGGTCCTTATTAGGGTTTTCGGGAGGTTTAACAAAGGTTTTGGTGTTAACAATTATTTATAAAGGACTACCACTTGAATCTAAAAATAATTCTTGGAGATATTATCTAGGACCCTTCCACATCTCTCCTTAACAAATCAGACTCCCATGTAGAGGTTGCACATGCCAAAAAATGTTTGAAAGTTCTTCTCAGGTTTGAAACCTCATTCTATGAGCTTGAGAAGGCCTAAAATAATGATTCATGAACTTTTACTTCAAATATTGACCTCAAACTTTGTGATAATACATAATTTTTTTTTATCTCACATCTATCTATTCTCTCATGTGCATACTTACCTTTAAATCTGATCTTCATACCTCATTAAGCCAAGCAGGGTCTAAAAGTAGTCTAGGTGTAGACTTAGACTAAAGGTCCTACCCCTATAGGCTCACCATAAAATTCTCATGAATGGTTTTATACCTTAATATCATGCTCAAACAATTAAAAATAACCTTCACATGCCTTGTGCATTAGTTTCACCATGAACATTACTCTTCATGTCATGACTAGGATTCCTATGCACTTGACATCAATGACCTATACCTTCCATGCAAACATAAGACATTAGTTGCCTTTAAATTCTCTCTTTCTCTTTATATCATTACAACACTCTCTTATGAAAACATTATTCCATTCACCTTATCACACCACACACTTCTAAGTGTCTTTAATCACCTTTGACAACAACCTTCACAAGATACAGCTTTGACATCAATGACAATACTCAACAAACTCTACTCTTAGATGCTTTTTCCAAACACTTTCCAGGCATAATTAGGCCTCCTTTACCCCTATTTAATCATAATCACTCCAAATACATACTCAAAGGTCTGTACAGGTTTGAAACTACCTAAATATGTTAGATCACACCAATATCAAACTAATAACCAAATTTGGGTTTTTTAATGGTGGAAACACTAAGAAAATAAATTCTTACCTTGAAACCCTAATACAGGGTTAACCCAATCTATATAGACCTTAGAGGGATAAATTTAAGTTTTTAGGTGACAAATCAAGTTTACAAGTACTATGATAGTTGGTTAAGTTTTGTGTTATTCTTATACACCTTGTGAAATCATTAAATACCCCTCCTTACACTTCTTTGACTCACTTTTGCACTGCTCTATGTGTACATTTACTAGCTTCTGTAGGACTGCATTGTCCTTCTAGTAATGAAGTATGAAAAACAATCAAATGAATCACACAATAACATTTAAAAAACATATAATAGACTTAATAATTCCATAAAAATTATCATAATTATATCTTTATTAGATATTTCTTCAATGATCAGCCTCACACAGTCCTTCTTTAAGGCATATATTTAGAAAATAGGGTCTACCATCACCTTTTCACCAACATGAGGAATTCCTTTCTTATTTTCTTGGTTCTTAAACCTTTTTCACACATGAATGAATGATCTTACATGGAAAACCAAAACATTTTATGCATCCTAAAACTTCTCTAACTACCTTTAGACCTTCTAATGGTCACTAAAAGGTTAGTTAGACATTAAGCACATACATCCAATTTGTTTTATGTTAGAGGTGAAATCACTAAGAGGGAGGGGTGAATTAGTGATCCTAAATAATTCAAATTCATTTTTGATCTTTACAAATATTTAACTAGTTACCACAAGCATTAATGAAGCATACATATCATTCATAGCAATAAGCAAGAGAAATAATGCAAGATCAACCATATAACATATGACATACATGGAAAACCCTCTTGGGGAATAAAATCCACTAGAACCAACATTTGGACTACTATCCTATAATAACTAGATCCATTTTAGACCACCTATAACTGATCAAGGAACTACAACCCCTATTTACTAAGACTCCAATCACACAAGGTGATACCACACTTGTCTAGCTAACCTGTAGCAATAACTAGACCTTTTAGTAATTTTCACCTTGAAATGAGGATATAACCACCTTAGATGCTGAGATACCACAAAAACACCTATGAAAACACTTCCACCTCTGAACTAATGTCAACAACACCTGATGATGGACTTTAGATTATCTCTCTTTACCTTTGCTCACTCTCAATACACAAGAGAACTATTCTTCCAATAGAATTATGACCTATAGGTCATAAAAATAATATTCAAACTAATATTATATTCAATTAATCCTTAGGGCACTCTACACCTCACTCACTCCATAATACACACACATGCCTCTCTCAAAAATATCCCTAGTCTCTCACACAAAGTCTAGAACCCATCATCTTTGGTTCCACTATTTATAGAGCAATATTGATCAACACCATCTTGGTCATCCATTAGGCATGTATTAAACCTTAATATATCTATCATATGAAGATAAGGCTTAGTATAATCTACATAGGTCAGCCATAACATCTATGGGTCACCCTTAAGGAACTACACCTTTTAATAAGGCCCTTGTAGCCCTTATAGGTCTCATGTGAACCCATTCAATCCTTTAGCACTCCATCAAGAAAAAAAAGAAAACAAGACCATTTTAAAATACATGGGTCCAATATTTATGTCACCTTTGACATCTTCAAATGATTATAGTTAACTAAGCTAACATCTGCATATGCTCAACCAACTCAAACATAGACATGTGCACACAGTCACCATGAATGAACACATAGTCAACTTATTAAGAATTTTTCATACTTAATATTTATTTATCACAATTCTAAAATCCACACATATCATACTGAGATTCAAAAACATGATCCATTAGAGAATTCATCATGAGACATTAAAACAACACCAATACAAGCTCTATTATCCTTCTCAAGACACTTACAGAACGAGCATGAACACATAATCAATTATTAAGATCAATATCTTTGAGTGTACTCACTTTCATATCTTCAAATTAATATATCTAGATGTGACTTTGAGTCCTATACTACTTTAATTTTTACTACATGAGCAAATTTGTCTTCTATCATAAGATATGGTCCAAACACTAGACACTAGTTTTTTCTTTGTTAAATTCAAATATTTGAATAATAATGGTCATAGTTAACCTTCAAACATAATTCTCAAATGTCATGGACTCTCATCTCATGTTTAATATCACTCCATCAATCTTATCTAAGATTTAATACATAGACCACCAAAGCCAAACATTAAAAAACTATCACTTTGACCTCATCTCATGCAATCTCAAAATGTTGACTCAATACACTCTATCAATCTCTATGGATCAATCAAGACTTTAATGATCAATGCTCACTGTTTGAGCAATTGTACAAATGCCTACTCATCATTGGATAATTATCTTGTACCTTTGCTTATATTTTAAATTTCATGCACTTTTCCTCATCTCGATACCTCCTCACATCTTAGATCCACATGCATCATTGATCTTGCTTGAGCTTTAATACTCTCAAAAATGATGTAACCCTATCAATATGCCTTCTTTTGTGCTTCAATGCAAGATCTCAAATTTGGACTAGATGATATCCTCACATAGGAGAATCCAACCATGTGACACACTAGTCTTAGAACCCTTTTGCATGAGAGATATAATGCCATTAAAGTGCCTTCTCAAAAATTTATGTCATAGAGCCAACTATGTCCAAATCTACCTAAGTGTCCAAATTTGAGCATCCATAACTTTTGTCATGCTTTAGCAGATGATCTCAAATTTAGAGAAAATGATCTATGATCAGAACTAAACAAACCCATATGATTAATTTTTATTTATACATTTACACATGTAAGATATAACATCATTAAAATACTCACTCAGCTCTTTCTACCTCATTGTAAAATTGGCTAAGTATGGGAAAGCATAGTAAGACTGCCTGGGAACCCAACTTTGCATAATCACATCTTTTGACGTGCTTGATCACATGATCTAAAAATTATCAAGAATAAAATAGGTCTAAAACTAAACAAACCCATGTGATCACCTTATCCTAAATATTCCACATGTTCTATCTATTCCATCATCAACTTACTTAGCTCTCTCTAGCCATATTGCAAATTTGGCTAAGTATGAGAAAATAATGAATTCTATCTTACAAGCCAACTTTATACTCTTATATATTTTACCATGATTCAATGCATGAGTTGAATTTTGGTGTATAATAACTAGGGACTATTATGATCACAAACATATGAACAACTCCCCTTGACTCCTTCCCATGTGGTAATGATGATGTCATCAAACTGCTTACTCATATTTTCTGCAATTAGACTCAAAGTGTCTAGATGAAAATTATGGACTACTAGATGAATTTCACTTATGCACACAAGATTTCAAATCATGGATCACATCTTATAGGACCCATTTCACATTTTCAATCCTCCATATGCATCCCTAATCCTCTCAAGCTATGTAAATATTGAAGATCAAACAATCCACTTTCAAGCATACAAGAATAATCACATTGCACACTTTGTCATACAAGAACAAACACATTGCACACTTTATCATTTTCACATAGAATATCAAGGCTCTTCATCCACTTAATAGATAAATTATATGACATCACCATGAAATCATCATGATAACTCTCCAACAATCTCTCCTGTGTCATTGATGTCAACACCCATCAATATAGCAATATATAGCTCACCTACTCTTTCTTTCGAGCACTCCTATAACAAGAACTTTATCCCTAATAGGGAATTTTTCCCATTTTGACACAATGAAAAAATGAGCACAAACTAATCTTGAGTACATAAAACTACTATCAAATAGGAAATGACCTTATTATAAAAATGATACAAACTCCCCCTTACCTTAAGCCAACCTCTTCTTGTCTTGACAACTTCCTCTTACTCCATGCCAACACTCTCTTTAACCAAGCACTAAAACCAATGAAAAAATAACACACAACCATATAAATCTTGATGGAACACATCAATAATCATCTAATAGGGACTCCCCCTAATAAATCTAAGTAATTTCACCTTCTGAGCATCTTTAGATCTCCACACACCATGAAGAACCATCACAAATGCTAACTATCCTCTTTTCTCAAGATACTTCCACGATCACAAATTTTGCATTTACAATATACAAAATAGTAAGCATGAACTAAACCAATCTAATAAAAAACCTTTATATACTCATACCTTGATGTTTTGAATAAATTGAGCAAGAAGCACTCTTCTTCAAATTAGGCATATCTAACTTCCTTTTATCCCTACCTGGAACTTGTAGAGCCCACAATTTTTAGTAGACACATATTCAAGATATAAAACTTTATATTTGGATTACTCTCATATGCCCCATAAATCACATCAAATTGTATCACTAATCTCATCCTATGAAACATACTTCCTTCAAAAAATTACTAGCCAATTAGCCCTCCATAATGACAAAAACTTGAATAATTTAAGAACCACAAACTTTCTAATGTCTATGAATATTTATTTGACCACTCATTTATCCCATTCAACAAATTAAGAAGCCTTAGACCTCAACTCATAAGGCATACCAGTTTTATAGCATAGACCAAAACCTTATAAACTCAAAAATAAGAAAGGTCAACAAACCTCCTTCTGGTCAACATCCACCTTTGAAATTTATTGCACACTTGGAGACACCCATCACACACTTTTGACCAAAATTTGGGCTTCCATACCTTTTATAATCCATACAATCTATAACCCATTTTAGGCATGCTTGCCCTTATACCAAAAAATCAAAAAAAGAAACACTTGGAGCACACTACAAAGAGATACATAGACCTTTATAGACACCAAAAACTTCTTGAAAATGTATCAAAATAATTAATCCACTTGGAACCACCCAATCTGAATCTGTACTATATTTCCTTCACAAACATATAAAATAGACTCACAAACTTGTTACTTCCCATTAACTAAAGACCTTCTCTGATTGGCCTTATCATCTTGAGCACATAAACTTGCTTCTCCACTTAAAAGAGTCTCTTAAGAAGTGTAGATAAAGACACCTTCTACACCTTAATGATCTAAAACAAAAATAGATCCTCATCATATTCCATTTCCTCCTTGCTCATCTAATATTTGTGGTTCTTCTTCTTCTTCTTCTTCTTCTTCTTCTTCTTCTTCTTTGGCCTAGGAGAAACAACTTCCAAAACTACTATAGTATTCTCCTTTTCTACTATGAATGGATTATCAATACATGGAGACAACACAGATTCATGGCATACCCTTTCATTTGAATAATCTTCCTTGTATCTTGATTCCTCATCACTAGGCATTTTTTCAAAAATAACAAGATGTTCACTTAGATCTATACTTACCTTAGAAATGGAATAAATCAAGACCTTGGTATTCTTTTTGAGCTTGATCTCTTCATTCTCAACATGAGTAGATAATGAGACCTCTTGGTAATCTTAAACTACTAAATCATTCTCCACCATAGCAAACAAATTACTTGGACCTGTAGTCTCATCATGACTTACACATTTCACCTTTGGCTTTCATGTGTCAACTCACCTTATTTTTTAAACTCTAGTAGCCTAATTAAATCTACTCTATCTTGTAGTCCTTTGCTTGCAAAACCTAGCAATGTGATGTCTCTATTCATAATTTTATTACACCATACCTTTTTATATAAATGTATCTTGTCTTACCTTGTTTGGATAGAAATTTTCAATGTGTCCTATGTCATGACAAACAAAACAACCTCCCCTTTTTCAAAAAAGACTCACCTTGTCTAATATTATGTGGATAATGGTTTACAAAGTGTCCCACATCAAGACAATTAAATAACTTGATTTTGTTCACACCTTTTGACTAATGGCCCCCATCATAGTCCCATGCAAATTCATTTTTAATAGGTCTCTTGTAGTCTTTAGCCCTATGAACAAATTTATTACATGTATAATAGTAACCATTTAATCTTGCATACCTCATAACATTTGGCTATCTAATCTAATTTGTCTTTACTCTACCATCACCTTCATTCCTTATATGATGATTTGTCTTCAAAATAAGATTTTCCTAGTTCACATTAGTATTCATCTTATCTTGAGTTGCAATCTTTTGTTCTTTTTCATATCCAAGACCAACTCTATCAATAGCATGCTTTTGAACACCTATAATGTTGTCTAGATCACATGAGCTATTTTTAAATCTCACAAATGTATTCACCTTACTAGATATCTTTTCTATCTTATATTTCAAAGATTAATTTTTATAAACATACCTTGAATATTCATCTTCTTTAGCTTTTAGGCTTGAAGATATAATTTTTGATTGACAACTGAGATGCTTGATCATATCTTCATGCTCCTTGGTGTCTTCATTCAATCTTGACTCATACACACTAAATTTTTCCTCATATTCTTTGGGATTATATTTCATATTCTTATTTATCTTCTTCTCAATCTTTTGTTCTTCAATATCATTCATCAAAATAGTCTCACAATCCACCTCATCTTCATCATCATTTAAATCACTCCAAGTAGACTCCTTTTAATGTGAGAAACTTCCTTCCTTAGCCATGAAAAATGATTCATATTCAACAAGACCATCATTTTCATGATCATACTCTGAATCACTATCTTCACTCTCATCTGATGATCTACAATCTTATTTGGTGTAAATATTTTTATTGTTCTTGAAGGACCTATTCTTGTTGTTATACTTTCTAAACCCTTTCATCCTATATGTATTCTTGTCTTCATCTTATCCTTCATCATTATCTTCATCATATTTATTCTAATTCTTATGAGGTCACCTCTACTAAAAATGTCATATCTCTCCATAGTTGAAACATTTGAAGGGTAGTTTGCCTTTATACTTCTCAGAGCCAGTGTTTGATTTCATAATAATAAAAATAATTATTTCATCATCATCAATATCAAATATGTCATCCCATTTGGATTTTTTACCTTGGAACTTATTCTTAGGCTTCATCTCTATCTTGAATTTTACTTCCTTCTTTGGTGGTATATCATCATTCTTCCTCATCTCATAGTCTATAAGGGTGCCATGAAATTGATCCATCTTCAACTGAGTAAGGTCATGACTCTCTTATATGGTAGATACTTTTAGATCAAACTTGGGGGAAAGAGACCTTAAAAACTTTTGAACTATAGTAGTATCTTCAATATTATCTCTAATAACTATGATGATATTCACAATCTCATCGAAAATTTACAAAAAGGATGCCATAGTATCCTCTTCATTCATCTTCAGACTTTCAAATTGACTTCCATGAGTCTATAAATTAGCAAGATTAACCTTTGAATGTCCTTAAAAAATAGTCTTAAATTTATCCCATATTTCCTTGGTATTGGTGCAATGAATTACTTTGGTGAAGACCACAAGTTATGGCATTCATTTCCTTAGAGTTATTCTCAAACATCCTCTTGTCTGTAACACTAGATGGAGGAGTAATAAGAACAACATAACCATCCATAATAGAGTACCATAAACCAAACCCTAGAGACATAATTTAGGTCTTCATCCTATAACTCCAAAATTCATAATTGGATCCATTGAACATTGATGCTTTATTAGTATAAAAACCACCTTGCATATTATGACTAGCCATTGGACCTTAGATCACCTTCAATCTATCAAGATTTTACCAAAGGACCTTGATTTGATACTAGTTATTATTGGTACAATCACTAAGAGGGGGGTGAATCAGTGAGTCCAACAAATCCAAATTCAATTTTGATCTTTACAAATATGTAACCAATTACCAAAATCATTCATGAAGCATACATATCATTCATAACAATAATCAAGAGAGATAATGCAAGATCAATCACATAATATGGGACATACATGGGAAACCCTCTTGGAGAGTAAAACCCATTGAAACCAATAATTGGACTATTATCGTATAATAACCATATCTAATTTAGAACATATATAAATTATTAAGGAACTACATTCCCTATTTAGTGATATTCTAATCCCATAAGGTGATACCAAACCTGTCTAACTAAGTTACAACAATAACTAGACCTTTTATTAAGTTTCACCTTGCAAGGAGGCTAAAACTAACTTAAATTATAAGGTACCATAACAACACCTATGAAAACACTTCTACCTTTGATCTAATGTCAACAAAATCTAATGATGGATCTCAACTTATCTCTCTTCACCTTTTCTCACTCTCAATCTATAAGAGCACTATTCTGCCAACATAATTATGACCTACAATTTATACAAAAAATATTCAAATTTATCTTCTCTTTAAACCATCTTTAGGGAAATATACCCCTCCTTCAATCCACAACATAAGCACATGCCTCTCTCAAAACACTCCTTATTTTCTCACATAAAGTTTAAAACCCATCATCTTTGGCTCTATTATTTATAGATCAATCTTGATCAACACCATCTTGGTTGGCCATTAGGCATGTCTTAACCCTTAAGACATATATCATATGAATATAAGAGTCAATAAAATCTACATATGTCAGCCATAGAATCTACGGGTCACCCTTAAGGAACTACACCTTTTAATAAGGCCCTTATAACCCTTATAAGTGTCATGTGAACCCATTCACTCATTTAACACTCTCTCAATAAAAATAAGATCACAAGTCCACTTTATAATACATGTTTTTACTCATTATATCCCCTTAGACATCCTTAAATTATTACAATAAACTTATCTCACTTGTGCATATGCTCAACCAATTCAAATACAGACCTGGTGCAAATAGTCACCATGAATGAACATAAAGTCAAAATTTTAAGCATTTATCGTACTCAAGATATGTTAGGTTATGGAGCTAAAAGCTTCACTGATGCAAACAGGGGAGGAGGTTGTTGAGTGTCACAGTCACCGGCATCGGTCAGGCCAACCGACGTCGGTCAGGTGGAGACAAGAAGCTACCGATGACGGTCAGAGATTGGCTAACGTCAGTCACCCTCAGGCAGACAGGGACCGACGTCGGTCGCCTGTGTGGTTCTGAAATTGTCAGTTGCACGAATAGTTAGTTAACGAACCGGTTGTTTGCATGTAGAAGGCCAATTATAGACTTGAAGCTATGGATCTAATTATTGTAATTAGGTGTCTAATTATTGTTTGCATGAGATCTATATAATAGACTCATGGGATGTATTGTAATTTGTGCTAGAGAGTAAGAGAGCAAATATTAGCTCCTTTTGTGTGTGAAGAGAGAAAGGTGTGTTCCTCTTAGTGCCACAGTGCCAAGTGTGGGTACTGGTTTGGAGAATCAGAAGGATTCTTTATGTATGTAGGATCTTGGTCAGCAAGTGTGCAAGGCCATGTTTATAGATCTACATGTGTAAGTAAGATCATTGATTTGCAGGTGTATGTGTGTACGAGATCTAGTTTTACAGGTGTGCAGAACTAGATTGATTTGTAGGTGTGCAAGATCAGGGAGGACATAAACACAATAGGTAGCAAGATCAGGAGAGATCTACTTGGAGTATGGTGTGTACTCAGTCATTGAGCATAGAGGAAGGCAAGGTAGATCCTTCCATAAGTAATATCATTTGAGTTGTAGTTTGTTGCAAGTTCATGGGAGATCTACTTTGAGTGAGTTGTATACTCAGTTGAGTATGTGTGTATACTCAGTGTACTGGCAGTAGTGGATATTGACTAGTTGGAGGTGAACACCAACTCTGTGTTTTAGTTGTGTGTTGGGACCGTAAGAGAGAGAGTGATCTCTTGAAGAGATTTACTGTTTATGCCCTAGAGGTGTGGGAGCCCTAGAGGTGTGTAAGGAAGAAGAAATGTGGAAATATTCTTTGTTGTATTTCCTTCTGGAAGAGTATTAATACAATTGGGTATTGTCTCTCATATTTTGTGTTATTTCTGAATTCTAGTTGTGATTCTGGTTAATTTCTGCATATTAAGTTGCTTGTACATGGTAATCAATGGTGCTTCTAGGTCCTAACAGTTGGTATCAGAGCTAAGGTTGCAGGGAGCAGGTTTGTGTTTGATTATAGCTCACTCTTAGGGGTTTCTAATTGAGTGGGAGTAGAGCAATGGTAGAAGAAAGTAAGCTAAGAATGGAGGAATTGAAAGGCACGAATGGTCAATTACGATTTTATGGAAAGAAAGAGAAGGTAAAGAAATATTGTTGGTTGGTAAAAGATGAGCATGAAGGAACTGAAGAAGTAGATGTTGCAGGTGTTGTTTCACAGGATGCTTTGGGATGTTTCTTGGATAAAGTAGAATCTTGTTTTATAGATTCTATTACCTCTTTCCATGCAGCCCCAAATAGAGGGGTTGGTGAGCCTTGCCAAAGAATTGGCAAAGGGGAAGTGAAGCTAAAATTGCAGGTGGCCAACACATGGGTGTTGAAGGAGGTCATGTAGGTCTCAGTCTTGAAGATACAACTAATTTCTTCAAGAAAGTTGGGTGATGAGAGATGCACAAGAACTCTCACAATGGATGCACTTGAATTAGCATGTGGTAAGAAAGCAGGTACTCTTTATCTACTTGCTTGTATTATTGATTCCACTTCTATTGCACAGGTGTGGCTCTGTAGGCTTTCTCACATAAGTGATAAAGTAATGGATGTTCTTGAGTTAAATGGTAAGAGATCAGCTTTGGAGAGCATAGACTGAGATTTCTATGAGCAGTGGGTTGCTATAAGAAAGGATTGTGTTTATTGCAGGAAAAGGAAGACTGATGTGTTTGACAGACTTAAGAACTGGAAAGCCTTAGTGTTCTTGGAGGAGATGACAGATAGAGATTAGTGGAGGGGGATGGATACCTCAGAGCAGGGCAGTTTGGACATGGGTATGATTCAAAGAAAGATCATGGGTAAAAAGTCATCACTCACAGGCGAACATAGGTACCAGCATCGGTCAAGGGGAATCGATGTCAAATAGACAAATGCTGACGTCGGTCATGTGCAGACTAGAGAAGTTGGTGGTGTCAGGCAGGAGGAGACCGACGTTGGTAGGATAACTAGTGTCGATGACCTGGACAGTCACATGGAACTGACATCAGTCGGATGCAGACTGTGTGGTGACCGAGGTCGGTCACTGAGATGGATTTTGGGCAGATAGCAAGCTGTCAAGGAGTCTCAAACACCCATGTGGAGGATTGAAAGGGTAAGTAAGCCTCAAATTCATTTTTTCTCTTCTTTATACTCATTGCTCAATGCAGAGCAGGAAGGATCCAAGAAATAGTGGGAGCATGGCATGAACAGGATGCAGAACCAAATGGGAGATTTGGTAGGGTTGCTAGCCAGTATGAAAGCACTGAGAGACGAATGGATTCCTTGGTTAAAGAATAGAGAGAATGGATACGTGAGATGGAAGGCCAGGTCATATGGTCTTGAAGAAGCTACAGGACAGTGATACAGGTTTTGACAGGTGGATGACAAAGCAGGGCTTTAGTCAATGTCAGTGTAACCATTATGTTTGTCTTACCAGGTGGATGATGATTGCAACATTATTTTATTACTATATGTGGATGGTATACTAGTTACAGGTTCAGACATATAGGATTTTACTGAGCTAAAGGTAAGGTTAGTTTAGTGGTTTGCCATGAAAAATTTGGGAGTAGCAAATTTCTTTGGCATGAGAGACATGGAAGTTCACAGGTTGATTTTGTCTCCAGTGGGAGCTGATGTGAATCAGGTATTGGCAAGGTTTAATACGCAAGATGCAGAACTTGAGCACACCAAGGGTTGGACAGTTCAGTGTCTGAAATCACATGAGGTCTGGTATAGACTTGAGTTTTCCCTAGTAGTGGGAGCTGTCAGAGAGTTAGGAGCCAATTCAGGGAAGTGGGTTCTTAGGTATTTGAGAGGGACCAGCAGCAGGTATACATGTTATGTAGGGTCAGGACTTCACTACATGGGTTTGTAGGTTCAGATGTCGCAAGTTACTTGGATGATAGGAGGTGCACCATAGGTTTTGTGGTGGTTGGTCTTCAGGGTTGAGCTTGAAGAGGGATACAAGCCAGGAAACAAATTAGATGGTGTACAGGTACATGTACAGTGCAACTATTTATCTCCAAGTGGGAGATTGTTAGGTTGTGGAGCTAAAAGCTTCACTAATGTAAATAGGGGAGGAGGTTGCTGAGTGTCACAGTCATAGGCATCAGTTAGGCCAACTGACATCAGTCAAGTGGAGACAGGGAGCTGCCGACGATGGTCAGAGATTGGCTGACGTCGATCGCCTGTGCAGTTTCAAAACTGTCAGTTGCATGAACAGTTAGTTAACAAACTAGTTTTTTGCATGTAGAAGGCCAACTATAGACTTGAAGTTGTGGATCTAATTATTGTAATTAGGTGTCTAATTATTTTTTTCATGAGATCTATATAATAGACTCATGGGCTGTATTGTAATTTATGCTAGAGAGTAAGAGAGCAAATATTAACTCCTTCTGTGTGTGAAGAGAGCAAGGTGTGTTCTTCCTAGTGCCACAGTGCCAAGTGTGGGTACTGGTTTGGAGAATCAAAAGGATTCTTCATGTATGTAGGATCTTGGTCAGCAGGTGTGCAAGGCCACATTTAGAGATCTACATGTGTAAGTAAGATCATTTATTTGCAGGTGTATGTGTGTACGAGATCCAGGTTTACAGGTGTGTAGAACCAGATTGATTTTCAAGTGTGTAAGATTAGGGAGGACAACAACACAATAGGTAGCAAGATTAGGAGAGATCTACTTGGAGTACGGTGTGTACTTGGTCATTGAACATAGAGGAAGGCAAGGAAGATCCTTCCATAAGTAAGATCATTTGAGTTACAAGTTGTTGCAAGTTCATGGGAGATCTACTTGGAGTGCATTGTGTACTCAGTTGAGTATGTGTGTATACTCGGTGTACTGGCAGTAGTGGATACTGACTGGTTGGAGGTGAACACCAACTTTGTGTTTGAGTTGTGTGTTGGGACCGTAAGAGAGAGAGTGAGCTCTTGAAGAGAATTAATTTTTATGCCCTAGAGGTGTGGGAGCCCTAGGGGTGTGTAAGGAAGAAGAACTATGGAAATATTCTTTGTTGTATTTCCTTTTGGAAGAGTATTAATACAATTGGGTATTGTCTCTCATATTCTGTGTTATTTCTAAATTCTAGTTACTTGTGATTCTAGTTAAATTTTGCATATTAAGTTGCTTGTACATGGTAATCAATGGTGCTTCTAGGTCCTAACAAGATAGATTTATCGTACTTATAAAATCCACACAAAACATCCTCATAGAGTCTACAACATGATCCAATATCTAACTCATCATGATACATCAAAATAACATCAATACAAGCTTGATTATCTTTCTTGAGACACTTTCAGAACAAGCATGAAGACACAATCAACTTATAGGCTCAATATATTTGACTATACTCACTTCTAAATATTAAAATTAATATATCTAGATTCACTTTGGTGTCCTCTATCGCTTTTTTTTACTACATGATAAAATTTATCTTCTATTAAAAGATATGGTCCAAAAACTAGACACTAGTTTTTTATGTGTTAAATTCAAATATTTGAATAGAAATGGTCATACTTAACCTCTGAACATAATGCTCAAATATTGTGTACTCTCATCTTAGGTTCAATCTCACTCCATAGATCTTGTTTTAGCTTTAATATATAAACCACTAAAGCTAAATGTTAAAAAACTATCACTTTAACCTCATCTTGGTCAATCTTGAAATGTTGACTCAACATGCTCTATCAATCTCTGTGAGCCAATCATGACTTTAATGATCAATGCTCACCATTTGATCAACTATACAAATTCCTACTCATCATTAGATAATTATCATGTACCTTTGCTCATACATTAAACATTGTGCACCTATCTTTATCTCACTACCTCCTGACATCTTGAAGCCATGCACATCATTGATCTTGTTCAAGCCCTAACACTCTAAAAAATAACTATGGGAACACTATCAATATTCTTGAGTAGCCATTTTTACACCTCAATACTTATTCTATAATTCATTGTAAGATCTCAAATTTGGACCAGATGATTTCCTCACATAGGAAAATCCAACCATATGACACGCTACTCCTAGAACCCTTGCACATGAGATATATAATTCCATTAAAGTGCCTTCTCAAAAACATCTATCATAGAGTATCTATTTTCAAATCTACCTAAGAGGCCAACTTTTAGCATCCATAACGTTTGTCATGCTTCATTGGATGATCTCAAATTTAGTGCAAATGATTTATGCTCAAAATTGAACAAACCCATATGATCATTTTCTCTTGACACCTTTACATGTGAAATATATAACATCATTAAAATTATAACTCACCTCATTTTCAAATTGGCTAAGTATGGGAAAACACTATAAAATTACTTGGAATCCCAACTTTTCCTAAGCATATCTTTTAATTTGTTTCATCACATGATCTAAAAATTATCACAAATAAACTAGGTCTAAACCTAAATAAACCCATATAATCACCTTCTCTTGAAACATCCACACATATGATCTATTATGTCATCAACTTGCTTACTCGACTATTTCTGACCATATTGTAATTGAAAATTTGGCTATGGGAAAAGAATGAATTCTATATTAAAATCCAACTATGCACTCTCATATCTTTGACTGCACTTTGATGCATGACTTAATATCTAGTACATAATAACTAGGGACTATTGTGACCATATGACCAATTCCCCTTAACTCCTTCCCATGTGGCAATGGTAACATCATCAAACTACTTACTCAAATTTTCTACCATTAGACCTAAAGTGTCTAGATGAAAACTATGGACTACCAAATGAACTCCACCTATGCACACAAGCTCTCAAGTCATGAATCACATCTTATAGTACCTCTTACACATGCTCAATCATCTATACTCATTCCTAATCCTCTCAAGCTATGTCAATATTTAAGATCAACCAAACCACCTTCAAGCATATAAGAATAAGCATGTTACACACTTTGTCATACAAGAACAAGCACATTGCACACTTTTTCATACAATGATAAGCACATTGAACACTTTTTCATTATCATGTAGACTATCAAGGCTCTTCATCCACTCACTAGAGAACCTTTATGACATCATCATGATAACTCTCCAATAGGTAAATTTCATCAAAGGTATAAGAAAAAATCTAGAAGAATCAATAATATTACATAAGATATTAAGATCCTTGACATCCAAGTTTGATTCAAAAGTCTTTATTATGGAGGAGATAAAAGATATTAAAAATATATAGATGAATGAACTTCATGGTATCTTAACTGCCTATGAAATGAGAATAAGTGATGGAAGACATTCTAAGAAGGAAACTACATTCAAAGCTAAGAAAAAGTCACAAGGAAAAAAGGTCAAGGATGATGCTGATAAAAACATTGATGATGACAAGATAGAAGCCATATTTGTCAAAAAACTAAGAAAAGGATCGTGTAAGTATAAGGGCAAGTTACCATTCAAGTTATGGTAAGATTGGTTACTTTTCTTCCAAGTGCCCTCATAAGGATAAAAATTATCATAATGGAGAGCATGATAAACATCATGGTGGGGATAAGAAGTTCTACAATCTTGAGAAGAAAAAAAAGAGCTTCAGGAAATATGAAGGCAATAAAGGGCCATTCAAGAACAAGAGAATTTTTTATACCAAAGAATATAGTAGCTCTTTTGATATAAGTGACATATGTATATATGATAGTGATGATGATAGTAATGATCATGATAGAAAGGAAACCCTAATCATGGCCATAGAAATACACAATGAAGGTTGTTCAAAATGGAAAATTCTTATGTAAGATGAAGAATCAGATGAAGAGGAGGTTGAAGTGAACCTTGAGGTAGAATTGGTGAGTGATCTAGAGGAATTGAACTTTCAAATAAGGAAGAATAAAAAACTGAGATCATTAGTTAAAAGTTATGAGGAATAAATCAATATCTTTGAAAAGAGACTAAATAACAACACCAATGAACATGAAGAGATCATAAAACAATTATAAACTCAAATTGAGATTATCACTACAAGTCTTAAGACCAAGGAGGAAGAATTCACCAAGTTTAGAATAGAAATGTAGTCCTTGAAGGCAGAATTATATCAAGAAACAATCAAATTGAAGACGCATCATGAATTTGAAAAGATCATTCAAGTCCTTGGTGATATTTTTAATATTCAGAGGTCTCCACATGATAAGACATCTCTTGGGTTCAAAAAAGACCAAAATGAAAACAAGGAGAGTAAAAATTAAAAATTTAATAAATGTAGATATGCATCATTCAATAGTCATCAAAATACAATTCATATCATAAAAATAAGGTATGTGAATTATATCAATGGTTACTATTTCTCATGTAATCAATGTAGACATAGAGATGTGGGTTATATACATCATGCTAGAATCAATTCCTTATGAAGGAATATGATGAATGCTCATTTCAATAGTAGAACCATAATTATATGATACAATGGTGATTAGAGAAACATATTACAAGGAATTAAAATATGAGTCATGTGAGGAAGATCAGTCAAAATAAAAGGGTATATAGTCATACCACTGAGAAGTGGATCAATACGTTAGACCCTATGGACAAGGTGAAGGAGGAGAATAAAATTAAAGGATAAGAATCTATGCTAGCTTAGACTACCTTTCGAATACAAGATGAAGGATTAATTGGCATATAAATAGTGGTTTCTCAAGCCACATGATATGGGATAGTAGAAAGTTCATTTCATTGAAGAAGAATGTTGCATGGATAGTGAGATTTGGAGATAGCATAACTACCAATATTTTTGGCAAGGGTATATTGATTTTGGATAATAGGAAGACCAAAAAATATAATGTGATGTATGTGGAGGTATTTAAATATAGATTTATTAGTGTAAGTCAAATGTGCAACCAAGAACACACACTGACCTTTCATTATAGAGGGTGTGATATAAGGAGATCCAAATCAGGGAGGCTAATTGCCAATGTTAAGAGAGTTGATAACAATGTGTATGAATTAAATGAGATAAATATGGAATGATGATTTATGATCAATATGGATTAATGTTTGTTATGACACAAAAGTTTGGGACACCTAAAATTTGATAATATGGTCAAGATAAACTCTAATAAGTCTATCAATAATATGCCTAAAATCACCAAACCTACAAACACACTTTGTAAGGCATGTCAACATGGTAATAAAACTAGAAGGAGGTTCAAGTCTAAGGATTATTATAATACAATACCTTTAGAGTTAATCAACATTGATATATATGGACCTAAAGGAATCTAAAGCATTTAAGGATATAACTCTATTTCATGTTACTCATAGATGACTACATAAGAATGACTTAGGTAGTATTCTTGAAAGAAAATTTATAAGCTCTTGATAAGTTCAAGGCATTCAAGGCTCTAATTGAGAATGAAAATAATATAAAGATCAAATTCCTAAGATCTTACAGAGGAGGAGTGTTTTGGTCCAATGAATTTGATGACTTCTATGAGGTCCATGGGATAAGGAGATAGTTCTCAGTAGCTAGGACATCTTAGTAGAATGGGGTAGTGGAAAGAAAGAATAAAAAAGTTCAAGAAATGGAAAGTACTATTATAAATGAATCAAAATTATCTAATGGATAATTGATAGAGGTAGTGATTACTGTAGTCTACATTTTGAATAGAAGATAGATAAGGATTAATGGCAATAAAAGCCCTTATGAACTGTGGAAAGGTAGACCTGCTAATGTGGAACACTTTAGAGTGCTTAGAAGAAAATGCTTCATAAAAATAAATGAGGAAGAATTAGGTAAGTTTTATTCTAGTTTTGATGAAGGAATGAATATTCTTTGGATACTCATCAGTAAGATCAGCCTATAGATGTTATAATAATTTTTTGCAAAAGAGAGTGGAAAAAACCAATATTAATATTGACGAGACAAATTCTAAGAGGTCACACCCTCAATCAAAGGATGAATCAAATAATTTGGAATTAAATAATGAATAATAAAAAATGGAGATAGATGAGGAAGAAAGAGTTTAGGAAATAAAATATTCAACAATACCTTTAAGACAAATTTAAAGAGACCATCTTGAATCACAAATCATTAAAAACAAGGATGCATGTATACAAACAAGGAAAAAGCTGGTAAGTAACCTAAATCAATAGAATGTTTCTCTATTGTCTAATATTGAACCTAATGACCTTGTATAAGAAATCAAAGATAAGTTTTGGATAGGTGCTATGAATGAGGAGTTACACCAAATAGAAAAGAATGAGACTTGGGAACTAGTTCCTAGGTCTAAAGATAAGAATGTCATTGGAAAAAAATGCGTGTTTAGGAATAAGTTGAATGAATATGAAGAATTAAATATTAACAAGGATATATTGGTATTTAATTGGTATGCTCAAGTAGAAGGGGTAGATATTGAGGATACCTTTGCTCTAGTAGTAAGATTTGAGGCTATCAGATTGTTTCAAGAATATGTAGGATTTAAAGGATTCAAATTATATTATATCAATGTCAAATCATCTTTTCAGAATGAGAATTCTAAAGAGGAGGTGTTCATAAATCAACCTGAGAGTTTCTCATTATTAGATAACAAGGATTATGTATGTAGATTGAAAAAGGGTATTTATGGTCTAAAGCAAGATCCTAGATCTTGGTATGCTAGATTAGATAAGTAGCTATTAGAGCAAGGATTCAAAAGAAGAGTTGTACATAGTAATCCATACATAAATAAAATTAATTATTATCAATTTATAGTGATTGTCTCTATGGATGACACTATATTTGATGGAAATATTGAAAGTATGAATGAGGCCTTTGTAAATGTGATGAATAAGGAGTTTGAGATGTCCATGCTGAGAGAACTATCATTAATCCTTTTGTTATAAATCATTCAATTAGAAAGAGGTATATTCATTTTACAATATAAGTACATGGAATATTGTACGGTAGTTAGCACACCTATGACTATGGGGTGTAAGTTAAATAAGGAAGATGAATCTCCAAAGTTCAATCAGACATAATATAGGTCAATGATTGGAATTTTTTTATATACTAATACCTCTAGACCTAATATTATGCAAGAAGTAGGTCTTATTAGAATATTTCAATCAAACCCAAAGGAAAATCATTGGAAATCATTAAAAAGGATACTTAGGTATCTCAAGGGGACTATGGAGTTTGGGTTGTGATATCCAAAGACCAAGGAGTTTAAGTTGATAGCCTATATAGATGCATATTAGGTAGGGATTATAGATGATAAGAAAAAAACTAGTGGATATTTCTTCTTATGGTAATGTCTATAGTCATAGACAAGCAAGAAGAAATAATCAATTTCATTGTTTATTATTGAGGCTGAGTACATTGCAATATATTCATGTTTTACTCAAGTCCTATGGATGAGACATACCTTAAAAGACTATAATGTGGAATATGATAGTCTTAGTCATATTTATTGTGATAATACAAGTTCTATAAGCATCTCAAAGAATCATGTCATGCATTCAAGAACTAAGCACATTCCCATCAAGTATCATTTCCTAAGAGAGAAGGTAAGTGAACAAAATGTTAAAATTGAATATGTTTCTATAAAGGATCAAATTGCAAACATTGTAACAAAGTAACTTCCAAAGGCAACATTTGAGTATCTAAGATAAGAATTGGGAGTAATTTTTGCCTCTATTAGCCATTAAGCAAGTCAAGGGTAATCGGAGCTAATCAGGTGGTTCATTAGCTCCAAGATTAGGTGAGTGATCTTGTGTATTTGTGTCTTTTTTAAGGAAAGTATGCATGGAGATATGGGGAACATGTTTTTATGATGATTCAAAGACTCATAATCTTTTTCATTGAGTTTATTGGTTACAAGTGATTATCCAATAAGTTGAATGTACCTCTTTGTCATTAATGTTAAAGGGGGAGAAAGTTTAGAATGGGGGAGAAATAGCCTGTTGAGAGAAGTTTTTGAGAATGGTTACCATTAATGACAAAGGGGGAGTTTGTTGAATATTTTCATTGATATCAAAGGTACATCTTGTGAAGGTTGATGTCAAATATGATTAAGGACATTTGTAAGTGTGTGATATAACAAGGAGCATGGAAGAATGTCATCATAAGAAAGTGTTGTCATTAGAGAAAGAGAAAAGGATAATTTTTAGGCAACTAATGTCTTATGTCTTCATGGAAGGTACATGTCATTAATTTCAGTTACATAAGAAGCCTAGTCATGACATGAAGAGGTATGTGCATGGTGAAATTAATGAACACATGCCTTTTTGGAGTGTGGTAGGAAATGAAGAAAATACAAATACTGTTATTTTTTATACACCCATCTAGACATGACCACAAATTGAGTTCATTGATTAGATGTGCAGCTAAAATTTACACATTCTACTAACCAACACTTTCACCCTAAAGAAAGTTTTGGCTGGGATAAAAATCATGCTACTATTTTTTCCTCATCATGAGTGAATATAATCCTCTAATGGATAGATGAATTTTTCAGGCAACTTTAGGATCTTATAGTGTGTCTCTACCCCTCATGGTTTACATGTAATTAAAGCCCAAAGTTTGCACTATTTTTCTGCATAAGTAAAATAAGTTTCTTTTAAGGTACACATTTCACCACATGTAAGTTTTGAAATAAGAGATTAGCCACCCCAAATCTCTCCTATTCAAAAAAATAAATACAAATATTTTTTGTATTTTTTTATTGTACATTAAATGTTTATTTGGCGAGTTTATAATAGTTCTTAATTGAAAAATATTTCTAACAACCACATCCTAACTCAAGTGTTAAATTTTAAGATGTGAGTTTTAATGATAAGTCAGCGAATTTAAAAAAAAATAACCCATCATATTTTAAAATAATCTAAATTAAATACCAAAAACCAATTGTAAAAAAAAATAAAACCAATTTTTTAAAAAAATCTACCCTTGACATATGTGCACCAAAATAGTAGACCAACATAGATTTATAGATTTTTAGTAGGAAAAGCTAGGTATGTTATGTAATCTTATTGTTTTTTTTTTATTTTAATGGGAAAAAATTGAAAATTCTTGGATTCAATTATTTTTATTATTTTTGGTTTGATTTATATTTTCATATAAAGAGATCAATCAATGATATTATCATTCCATGTATTTCTCCTTGTTCGATTATTTTTCTGAAGCATCTTGTTTAGTAAATTTTTAATCAAAACCCTAACGAATATTTTGATATAATCACCATTCATTTCTGACCATTTTTGTTTGATATGATTTTTTTAAAATTTATTTAAGTATTTGCATTAAATCAATCCAATATTATTTCCCATTGAGGTATTTTTTAATTTTTATATTCATTCATTTTTTTTTGTTTGGAAAAAATGAACAATGACTATGTTTTTAACCTAATTCTCAATGCAATCCTTTTAGAATCTTTGTGATTAGTCATGGGTAGTAATTCATAATTTTTTGAGGAAGCACATTGATTTGGTGGAAAATGTTGTGCCAAGATTTGTGATAGAGTTAAAGGTATTGAAATTCTAAATGATGTTGTTATTTCAGATTTTTATAAAAACTAAAACAAATATACAACATCAAATTTACATCATCTGTGGAGACTAATGAGATCAGAGATGATGCTACTCTTTATTCATATTTTTAGAAAATAAATAATTCAATAATATCATTGGTATACCATAATGCTTCCTTTTATAATAACATATTAACTTCCTCAAATGACAATTCAAAAATTTAAGGAAATGAGAAGCCCATGTCATACCATCTTCATGTTCTCCTCATCAACTATTAAGTCAAGGGTTATATACCCACATTTTATATTTTTTCTATTATTAAATATGATAAATATGGTTTACATGATATATTTATATTTATAGTTATTCATGAGTATCACATAAGAAACCATGAATTGACACAATTGGATTGTTTTGACAATGATTCTAACCTTTACATCCTTGGTATGAATGTTTCAGGCAAAAAAAGTATGCACAAAGTCTTATTAGTGAATATGTTATATTTATATTAAGATGGGAATATTATGATACATCATCCCTCATATTTTGAAATCAAAATTCTATTGAATTTGATCAATTTCTAAGAATTTGATGAAAAATAAATAATAATGTTGAAGTAATTAAACAAAGGTATTACATCAAATCTAATTTATATGTTCCCCCATTGGAAAGAGAATGTTTATTTTTAAAATTATATGAAGAAAATGATATGTTTAGAGGGGATTGTGATCCCAACTTCAAATCCAGTTGATTTTAACATCTAGTTAGGTTTATATGTCCACATTTATTACAAAACTTTACCTAGCTTATCTAAATAAGCCTTATTGAATGTTCCATATCCCATATAATTTTTTAGTATTTAAGAAATATTTCTAGTGAACAAAAAATTTGTTAGGTGATATTTTTTGAGAGTTACAAAGTCATTATTGGTAGAGGTCATAATTTTACACAAAAAAGGGTTACTGATACCGACTGAAATTTTGAGGGTGTGATATTATGTTGTATTTCATTTTATATTTCATAATTTCTTATTTATGACTCATTTTGATGTAACATTCATATCAATTAATTGTTTAAATTTACGTTAATTATTTGTTTGTGTAGGATCTATTGATGTTTTTTTAATTGTTAACTCTATTAAAATGTGGGGTTCAACCAATCGAATTGGGAAAATTTAAATTTTATATTTTTTCACTACCATTGATGAAAATCACATAATTTTATAACTTATTGAAATGAAAATTTATGATGATGTCATCACTACTAGATTATTTGTATCTATAAAACACGGTACACATAATGCATTACCTTGATACATTTGAGTTTTGAAACCTAATCAAGTGCATCATCATAATATTAACCTTTTATTAAAAAAATAATATTTATTGTGATATAAAATGTGTCACCATTTTTGAATCATCACAATTGGAAGATAATATTATAAGGGGATGGTTATAGGAATATTTTTTGTAACCATTAGATCTTACCGTGCATCTCTACCCTTCACAATTTATGTGTAATGGCTACATAAAATTTACACTATTTACCCCCTTAAGAATGGAAAGTTTATCTTAAGTGATGCATATGGATGCATGCAAGATTTTATTGCAAGGGAAAATAAAGAATGGATGATGGTTTTTATTCCAAATATATTCCCATTTTAATGTGATCACAAATTTGTTTCATCGTTGGGTGCATGGATCTAAATTTGTGCATTTTTACTAACCAAATTTTGTTTAGTAAATAATTTTTTTCCTACAATAGAAAACATGTCATCATTTTTCATATCGATTTAAATATAATGTTATGCCCTTAACCTATAGTGCATGTAGGGATATGTGTGGTTGACTTATGGCTTATATACATTTATTTTATATTATTACATTTTTATATGTTCTTAATATGGTTGGCCTATGGAATAACCATGTCTAAGTAGAGTATATATAGGAGGTAGTGGTTAGAATTTTACCATCATATTCAGAATTTTTATATTATTGCATTATTGTGTAGGTTTCCTCCTCGAAGTCACTCATTCATTATTTTCAAGTATGTTTCTATTTGTTAATTATTTTTGTGGATATGATTATTCTTCTATTAGTTATCTGATATATTATTCCATTATTATGAACATCTAAGTAATTTCATTACAAGTGGCATCAAAGCATCGATTTTGGCTAGATTTTGATTCAAAATAAAAATAAGGGTTCTCATTTTACCTGGTTAATTTTTACTAAGGAACTATAAATACACTATCACAACAATGTCTCTAAAAACTATTTCAGTTAGTTATCAAATTTGTGATAGGTAGGTATTATTAAGGATTATTGATGTAAGTATACCTCTTTTAGGTCTACCCAAATAGGTTTTTTATGTCTCTATGGACAATCTTATGTAAAAAGGGAATTCATAGGGTCTAGGTCTATTGTTATTTTAAGACTTATATTTTGACCTTAAATAAAGAATCTAATTACTTTTCAACTCTTTTATTTCTTTTAGTTCATTCTCGAACAAGAAATAAATCTAATTGTAGTAACATAAATGTAAATAGTCCTTTGAGACCTGAATTACTAGGTCTATCTTAATCTTGGACATGTTTTAAGATTACTAAACATGAATATAAACCTAAAAAATATTATTTTAAAATTTTAAATACTTATTAGGTTTATTCTAATTTTCACAAACTCAGAATAATAGGGATCTATCATTCACAAAACTGATCCTTAATTTTTCTTAGATTTGATCTTGTTCTCAATTTAACCTATCACCTTCCCCAAATGAGTGTATTACCCAATACCTAATCCTTTTTTATCTTGACAATATACTTATATCCTTTTTTATCTCTATCTAACTCAATCAATAGACTTATATCCTTATTTATGGATAAAATTTGTATCAAAACAACATTCAAATGTTTAACTTAAATGTAGACCTATAGATTATGTTTTGACCATAACCTTCTCTCTAGGTAGACTAAGTATACACATAATATTTTCAATCTTTATCAATTACTAGTGTTTTTTCTCTTGCAAAGACCCTTTGAGTCTCATTCTCTCTGAGTGTACACCTTAAAGGGTGCATCATGAAAGGGGTGGGTAGACCATTGGTGCTTTATAAGATTGTTGTCACCTATATCACCACTTGAAATCTAAAAAAACATATCCTATACAATTACCTAATCTTTTTATCCTCCCATACATACTCCTCCAAGTAATTCACCACTTACATAGCCCCTATCTAAGCTAAAAACCTTTTTTGACATTTATTGAACAATGTCAGCTTAGGATGACCTTGTAATCAAATTAATATTAGCATGTTATAGGTCTAGGTTGAACTTAGTCGATCTAGATGAGGACCTGACTACTTTATAAATGAATGATACAGGGTTAAATTGGGTTGACACTATTAGCTAAACTTTCGAAAGGGTTTAGGGTTAGATTCAACTATATGTACACATTCTTTCCACCATTTCTAGAGAATAGAAAAGAAAAATAAATTAATATATTTTTCATATGCTTATTCACCATTCTACTTGAGGAGCATTATTTAGGGGTTTAATACTACACTTAGAGATATGAATCTTGTCTTGTGCATAAGTCTTTTTGATTCATAAATAAGTTGTGTATCCTATAACTATCTTATCTATGTTATCCTTACATACCACAATAACCTCGCATGAAGCACCTTGGTCAAGGGAGAGATTGAGACTCGATAGGTTAATCTTCAAAGAAAATTATTCTTAACATCGTTCCTCCTTAACAAAGTAGATATAATTGAATTTGTTAGCTTATATGCTTCTCTCTCCCATGCATTAGTATTTCTTATACATTATCTTAAGTATATATATATATTCTATGCAAGTTTAATTTCTAGGTTTATTACCACCATTTTATGCCACAAGATTTGGTGAGTACTAGGTTATATTTTACTTTACTTTGCATTTAATTTGTGAATATATAAAACATAGGACCTAGCTAGGGTTATTGCATGGTGTTGCTTGATTAGAGACTTTATAACCCTCTCTAGTGATATTACTATGGTAAGGGACTCCTTTTTTAGGTCTAGTGGATCTATCTTGGTCACGATCCTGATTATTTAAATGTACCAAAAAGTGGAAGTGTAAGTGTGATTTATCTTCTCTAAGCTAGGATTTATTTTTAGATCAACTAAATTTTCCCTTGTATACATTATAGTGAACCCAGCATGAATCTAACACTTTTAGGTTTTATTTCACTCATTAATTTTATTATCATATTATATATTTTTATTTTTATAGTACTATATCAAACCTATTGATATAGTCTAACATTATGTGTGCAGGTTCAAAACATACTCAATTAAAATTGACTCTATTTTATTTATGTATGTCTTATCTAAATACAAATTATTGGATTGATCAGCTTGATACAATTATCTTATTCAAATGTAAGATTGCAAACATCCTCAACCTAGTTGGCTCTGTTTGTAGTTATCTTTTTTAGCACATAAGTTTGTAGACTTAGTTGAACTAGCCAACTCTGTTCATAGATTATTTTTAGCACATAGGTTTTCAAAACTTCATTGACCTAGTTAACTCTATTAATAGAATATAAAAATCAAAATTTGAGAAACACAACATAAAATTTACAAATTAAACATCTTCAAAATTACCAAGGTTCATGCTTACCTTATCTATCATTTAAGTTTATCATTTATAGTCCTATTTTCACAATTTTTATTCTATATAATTACAACCCTATAGTGAACCAAGTTAGCCAAATTGACATAGGTCAGTATCTTATATTCTCTCTAGAAGAATCAATTGACATATTTTACTATGTTCTTATGGATCTTGCTTTCACATAATAGTAGTGACCCTATTGACTATGCTTTATATTATTTGCATATAGTGTCACTTGAAATAACTCCATACTCTTCATAGACAAAGGAATTAACCTATTTTTGGTAGTAATTAATTCACTTTTCATTTCATTTTTTTGTATGCTTAAAGTAAAAATCATAGGCTAATTAAGTGGTTTTTAATTTATTGATTTAGTCCCACTATTTTTATCTTTTGCACAAACTTATAAATTAATTAACAATAAAACACATTAATCATTTACTTCCCAAGGTTTACCTACATGGATTTCATCACCAAGGGGGAAGTTGAATTGGTTTTCTAGCCAATTATAAACATGTGGTTCATGGCATATATTGGCAAAGCACTCGACACACCTATCACTATAGGATTATGAAGTGAGGGGATAGGCCCCAATACCAAGCCATTATCATAGCTAATAAAAATCCATTTCTACCTAAACTACCTAAAATTATCCATAGATTTCTTTCTAGTTCCTTCTTATACTTAAATCCCTATCACATTAATTTCAGAATTTATTATAACTTAACAACATTGAGGAATGATACTTAGCTTAGCATTTACATTCAAGTTTTGTTTCTTTCTCTTTGATCATTGTATTTTGCATTAAAATTTTTATATAAGCCAATGTTAGTGCAAGTTTTGTGTTGTGTTATACAATTAACTCAAACACATTGATCAAATTACTTGTGTGCTTTATTATATTTACGTAGATATTATCTTAAAATAATTTTACCTCTTTTTAGAACACATTTGCCCCTATAGACAAAGTATATTATAGACCATTAGTTATATTTACATTTAGTACATAGTCACCCTATATGACTATGTATCTTTTTAGCCTATTCAGTTTCTCCCTTTGTAGTATGTAGTCAAACTATATGACTACTTTATTTATTCCCTGTTCTGTTTCCTATTTTATAAAATATTTTTGATTGGTTTGATTCAGTATTTTATAGTTGAACCTTCTTTCCATTAAATTTTTAACATATTTCCTTCATCATGAATTTTTTATTTGATGAGTTTTACCAACCCTAATAGGTTTCCCAAGACATAGCTTGTGGCACCCACCATGAATGAAATAAATGTCCATGTTGCCACTCATACTAACAATTGTGAGACTCTTCCTCATTCATATTCATCCCTAGTTCACAATCCTTTGTTCTCACTAGAATATAAGCATGATTTAGAGTAAATAATTGAAATGCTATTTTTCATCAATGAATTCTCTCAATATAGAGGAAAAGACCATTCAACCATTTATAGTCTCATGGTAGGTCCTCATATAGAAGAACCTTATTTATCCTCCCCTACCTTTTCTCATGGATTTGGGGGAACCACTTTCTTTTCATATCAAAATTTTCCTTCTATTATGTATCCTTCACACACCATGACATCTTATTCTATGACTTCTTCAACATCCATGCCAAGTATTGCTACCAACATGGTTGGTTCAACTTCTAGTGGGCCTCTTCAAAATACCCATCCCCTTAATCATGTTACTAGTGCATCTTTTGATACCAATTTTTATCATGCCACTAATGCTTATTTTGATACCGATGCTACTCATACCACTAGTGCAATGCATATTATTACTCATAGTACAACTTAAGCTATTAATACTAATAATAATTCATCACATTCTTTAAACACTAGTCAAAATGATGCCCAAACTAACCAAATCCTATCCTATTACAAACATTTAATCAAACTCATACCTTCCAAACTAATTATTGTAAATCAGATGATGCAGATGCAAAACCATCTCATTCATCCTCAAAACTAACCTTAATAGGTTTCATGGGAGTGAAAAATCCAAATGCCCCCAACCCCCTTAGAGATTACCATAGTAACCTTATCCCATAACCACCCATCATGAATAAAAATATCAAACATCTACAAAATGAACCTCTTGTAACTCAAATTTATAATATTGACATCAGAGGTATCACATCTACCATCACCGATAATGGATCCACTAATCCCATATTACATTTAAAAACATTTGTTAACCTTTTTAAATATTGAATCAAACTTAACACATTTATTGCTACCAAACTATTAGCTAAAAATCTCTCATGAGATGATTTAGATTGGTAGAATCAATTAAAAACCAATTCTATCACTATCATTGAAGACTTGGTTAACTAACTAGTCTAATAGTTTAAAACTAGTGATCTCTAAAAAACTTAGCCCACTTTATAAATTGAAAACAACTTGAAACCGAAACAGAACAAGCCTTCATCAAATGATGGAAGAAATTGTGTAGAAAATGTGAGCATAATATAGTAGATGACAACCTCTTACACCTATTCACTAATTCTCTATACCCCAAATTACAATATTAGGCTGGGACTCTCTCTCTAATAACCTTAGAATAATCCATCAACCAAGCTAAACAATAAGACATCCTCATGTGTTAATTCTAACCATCTCAACATAAAACATACACTCATAAGCTCATTAAAAACAAAATTTGTCATATAACTAATGATAACGTTATCGACATCACTAAAACTATTCATAACATTAAAGCAATTTATCCAAACAACATTATAGAGCATGTTTTACCTACAAACAACACTCCTACTCATACATTTTATCAACCCAACCATACTAATGTGCATAAACCATTATCTCTATCAAAGCTTCAAAAACATATTCCAAGACCTCTACCAAGAGATATTAACCCCACTTCTCTTATGAAATCATGGTATGATCACAAAATAAATTATTGGTTTCATGCAAGTTGGTGTCACTCTCATCAAATTTGTATACAATTATGCAATCTTGCTAATGATTTTCTTCTTGGTCCAAATTTTAATCATTAAAACCTTATTTGAAAGTGTTAATAAGGATAGGATAGATATTTTAAAGCCCATGAAATGCAAAATAAAAACCTAGATAATTCTCATCTTTCTATCTACAAATATCCTCTTCCCAGCCACCAAGATAACATCAACAAACAATGTTTAAAGTATAAAATACCTCACTACCAATGAAGAAAACATGGTTAGTATGACTAACATGAGACAAGTCATTGATTTTATTGATTCAAATCCAACAACTATGCATCACACCTCTCAACCATTTTTCCTCATTCATGACACTTCCCTATACCATCTAATGGAATTGGGACAAGATGAACTTATAACCATTCAAACACCACTCTCAACAACACAAATTGATTATACCTCTCATACCATCTCTACTCTTCCCCCAATATCCACAACAAGAAAACATTCTTCAAACATCAAATAGTATTTCTTCAACCCAACTATAAGAAATACCTCAACCAACCATCACATTACCTAAAATATCTCAACCCATTTATAATCAACCTAAACCAACTACACCCTATCAACATAATTTCAATTGTATTTATAACCCTCATTCCCAAGAGTTTTTGTAACATTAGGTGCCCATATCTAACAATCCTCCAATGGGTTATGACTAATAGGATTATATTACATAACTTTATAATATTCCATCTCAAATACCTTTCTTATAATCAATGAGAACATCTCCCCATCATTGAAACCACATAATGTAATTGTTATTTGAATTTAACATCCCTTATCCTCCTCTAGTAGGATGCAAAACCACCTTATCTAGATCTAAAGATAGTATACTTCAATAATGTGAATATATGTCGATACATGTTGATGGAGTAGTGGACACTTATCTTTCACTTAAGTTCCCTATCAGTTTCATGAATCTTAATGCGATAATTCTTCATGTGGATGATCCTCCACTATTCATTATCATATATATTAGAGATATCCAATTTAAGAATACCTCAATTGACAAAGGTTTAGGTACTTGGTTTTCCTCCCTTTAATTAATAAAGACACTTGGATATTCTAAATGCAACATCAAATCTACATATATCACATGTTAAGGATATGATATAAGGAAAATGCCTCCTCTAGGTTGTTTTAGGCATCCCATTATAATTCATCATATCACCATCTATGTGAAAGTTATGATATTTAACTTTTGCTTTCATAAAACATATTTCTTGTTTGACCTTGGAGTCATCGTATGACATAAATCACCTCAATCATATGTCAATGCTTCAAATTCCCACACAATATAACTATTTACAAGATCCAAGGAGACATGAACCCTTATAATTTAAAATAATTTTAAGAACATGCTGTCTATAAAATTCCTACCCTTGAACCTTTACCTAGTATTCCATTTTGGGAATTCAAACTCCTCACCTATCTTATCAATTCTACTCATGGTAATCATGGTCACCCTAAATTAATTTGTAACATTCCACCTAACCTCTTAATTTATGATGATGATGAGTTATATGAGATAAGCCTCAAGATCAAAAGCTCAAATCTATCCTCTCATATTATTTCCCAACTTCATCCATCTTTGCAACCTTGATCCCATCAACCACCTAATGATAATATACATATTGTCTTAACCAGACTAGACATTTTATCCATCACACATCCTCTGATGAAAAAATCATTCCTACATGTACCATAGACTTGCTTACACCTAACTATGGTGATGGATTTGCTTTAGACAACCCATTTTTATTCTTATTAATCAAAGATAGAATTTCTAAAATTATTTGATATCACTCTTATTTATTTTAGTCTTCTTGGTCATCTTTTGTCAATCCTTCCTTTATATTACCTAATACTAGTCTTCTTACTATTTGTCATAGGGTCTAGATGGAACACTCACATGGTACACCTATAGTCATAGTATAACCTCTTATGAGTATGATCATGGATCATGCCATGATAGTACCTTATCACTTTGTTAGATACAAGGATCCTTATAGTTTTCTTTATCTAGATAGATACTATTATTAAACTTGTTGCATGACTAGTCTCACCTTCAAATGAGCATAGTCTAATTTTTTATCTAGATTTACCTTTAGATTAGTCTAGTATAGTTTTTGTTCCATCCCCACTTTTCCTTGGTGATGGCCTTCTTTCTTTACTACAACTTGATCCCATGCCCACCCAATGAGAAGATCAGTCTTATTATTATATCTATAAAGTTACCAGTCATTGGACCAAATATTGTCAATTATATCATTTTCCCCCAACTTCTTCTTCCACCTCTTCAAATAGTAGGCCCCAAAATCCTCCTAATAAATGTATATGTTTATTTCATGGGATAGATAACCACTCTTCCACTTATTTCCAAAACCTTAGGCAATATATCAACACATTGCACTGAACCACTACTTAACCCAAAATAAGGCCATATCTCATTAGAAGCTATTACCATAATATATTCTTAAATATGGGGAAATATATTATCTTTGGAAATAGTGTGGTAGACATCATACTGATCTCTTTTGCATTATCTAGCAACACCTTTCTGACTTCCCATATTAGATACCTGTATCAGTAATTCCTCCTTCCATAAGTTGCACATGCAAGAAAAATCCTCCTTTGTAGGTTGTACCTCCTTCTCACCCTATATATAATACTCACATTCATACATCCATTCCTCTACTTTTGTATCCTATGCATGAGATCCCTCATGATAATTATTATTTGTTAGTTATACCTACATTTTCAGTCAATGATATATAGAAGGAAGTCTTTTCACAATTTTATGTGAAGATGAATGAGACTTTGAATACCATCATAATTCAAATTCATAAAGACTTTTCGGATGTCATGGATAATATTTTTTTTCAAATTTATTAGTATTTTTGAGCACAACATGGTTTTCTTTCACATTGTTTTATGTTATAATTTAGATTGGTTTGTGATTCATTTTTTATATATCTTATACACTTGACTATGTGTCAAATTTGATTTCACTTATCCATATTACATGAATAATTAATCATACTGATGTGATTTATATGGTTTCATTTACTTTCATCTTTCTTACGGATTCTTATCATTATTCTCATTAATGCACACTTATGTTTATGAGTTCACTTCTTTCATGGATTCTTTTTCTTTTACAATGATTGTTTGCTATTTTGTCTCACTAAAAAGTTAGATAATTATTATTGTGACTTGGTTATACTACCTTGATTCCATTATAATTATATCTATACCATATGATAAATTATCAAACAAGACTTATCATTGTACTACTACTATGTACCAATCTAATTTGGATATCCTTTCTTCCTTTATTTCCCCTTTCACATACTAAGCATACATATGGTTGAAAATTGAGATTACATAATGGTTCATAGGTAAGCCTAAGTGTTTAGTCATTCATATATTTGGTTAATTATTCTCCTTTAAACTATAGTATAAATTTCATTCATGTGTATCACTTCTATCACTCATGTTGGTTATTCTGAATCCATATGGAGGAGGAATCATAAAAGCCACAAAAAAATTAAAATCTAAATCATTTAAACTAAAGGAAAAGATTCAAAAGGAAACATAAAAATTTAAAATTTTATTCACACTAAAAGATGTGATTAATAGAAAATATCCTATTTTTTTATCAAATACCAAACTCCATGTCATCATATTCCCAAAACTATGCCTATAAATGCCTCTATAACTCTCCTCCAATCAACCAATCTGTAGATGTGAAGGAGATCGTGACCTAGTCACATAGTTTGAAAAAAATACATTTTTTTGTTACTAGAAATTCCCATAAAATGATGTGAGACATTTTTTTAGGTCTAACACTCATCTATTTATAGGTTCTTAAGGTCTGATATAGCTTTTCCATGACAACCAAGCGCTAATAGTTAAGTTGTTGCACTTAATTAGCCTATTTGGCCTACTCAGTGAACAAGAGGAATGAAAGTTGGTATAGAGGGATAATGAAATGAATTATTATAGAGATATTACACCATGTAAATAATTCCTAAGTGGAAAAAATACACATTTCTTGGTCATAATAGAGGAATGGAGTTAGTTTCTTGACTTGGTCATATGCTCAAAAGGAGGAGATACTATTGTGTACATTATGATGGCATAATAACATCTTGTTGATGTTTTAAATAATATGAATGGGAGTTATTTGTCCAAAAATAGGCATGTATATTATTTAAGAAAGTTTTAATAGGTCAGCCACATACTATAGTAACCCACATCAACGCCTATGGGGATAATGGAGGAGCGCCAACACCTAAGGGGATAATGGAGGAGTATCAACCCATGGAAGGAGGTTGATATGATTATTGTAAATATTATAAATATAGTAATTAATGTACTATGGTCATTCATGACCTTTTCCTCCCTCATCCATGCCATTCTCCCTTTCTTTCTCTTCCTTTTCTATTACATATTCAAGGTGTAAGGCCTTGATTTGTATTAGTCTCCCAAGTATGAGGAAATTCTACCTAGATTTTCACTTTTAAACTTATTGAAATGATTAATAAAGTGTTTCAAATATTTCATGGTGATATCTAGTGTGTTTATACTTGTTTAGATTTGTAAATGTGATGAATCTCCCTCCCTTGTGGGTCCTTATTCACCTAGATATAAATAAGGTGTCTTATGCAAGTTATGTGGTGTGTAGATAGAGTTTTAAGTGTGACCTAATTGGTAAGAGTCTCATATTATACCTTCTTTTCATTACCTTTTCATTCTAGTTACCTAATACAACCTTCACATGAAACATTTTTACATAAGAACTCATAAATATGATTGTTTAGTTACTTGTTAGTCCACTAGTGTTATTAGGAGTACAAATTGATGGATGAATCATATTTGTGCATCACCATCCCTTAGATTATATTTAATTTATTCAATTTATATCCATTTTCACCTGAATAGTAATATGTCTTAGTAAATTGAGTCATAATTGATGTGCCAAGGGAGCTAGCCCCATAATCTAGAGGTTTGATCTAGCTATAAGGCCACCCAAAGCCTTTAGGACATTCCCATGTTATTCAAAGTTTGAATATTAAATGAAAAATATCATTCATAGGGTGAAACTTGGGTTGCTAACACCAATTAGAAGGTACCACATCACCAAGTGTCAGAGCAGCTAGTCCTCAGACCTGTTAGAGATGTTATATCCCTAAAAAGCCTAACCTAATTAGAAGGTACCACATTTCCAAGTACCAAAGTAGTTATTCCCTGAAACTGTTAGATATTCCAAAGCTTGGGATATATCATCCCAATTATAAGGTGATATGTCACTTAGTTGTTAAAGTAGCTAGTCCCTATACTTATCAATGATGTTAAAGGTTGGGGGTCCTTGACCCAATGAGATGGTGCCATGTCACCCAATAATGTAAATGAACTGGTAGCCACATAAGACCATAAAAGGGTGAAAATTAATTATGGATGAGGCTTTATAACTAATAAATATGTGTCACATGTCCTTAAGTGACATCTCACCCTTCTTAAAGGTATGACACAAAATATGAAGTTATGCCTAGGTGCCAACTCTTAATAGGAGTATCAATGAGTAGGTGACATGTCTTGTAAAGCAAGATTTATCTAGAAATCATGTAAGGGATGTGAATATGTTATTACCACATGTTTCAAATTAATTAAATATGAATTTGGGCCTTATTAGATACATTTAAAACATCCCATCATAATTTCCAAATAAAACTAGTGGCAAAGGATTGTGGGCCTTGAATTTAACTTTAGATATAGAAGTAAAGTGAGGAAATCTATCCACCAACTAAAATTTGAATTCAAATCAAGTGATCCATCAAAAACCATTAATATAGGGGGGTTCATGCATACATTTAAAAAATATTAAGGAAATCCCACTAATGGTTACCACTGCATACATTCAAGATTACTCCAGCTCTTAACTTTACAATTTTCATAGAATTTCCTTTTGTTTTAGGCCTCTTATGCTCAAATATTCCTTATTTCCCCTCCATCTCACTAAAAAAGTTACATAATTTTCAAACCCAAAGACTAAACCTATGTATTGGGATCCACATTCTAAGATGGCTTGACCAAGTTCATATATTATAATTATTTGTTCAGAGTAGATGATCAAGTTCCTAGAGACTCAGGATATAATTAGGACCAACAAGTAAAGATTGAATATGCACTTTGGTCATACAAGAAATACATAATTCATAGATCTACTACTAAGCTATATACATTTGCCTATGTTAACTTGTTCATAAACCTCCTCCACATTTCCATCTAAATATAGGATAGAGTCCATGACTAGGTATGTCTGCCTAACTTTTATCATCAAATTTTTGATATCTATGGTAACACTTAAAGGGTGTAATACTCCTCCAAAAATACACCTTCTCTTATGATGTGGTAATGGAGAAGGTCTAGATGGAGACATACCAAATATATGATGTTTTACATGAGTGGGTTAATAACCTAGATGCTAAATGGGTAATCTAAGAGGACATAAATGCATACACAGTCAACTTCTCATGTACTTGGCCCTTGATGTTCAAGTTTGAAAATATGACAACCCTCTCAACCTTGCACTCCTTCTTGGCATAATGTACATGATGTTTGGAAGAACCAAGCTTTCCTCCACTATTTTCCCACATTCATGAATGTGGTTTTACATTAAATGGATCTCTTGACCATCTTTTAGGTATAATAATATATGTATTGACATCATTATCAATGTCTACAACTTATTTTACACTAGCATCATCAAATGGATTCATGATATAAAGTTCTTGACCAACAGAATGACCTTCATCTTTATGATTATCAAATTCCTTGCATATGGCATTGAAATTCTACCATAAATCTACCTACTCATAAATGTCATCTTCAAGAGATATTTCCTCCACGTTGGTCTCATGAAACTCTCTTAGGATTGCTAATTCTTGAGGTGTGACTTGATCTTCATCCTTAATAGTAAACTCCACTTTATGCTTGAGATGTTCATCTACAACTTCATGATGAAACATAGAGTCTTCTTCAAATACCTCTCTCTTCAAGTCTTGGCCACATTCCTTATGGACAGCTATAAAGAGTCATCAATATGTTTTCCCTCATTCAAAAAGGTAAGATTTCCATTTTTTTACCAAGGGGATTCCCTATGGTGATTTATTCCTTATAGTCACTCATGAGATCTTATTTATCATCCATGAATTGATTTTACTCTTCTTCACTTGCTTCTCTCAAGATGGGCTCTTTCTCAAGAAGGGGTGAGGTGGAAATTTGATGGATAGGCTCATGTGAAGGAGATGGAATATGAGGTGAATTGGAAGGTTTATGAATTTAATATGGAGTGTGAGGGTTAGGACAAGGATTAAGAGTGGATTTAGGAAGGACAAAAGCACTAGTAAGCTATTAAGGAAGTGAATTCTTGGGTTGGTTAAAAGGAGTAGCATCTACATAAGTAGGAGCTATATCTCACCAATAATATCTTTGTGTATAATCTATGGAATAATTTTATTTCATATGAAAATAATCATAGGATTACTCTTGATATTGATAGACATCATGGTATGAATAATATGGCTCATATTGGGACTGCTAGAGAGGTGTTTCAATTGTGTCATTTGGATGAGAGCTGACCAAATTTGACCTTGTAGGTTAAATTGGAACCCCTACAGGTAAAAAATTGATCATTATAGGTTTATAGGGGGTTTATTATTATGTCATAGGGTGTATTATATTTTAATTTTTGTCATTTAATGTTATATTAGCCTTGGTCATTAGTCTTATTAGTCAATATGTTCTTTTGAGTCATTTTGGGGGTTAAAATAGAGCATTTAATGTCTTGTACAACATATTTTAGAAATTTTAAGGTTATAAAATATGATGTCACATGACATGTGTCGTATTATGCCTTATTCAAAAGTTCTTAATTGAAATGTGGTAGGTTCCTTAGAAAAAAGGTGGATTTCTTAGAAAAAAGAGGAGTTTTAATGAGGTGTACGAACTTGTACAAACTCCTACAGATGATGAAATTTTAGGAGTGTCCCTTGTTCTTCCATATACTCATTATAGTGATTATTCTGATTGTAATCTCAAATAAATTAATAAAATCACTTCTCTCTCCTTTCATTCGGCTTGACAAGTAAAAATGGTCTTTAGGTTTGTACATGGTATGGTCATCATGAGAGATTTAAAGAAAAATTATCTTAGGGGTGTATTATACACTCAGATTCAATTTGGAATATGGTTGTAGAGTAATAGTGTCCTATGCTTTATGAACTATTCCTAAGAATTTAGACTATCTAGTTTGTTTGATAATTTGTGCAGCCTATAGGTTTTGCTCTTGTATGGACAGTTATATATAATTCACTTGTTGAGATTGGTTATAGATGATGTTTACTCCATCCTAAAATTATTACCATGATTTTTATAGTGTTTCAAGGTGTTTTTATATGCAAATAATCTAGATTTTTAAGTAGATACAACATTTTATGTTATTAGTAGTTTCCCACCACTTCCAATGCCTTTAAGTCTTGGTAATGGTGCTAAAGGATAATGATGGATTATGTCCATATTTAAAGTGTTGTTTAATTTAATTATATATTAATTAATCAAGGCATATTAATTGTTTTTAGTCATTACACTACACATACACATATTCTGCCATTGGAGTGTGCACCTATAGGCGCTTGAAAAGGAAAATCATGTTGAAATCAATCTATCTTGACTTGATCCAAGAATTTAAAAGTTGGAGAGGATCAATGTTAACATTGGAATGAGGTACAATTGTTTTCCAAGGCCCACACACCATACATGGTTCTAACTCACTACCTACCTACATACATGAAAATATTTATCTATAGGTGGTGTCTTCATGGAGCTAATCATGTTGAGGAGCTTTTGAGCTGAACAAGGTTCTAGTCCATGAAAGGAGTCAATTTATAATCATTAAAGGAGCCCAATATTATTTTGAATCTCAAAAATCATGTATTTGTCTAGTTTACTAATCCTAATTTCCTATATGTGCAAATGGACACCTACAGGTGGATTAACAGATGTCTAAGGTATCATAGGGGAGTGTTGAAGCATGATAAAACTCTCCTTAAAGTCTTGATATTTTTAAGAGACCCTAGAATGAATGTTTTTCATGTTAAGTGGGAAAGTAAAGAGTGAGAAATACTTCTAATATTAAATAACTAAGTTCTAGGATTTAGTCCCCAAAATGTGAAAACAAAGCACCTAGTGTTTTTATGAATGTCATATGAAAGGGTTTCCAAAGGATTTGATACATTTAAATGACCAAACCTTGTAGCGTCTATATAGAAGATTAACTTTTAAAAATATGGAGGATAGATACCCAATGGAAGATAGTATTTGATCACCCCAATGTTTCATTTGGAATACTAAATTTCCTCACTATTATCTATAGGATTTGAAGAATTAAGTGTCATTGCTTTCCAAGATGATATTGGATAAGATTATGTTTATGGTATATGGAATATAATGGTGAAAAATAAACTAATCATGTTAAAATTATATGAATATAATTAAATACACAAGATATACCCACACATTTATACCTACAAGTCTCTTTACATCATCAAATGTGCACCTACAGGCTGGTTGTAGGGTTACCATGGAGAGCAGACTAGATAGTTGATGAAAAAATTCATTACAAGCATGAAGGGAGCAAGTGTAGTTAGATTTTTGTGTAGATATATTCAAATATGATTTTGTTAATTGTTTTCAAGGACTAAAATAGGTAAGAAAACCTATATTACCTCTCATAGTCAACTGTAGTTGACTTTGAGAGGTAGAGAACAAAGAGAGTGTGTTCTGATGAGGTTTAGCCTATACAAAGTGAGACAAATGGATCCAGGTAGATAAAAAGTGACTCCAAAGAACTATAAATGGGTTTTTATACATTTAATTAAATCTTATTCATGCAAGGTAACCTACAAGGGTTACCCTTGAGTGAGGAATATAGGGAATACAATCAAATCCTACACATAGTCTTGACTGAGAAAAGACTTTGAAGAGTATGTAGGGAGTTGGAGTAAGAAATGGAGATGGAAAAACCTTAATAGTTATCATCATATTATAATGACACCATAATCATTTATTTTTAATATGGAAGATAGATATCCAATCAAGCATCATACAGTCCATATGGTTGAACCCTGCACAATCTACCTTCAAATAGTATGCCTTAGAGATCTAAAGAGTATATGGAAGAATATGTGAGTGGTTAGAGAGGTAAATGAAGATTGGAACATATCCATAATAGTCCTAATGGTATCATGTCACTCTCAATGTGGAGAAAAAATAAAAGGAAATACCCTAAGCAAATAACACATAGTTCATTCGAGGAAACCCTGCATACAATCCATTTCACACAGTCTATTTTGGTTTTCTATGATTTTAGAGGATCTAATCTTGGAACCAAGGGCTGATTTTTTATGTATGAAATCCATATCACTTTTAGAGGCCACTCCAATATTCAAATTGTCTAAGTAAATATGGTAAATGACCTCTATTTTGTCTCAGATAGAGGGCACTCCCCTTAAGTGTAAATTGGTAGATTTTGGAGAAAGGGTGACAATGGATGGACAAGGAGATATTTGGACCATGAAATGAAATTTTAAAAGTCTAATTACATCTACTAAAATATTATAAAACATAAACAAATGGATAGAACTAAACAAGGTGCTCTAAACCTTAAGGTTACAATCAAGTTTAGTTGGGCAGGGTTTGGGCCTAGTGCCCAAATGAAAGGTCATTTTCATTTCTATATGTAGGTGATATTTATACCATATTAAAACATGTTTATAGGATGATTTAATAGGTTTTAAATATTTTTTAGTGCATGAGAAACCACAAGAAATAAATTTTGAACTCAAAATCACATAAGGCCTATGTAAATTAAGGAGAAGAACCCGAGAGGTCAAATTGAAGAGCTCATAACCGTATAGTCTTGGTGCATGGGAGATAACAAAAACCTGTCAAAAGTTAACAAGGGTCCTAATATTCATTCTTTTGAAAAAAAATCCAACTTCAATGTCCCATTTTTATGAATAATGGCTAAGATGATAAAATAAGCCTAAACCCTTGGAAGGACTTGATTTGGAAAATGAGGTTGGAGGGCTATCCAAATGGGTTAGAGTGACCATGAAATTTTTTTAACCTTGCACAATACTCTCTCAAGATACTCCCCATACTTTTTGACTATAGTAAATTGTACATATGGGGTACAAAATAGGGTTTTCTTGACCTTTTTATGTGTTTTTCAAGTTCTAGAAGGAGTCTGAAGATGCCAATCACATGGAGGGAAAGATTAAGACTTAATATAAGTCTCCATGATAATTTATTTATTTATAACAAATATTAGGTGATTCAATAAATATATTCATCTCAAACAATCAAAAATAGTATAGTGGACATGATAGTGAGAAGTGTGAAAACTCCAAGTAGAAGTGATTTTAAGGTGTTCTTGATGCCTCTAAAGCCATAGAGTGTCTTGAAACATATAATTCAATCCTTCTCATGTATTTTCATGGAAAAATTAAGCTAATTTTGAGGCCAATTCTAAGGGTTTATTGAAAGAGGAGTTTTCATAGAGTGCAGACAGTGATAACTCATTTTTAGATGACTCCAGATGACTAGGACTACAACCAATTTATGAAGAGGCATGTTTTCAACCTTTAACAATAATTATAATCATAAACCTATCCATAATTAGTTTTTAGATGTTCAAATAGGGATAAATCATGAAGACAATTTTCTAAATAAGAATGAGAGCTTCTATGCCATATTTTAAGAGTTTCTTGATTTGGGGTGACACTTGTGCATCTTGACCTTACATGGTTCATTACAAATATTATTCTCATGCATATGTAATTTATTTGATAAGTTTGAAAAGTTTCATTTTGACCTTTGGACTTCTCTCTTCTCCAATTTCTCTCAAGTTATATAAGAGCTACCATTTTGTCCTTTGTAATCTAATACCACACCATGTATGGTGAATACTTACCTTAGACAAAAAATTAAATCTATTTCGAGATTACAAATTAGTTTTTCAAATTATGTGAAGATATGTATATTAAATGGTTAAGATATATTCATCTATCCTTACTTTCTCTCAATCCTTCCATGTTTGATGCATGTTATTCCATTCCTAGTAGGTCATAGGAATTGTTGTTAAAAGTATGGATCTATTCTTTAGTGTACAAGGAAGACTTTAGTATCTTAAACTGATCTATGGTATCACTTACCTTGGATAGTCTTCATAAAAGTCACCTTCATATTGAAATATTGATGTTAGTTCATTCTATGACTCTTAGACTAGAGTTGTATGCCTTGTTTCTTTATGATAGTGTATGATAGTCTTGTGGTAAATATCATGGTGAATCACCCCCTAGAATAGGTTTAATTTCATGTAAACTCTAACTCTTTTCCTCAAAAAAAAATTAGTTAATATAGGTGAAAGCATTTTAGGACACATCAAGGGAGCTTTACCTATATAGAGATTCACCTCATTATTAGGCTACCCATAGCCTAGAGGTGTTTTGATTGTGCCACTTGGATGAGTAAAGCTGAGACATGTCCTCAAAGGGTGAAAATCCAAGTGATAATAGTTTTTGGCATGCTTGATGGGACTCTTAGTCCAATAATTTTAAATATTTTTGGTGTTGTATTTCAACACTTTAGCCTTTAGAGGCATCTATCTAAACATCAATGGTGACTCCGAGATTACATCATCTAATCAAGTAGCCCAAGTATTCCTTTTGAAGATTTTTGATGATCATTACTTGTTTTCTTGATTCTTAATGAATTTTTATGGATGAATTTGGTGTTGAGTATTTTTTTACACAAGTTGTTGAGGTTTATCAAGCTTATGGCACTCATTATTAGCCTTGGTATGATCCTCATCAACCTAGTTATGAGCCTGATACAACTCAAGATAAGGTTGATAAGGATCATATTGGAGATGGTAATACTACTATTCAAGAAGGATATGATGTTGATAAAAAATAATATGAAGACTTGTGTCAGCCTTATAACCTTTCATTTCCCTCTCCATATGGACACTATATTGTTGGACAACTCTATGAGGAAGGATACCAAGAAACCTATGAAGAAACACCTCTCTATCAGTCCCAATATGAGCCCTATTATTCATATCATAATGTCTATCAGTCTCAAGATTACTCCTATGAGTCTTGTCATATAGAATCAAATGATTCAATGGATTATACACAAGATATTATTGGCAAGATGCAGTTCCTACTTATGTAGATGCTAGTCCTTCTAAACATCCCAAGAATTCACTTCCCTATGAGCTTACTAGTGATTTTCTCTTTCCTAAATCCACTCATAAGCCATCTCTTACACCTCACACTCCATATTTAATTCATAAACCTTCCACTTTAACTCATATTCCGTCTCCTTCACATGAGCCTATCTTTTAACTTTCCACCTCACCCCTTCTTGAGAAAGAGCCCATCTTGAGAGAAGCAAGTGAAGAAGAGAAAACTCAATTCATGGTTGATCAAGAATATCTCATGAGTGACTATGAGGAATAAATCACCATAGGGACTCCCCTTGGTGAACAAAAGGGCAATCCTACCTTTCTGAATGTGGAAAGACATATTAAAGATTTTTTTGCAGTTATCCATGAATAATGTGGCCAAAACTTGAAGATAGAGGTATTTGAAGAATACTTCATGTTTGATCATGAAGTTATGGATGACCATCTCAAGCATAAAGTGTAGTGTACTATTAAAGATGAAGGCCAAGTCAATCCTCAAGAAGTAGCAGTCCTAAGAGAGTCTCATGAGACCAAGGTAGAGGAAATATATCTTGAGGATGGCATTCATGAGGAAGAAGATTTATGGTATAATTTCAATGCCATATGCAAGGCATTTGATAAACATAAAGACGAAGGTCATTCTGTTGGTCAAGAACCTGCTACCATGAAGCCATTTGATGATGCTAGTGTACAAGAAGTTGTAGACATGGATAATGATGTCAAGATAGATATTGTTTTAACTAAAAGATAGTAAAGAGTTCCATATAAGGTAAAACCACATTTAATAATGTGGGAACATGGTGGAATAAATCTTGGTGCTTCCAAACATCAAGCACATTATGCCAAGGAGGTGAGAAAGGTTGAGAGGATTGTCATATTTTCAAACTTGCACATCAAAGGCCAATTAAATGATAAGGTTGATAATGTTTGGATGCAATAATATTTCATTTCCATATACAACTTATATGGAGCTACTTGGTTCTCATTGAATATCATTCCAATGAAGTTGGCAAATGCCATGAAGAAGATAGAGGCATCAATACTAAAGGTCAAAATGCTACATGCCTCACTAAATATTTATGTCATGAAGCAATAAAGGTTTTAAACTTTCCATTTGATCTAGGAGGGAGTTTTCATCTCAAGTTATCTATTTTTTAAGATAGTTGTTTAGTTTTTTGTGTGTGTTACATAAGTGCTCATGAAGCACAAGTGTGTTTTTGCTTAGTGTCTTGTCTTGTATGTTGATTCTTATTGGGTTTTCCTTATGTTTTATGTGTTATCAAAGGCAAGGTGTGTGTAAAAATTAATGTACATGTGACTCTATATTCCAATGGACTGATAAGGTTATTGTTCTAGTTAGTATAATAGGCATACTACCCCTATGGGTCACCAATTTGTTGACCAAATTGACCCTACAAGTTAAATTAGGAGCCCTATAGGTAAAAATTTGATATTTATAAGTTATAAGAGCTTTATTATTGTGTAATAGGGTGTATTATATGTCAATTGATGTCATCTAATGTTATATTAGCCTTGTTCACTAGTCTTATTAGTTAATATGTCCTTTTAAGTCATTTTTGGGGTCAAAATAGAGCGTTTAAAGAATTGTATAGCATCCTTGAAAATTTTGAATGTTATAAAATATGATGTCACATTAAATGTCTCATATTATTCCTTATTCAATTGTTCCTAACTAAAAAGTGGTAGGTTCCTAAAAAAAGGGTAGTTTTCTTAGAGAAAAGAGGAGTTTTAATGAGGTGTAAAGACTTGTACAACCTCCTAAAGTTGATGAAATTTTAGGAGTGTGCCTTGGTCTTCCATAAACTCATTCCAATTATTAGTCTAATCATAAGCTCAAATAAATAAATAAAACCACTTCTCTCTCCTTCCACTAGGCTTGGCAAGAAAAAATGGTCTTCAAGTTTGTAATTGGTACAGTCAACATAAGAGGTTTTAGGAAAAATGATCTTGGGGGTGTATTATAAACTCAGTCATATTAAATTTTATGTTTAGTTTTATAGGAATGGTGTCTTATGATTTATGAACCATTCTTAATAAGGTAGATTATCTGGTTTTCTTTCTAATCTGTGCACCCTATAGGTTTTTCTATTACATGGATAGTTGTATATAATTAAATTGATTATATTGGTTTTATATGATATTAAATCCATACTCAAATTATTCCCATGCTTGGTTTAGTGTTTCAAGGTGTTTGGATATGAAAATCATCTCAGGTTGTAAGTAAATGCACCATTCTATGTTACTAGTAGTTTCCCACCACTTCCAATGCCTTCAAGTCTTGATAATGGTATTAAAGGATAGTTATGGATTTTTTACATGTTTAAAGTGTTGTTTTATTTCATTATGTATTCATTTCCTAAGGCATATTCATGGCTTTTAGTCATACACTACACATACACAATCTGCCATTGGAGTGTGCACCTATAGGTGCTTGAAAAGGAAAATCATGTTTAAATTAGGATATATTGACTTGATCCAAGCCTTAAAAATATTTAGATGATCAATTTTAAAATTTTAAATAGGTACAATGGTTGTTTAAGGGCCACACACCATACATGGTTCCAACTCACTATCTACCTGCATACGTGAAAATGTTCATCTATAGGTGGTGTCTTCATATAACTAATCATGTTGAGAAGGATATTTTGAATTTATCAAGGTTATATTCCATGAAAGGAGTCAATTTGGAATAATTTAAGGAGCTCAATATTCTTTTAAATCTCACAAATCATGTATTCTACTGGTTTACTAATCCTGACTGCCTATATGTGTAAATGGCCACCTACAGGTGGCTTAACAGAGGTCTAAAGTATCATAAGGGAGTGATAAATCATGATAAAACTCTAATTTAAGTATTTAAATGTTAAATATACCCTATCATAAATTTTTTTCATGTTAAGTATGCAAATAAAGAGTGATAAATCCTTCTAATAGGAAATGACTAAATTCTAGGATTTGGTCTCCAATATGTGAAAATAGAGCACCTGATGGTTTTATGAATGCCATATGAAAGGGTTTCCAAAGGATTTTATACATACAAATGAACACACCTTTTAGCCTATATATAATAGTTTAACTTTGAAAAATATGGAGGATAAATACCTAATGGAAGATAGTATCTAAGCACACCAAAGTTGCCTTTTGAACACTAAATTTCCTCACTAATATCCATAGGATTTGAAGGATTAAGTGTCATTACTTTCCAAGGTGATAGTGGATAAGCATATTTTCATGGTATATGGTCTAAAATGGTGAAAATAAACCTAATAATGTTCAATGGATATCCATATAAGTCAAGACACAAGATATAACCCCACATGTCTACCTACAAGACTCTATGCATCATAAAATGTGCATCTATAAGCTGGTTGTAGGGTCAAGATGGAGAACAGACTAGATAGTTGATGAAAAAATTCATTAAAATAACAAAGGTAAAAATTGAAATTATATTATGGTGTATATATATTCAAATATTATTGTATTCATTATTTTCAAGGCCTAGAACAAGCATGAACACCTACAGGGCCTCTCATAGTTGACTGTGAGAGACAAAGAGAAAAGGGAGTGTGTTTTGATGAGGTTTAACCTATACAAGGCGAGACAAATGGATCCAAGTAGATAAAAAGTGACTCCAAGGAACTATAAATGGGTATATATAATTTAAATTAAAGCCTATACATGCAAGGTAACCTATAGGGGTCACCCTTGAGTGAGGAAAACAAGGAATACAATCAAATCCTACACACAGTCTTGAATGAGAAAGGACTATGAGGAGTATGTAGGAAGTTGGATTAATAAATGTAAATGGAAAAAAATTCATTATTATCATCATATTATAATGACACCATCATAATGTATTTTTAATAGGGAAGATAGAGCTCTAATCAAGTAGCATACAATCTATATGGTTGAACCCTGTATAGTCTGCCTTCAAATATATTGCCTTGGAGATCTAAGGACAATATGAAGGAATATGTGAGTGGTTATAGATGTAAATGAATATTTTAAAATATACATAATATTCATATTAATCTCATGGCACTCTCAATGTGGAAAACAAATCAAAGGAAAGACCCTAAGCAAATAACACATATTCAATTGGAGGAAACCCTGCATATAATCCATTTCACATAGTTTTTTTCATTTTTTATGATTTTTGAGGATATAATATTGGAAAAAAGGTATTATTTTATTTTATTACATCCCTATCACTTGGATATGACACTATAATATTTATCTTATCTAAAGAAATAAGGTAAATGCCCTTTATTTTGTCTCAGATAGAGGGCACTCCCCTTAAGTGTAAATTGATAGATTTTGGAGAAAGGGTGACAATGGATGGACCAAGAGATTTTCAGAATTTTAAATTAGGTTTAAAACTTTTAATTAAATTTATTAAAATATGATAAAACATGCATAGAGGGATGGAACTAAATAGGGTGCTCTGAACCTTAAGGTTGCAATCAAGTCTAGCTGGGTAGGGTTTTGGCTTGGTGCCCAAATGAAAGGACATTTTCATTTCTAGATGTAGGTGAGATTTATACCATATTGAATCATATTTATAAGATGTATTCAGAGGTTTTCAAAAAATTTGAGTGCATGAGACCCACAAGAAGTCATTTTGGACTCAAAATCACATCAAGCCTATGCAAAACAAGGAGAAAAACTCAAGAGGTTAAATTGAAGAGTTCATAATTGTATGGTCTTGGTGCATGGGATATAAATAAATTTGGTAAATTTTATAGGGGTCTTGATATTTAGTCTTGCCAAAAAAAATTCAACTTCAACATCCCATTTTTATGAACAATGGCTAAGAGGGTAAAACATGCCTAAACCCTTGCTAACCCTTGGAAGGACCTGATTGTGAAAATGAGGTTGGAGGGATATAAAAATGGGTTAGAGTGACCATGAAATTTATTTAAAATCTTATAATACTCTCTCAATATATTCCCCATGCTTTTGGACTATATGAAATTATATGGATGGGGTACAAAATAGGGTTTTCTTGACCTTTTTATGTGTTTTACAGGTTCTAAAAGGAGTATAAAGATGAAATTCACGTGGAGGGTAAGATTAAGACATAAAATAACTCCTTATGATAATTTAATACTTTATAAAAACTCTTAGTTTCCATAATAAACAACTTCATCTAAGCCAGTTAAAACTAGCATAGTGGACATAATAGTGAGAAGTGTGAAAACTCCAATTGGTAGTGATTTCAAGGTGTGCCTAATGAATCTAAGGCCATGGAGGGTCTTTAAACATGTCATTTATTCCCTCCCATGGATTTTAATTGAAAAATTAAGCCAATTTTGAGGCCAAGTGTGAGGGGTAACTGAAAGAGGAGTTTTATTAGAGTACAAGCAGTGATAGCTCATTTCCAAATAATTTTAGAGGACTAGGACTACAAAAAATGCATGGAGAGGCATTTATGAAACCCTTACACATAATTACAATCATAAAACCTATCCCTAATTAGTTTTTTCATGTTAAAATAGGGATAAATCATGAAGTCAATTTTATGAGCTAAAATAAGAGCTTCTATGCCACATTTCAAGAGTTTCATGACTTGGGGTGATACTTGTGCTTCCTAACCTTGCATGGTTCATTTAATATATTATTCTCATGCATATTTAACTCTTTTTATTAGTTTTACAAGTTTCCTTGTGACATTTGGACTTCTCTCTTCTCCTCTCTCTCTCAAGTTTTATAAGAGCTGCCATTTTGGCCTTTGTAATCTAATACCACACCATGTATGGCAAATCTATACTAGTTTTGACATTGTAATTTCCTTATAAAATAAAATAAATCTAATTTTAGTTCATATATCATATTTTCTAAGTATTTGAATAGATTTATAGTGAATGGTTAAGAGATATTCATCTATCCTTGCTTTCTCTCAATCCTTCCATGTTTGATGAAAGTGATTTCATACCTAGCAGGTCATATGGAGTGTTGTTAAGTTTATGTATATGTTCTTAAGTGTACAATATATCCTTTAGTATCTTTAATTGATCTATGGTATCCACTTACCTTGGATAGTATTCATACAATTCACCTTCATATTGAAATACCAATGTTAGTGCATTTTATGACTCTTAGACTAGTGTTATATGCCTTGTTTCTTTGTGATAGAGTATAATATTATTGTGTTAAATATATTGGTGCATCACCCTATAGAATAGGTTTAATTTCATGAAAACTCTAACTCTATTCCCCACAAACAATCAGTTAATATAGGTGAAAGCATTTCAAGACACATTAAGGGAGCTAGCCCTATCTAGAGATTCATCTCATTCTTAGGCTACCCACATCCTAGAGGTGTTTCAATTGTGCCACTTGGATGAGGAGAGCTAAGATATATCATCAAAGGGTGAAAATCCAAGTGAGAACAAGTTACACTAAAAAAATTACAACAATAAATATAACAAGACAAATGAAACCTTAATATCTCCAAATTACCTTAAACTCATCAAAATGCTTATGAAGACAAAAATTTATTATCTCACTAGATTATCTCCTAATCCACTATCCACTATGGAACACCATACTTTCTTGGATGATCACCACCTCATTGTTTTCACCATGCATGACTTATACCTTGAATTTCAGAAACTAACCTTAATCTTTCCAAAACTACATTAAACTTTGTTAAATTACATTACAAAAGGCCTCATTTGGAATTCTCTATAAGGGAAATTGATGCAATGGTCATATTTTGGATGGAAGGGGTTTATTTTTGGCCTAGGAGTTGAAAATGTCAATAGTATGTAATTTAGTCATCAGTGTACGATAGATGGTAATGCAAATGTTTTTTCATCCAAGGGAATCCTAACAACATGTTGAAGACCCCATTACTCTATATAGTTAAGAATCATGTAGCTAGTATGGTATAGCCTACCTAAAGAGGTAATACTATGTGATCCAATGTATTATATTTATGTCCATAAAATGCCTTAACTAATTTTGATGTATCCTGTAAATATTTTCATGTGTACTCAAGGGAGTGGAAGTGTCATTGTACAAAATTTATCACTTGAACCACTATCGATCATGACACTATGTATGGGTAGTTATTTGATATAGGCTCATTTAAATAGTGAAAAAAAAATATGAATCATCATTAACTATCTCATTATCATTGAGTGTGATCAAACACCACTATGATAAAGTATTAATGAGAGTACCAATAATAAAATATATTAGATGATCACATGTTGCAAGTGGAGGATGTATGTTATATGCATAACGTAACTCTGAAGTATCCTTAGTTTATGTTGTCTCATGTTTAGGAACTTTATCATTAAAATCCTTCAACTTTTGATTTATATTTTTCTACAATTTAAATTCATTTTTAGGGATGCACAAGTTGATAATGTTATCATCAATAAGATATTGTATATTTTCTCTTAATTTGAAATATTTTCCATTGAATGTCCTATAATTTGATGAGCATTACATATACTTTCCCATTAAAGTTCCTTTGTGTATGCTTGTTTGGATTGATCTCTTGTGTAAGAATAAATGTGATAAAGTTTCACTTAATTAAATTATTTAGTAGTATGTGAGGAGTTGATGGTAATATTGAGAATAAACTCTTCAATGGATTTTTCAATTGTAGTTGGCTTTCAGTTTGCAAAACCACATTGGCTATGTATTAAAACATGAAATATATATATGCATATGGTATATCTAGATGTGATAATTAACGCCAAAGGAGCATAGATCAATGTTGACATAGAGATTTAACATGGAAAACCTTACAAAGGTAAAAAACCATAGGTTGATATATTCAATGTATTTTAGAAAAGTTCACCCAATACATAATCCTTTCTCTTCTCACTTCTCTTCTTGATAGTGTTCACATAACCTTCGACAATCAAATATTACAATGTCATGATAATCAATTATCACACAATGGTGAGTGATTTACCAAAGGGTAAAAACCCTTTTTTTGGGGGGTGTGGAGGTGAACCATTGTAACCAATGGGTCTAACCTCTCTCTTAGGAACCAAACAATGGTAATAATATAAATATGTTTTATTATTTTTATTTACACAGGGTTTTCAACCTGTGTTAATAAATAATAATAAACTATTATTACTTAATTAACCTAAGTATGTGATGGGTCCATAAAAGGCACCATTTAAGCATTAAATGTTCCAATACTAAATGGGGATACATTCCATAGTCACCTTAATACAGAAATTATACTCCATGAATCCATTATAATGATTTTATAAGGCATGAAAAATTTGAAGGATTTAAAAAACGTCATCATGTTAATATCATCTTTTGAAACAATTTAGGAATTATAATCCATAAACTACTTAAATTAAGTTTAGATTAGAATGATCATGAGACTACATTTCATAGTTTCTCATAAATAATCAACAAAGAATTTTTAGAGTCTTTTATAGTCGACCTCCATGATTTTGAGTATTGGGTACAATGCAAAACTTCCACATGAAGTTTACCAAAATCACATAAAGTGACTTGTTACAATATTTTACAGTGAGAATAAGTATAAATAATAAAAAGGAAACACATGGTCATTAGGAAGTGACATTATCATGCACACTCCCTCTCAATCATAACTCTAAAAGGCCCAACATTTTATAAAACTGATAAAACTTGATAGAACCAAGTGGGTTTGTGAAGATATATGCCACTTGTTCATCTGTAGGACAAAACTAGAGATCAATATCACCATTAAATAATTTTTCTAGATAATGATATTTTCAACATGCAAATATTACAATGTCATGATAATCAACTATCACACAATGGTGAGTGATTTACAAAAGGGGTAAAACTCTTTTTATATTGTGATGTGGATGTGGACCATTATAACCAATAGGTCCAACCTCTTCTATAAGAACCAAATAATGGTAATAAAATAAGTATGTTTTATTAGTTTTATTTACACAAGGTTTTCAACCCATAATAATAATAATAATAATAATAATAATAATAATAATAATAATAATAATAATAATAATAATAATAATAATAATAATAATAATTTTTAAAAAAAAATTAACATAAGTATGCTAAGGGTCCATAAAAGGCACCACTTAAGTATTGAATATTTTAACACTATGATATTTGCCTCATTCTTTTATCATCTAGTTCGACCTTAAATCTTATTTTTATTTCAAAATTTAGTTTTGAAAGAATGTATATATACTTGAGTTTGTTCAAAGCCATGAACTTAACTTCTATTTTTGTTACTATATGGTATATCTCGTCAAAGTATTTGAATATCTTGAATATAATTTATTTGTTGAGTCACATGAGAAATATTTTCTTGAATATATTTTGTAACTCCTTCTCAAGCACAACATTGGTAATATTGTCTATAGTCTTGTACCAAAGTACATAATCACTAATTTTCTCATTGGACCCTTGCTTAGTTTTCTAAATTTGTGATTAAGATAACTTCTCATCAATTTTGATGGAAAAAATTGTTACAAATTAGTCTATCAAGGGGTTGAATTTTATTAAGAATTAGAGAGGGAGATCATAGAAACATCACAATGCATAGTCCTTGAGATTTCTTGAAAATATATTGGTTGATAATTTTGAATTGTTTGCATAGTCCAATCACATTACGTGAAATAATCTAAGGTGTTGTTTGGGATCACCTTTACCTTTATTTAATGTAAACTTAGGAGCGATAAATCATGTTGGTATATAATAAGCTCCCATCTCAAGGGATAATGGGTTATGGAGTAACATGTATAAATCCATGGAATGACTAGTTCTAGATGTACCTTGCTATAGCTACATACTTTAACATCCAAATCCATAACAATTTGATCAAGGGAACATGTAGTAAGTGATATTAATGATGGAAAATGTGTGGTCATCATGGGAGGGGCAAAGTTTTCTTGTTTAGGAATAGGTATGGAAATATAATGGAGTCCTTGTGTTTCCCCCATACTTTGGGTGGATATTATATAGGTTACTAGAGGTGTAGATGTAGGGATAGTACCAATAATAGATTTATGAAAACATGATGTAGTGTATTAAGCCAAATTTTTATGCCCATCTCTTGATATATATATATAACATTTCATCAATCTGATATGGATTCATCTTAATATATTCAGTAAATTCTTGATCATCCATGACATCTAGTTGATCTTTAGTAGTTGTGTCATGAGTATTATCAGTTTCAATATTCATGATAATTTTATGAATGAGGTGGATATTCTATACTACATAATTTGTATTAAGAGGAACATGGAGGTCATACATGCCCTTTTTCCCTAGTACTAATAGTAGGCATCTCAAATTGAATAGTAAAACAATAAGATTAGAGAAATTTTTGTGATTATTCATTAATAATTTAAGACTTATTATGGTTCTTAGAGTTGATATTTTTGACCCATTTGCTTATTAAATGATCTAAATAAGATATACTATCCATGTAGAATAGTATGAAAAGGGTAACTTCAAGACTTTTGTTAACTAATAACATTAATTAAATATGACCATGATTAATGATATGTTAAGGTTGAAGGTGAAAATATTATCTGTATATAGAAATAAACATTTAGATCTTGAAACTCTAGGACAAAAAATCTTAATATTTTGTGTATGAAAATCAAAATTGAGATTTGAAACTCTAGGACAAGAAATATAAAACCTTGGAAGGATACTTTTTACCATAATTTGATTAATGCAATCAATACTAAACCTACTAGTATAAAAACATATAGAATAATTTAGATACTAATATATGGCATTCAAGCATACACCTAAATGTAAAATACTAAAAATGATTATAATGATTTAATAAATGTCATATGATAAATATAGTAATTAAAATAAAGGTATGAGTACTTATCTTTGCAGGTTGACTATTTAAATGTGACTATATTTTAAATATATAAAAAATTATAAAATATACATGTTATTCATTTGGTTTAGAAACTAGATCTTTATTTTCATAGAGTTTGTTGGTCAGTATTGTTTTTTCATATCTGCCTCTCTTGGTTAGTAATAATATATGTTTAAATAAAGGAAAATGACCATATATTAGCCTTATCCTATCCATATATGATTTTTGTCTATGAACCCAAACCTTGATGATGTGCGTAACTCCATAAATTAGTTTTCTTTACCTTGAAACCCTACATGTGTTTGTGAGGGATTAAGACCTAGATGAACTAAGAAAGTATAATGGGATGAGCTAACTTCAATTACCCATGTTTTATGATTGATCACTACATATGCATCTAATCCTCAAAGGATGTAAATTAAGCCACACATAGTTATCCCATCAAGTGCGATTATAAAATTGTGTTCCTTCTCTATATGTATGCAATTAATTATTTGGATTTTATCCTTGATAATTCTTTATTTTTATTTTAATTAGATCAATTTAAACCTGGTTTGTGACTTTAGTTAGTGAGTGAATTTAATTTTTTAAGAAAAGGGTAGATTTTCTCAATGTGCAGTAGTGTATAGATGTGTGTTAGATAAGTACCAGATCCCTTTTGAATGAAGCCTTGATTTGTTTATATATGAGTTCAATTAGATAATTTATCATATAACCAATACAATAAACAAATGGGTGAACCATAAGGAAAGGTTTTATTTAAAAAATTATTCATTACTGGGAATAGGTCAATACTAACTAGATCAAGTTAGTATTGATTGGAAATAATAATTGAATTTGGTGAAACTGACCTATGTATAGGTCGACTAAAATAAAATTATAGACATATTTCTATAGGATATCTATCAGGTGTGAAATAGACATTGAGGTTCCTATAGGTGTGTAATAGTAGAACATAAGGGTCAAACTCATAAGATAACTTGCAAGTGTGATTGTATGGAAAATTGTGACCTTATTTGTGCACTAAAGTCATGTGTTTTAAATTTATGTTAAGCTTGTTATTCACAAGTACCAACTACCATATTTTAGTATCTACAAGTTATAAAATTAAAAGATAAAAATGAGGCAATATTTTGTTTCACTTTTACCTCATATAGTTAGGGAAAACTCTAAAACACACATGTCATTTTATTCATTTTTAAAGTCTATTTTACATATTCAATCAATATAAACTATTTTTGTTATATTATTTTTCCACATTGTTCCATGTAGCCATAATGCAATATTTAGAACATCATTTCAATTTACACATGACGATATTAGGAAACATTCAATTTTACATTCATTATTATCACTTATTAATGTTTATTCCATGATGATATGACTACTGCAAAATGAATTATGATATTTATAATATATGATGATGTTATATATTATTTTCCTTGATATTTCCCTATACAAGAGGAAATATTTTATCTTCTTGACTTATGTGTTTCATTATGTTCCATCCACTTTACTGATATCTTGAGGAGAGAAACCACATTCTACATTTATTTCTATTTCTATATTGATGTTTCTCATGTATCAATATAAACTTCTTATTCACAATCATGATATACATTTTAGTGCTCATTTCTCATTAATTAGAGGGTTCCAAATTCATACCCAATGCTTAAAAACATATTAAGTTAGATTTTATTGCAAAATTGTGGGAATATCATCTAACACAATATATGGTGCAACTCCACAATATTATCATTGTTCAATGGTACAATGATTCAAAATACATTTGTTCCATACAAGGACAAATGAGCTATTTTGATAGCAATTAATTTCATATCCATCATTTACCATTTCGTGCTCAATCATGTTTATGTAGGAAAGGTATGTGTGATTTTGTAGGGTTTAAGAATTCATTTTACAATAATATCTATATCATTTTTATATTTTTTTACTTTAAATTATATGTTTATGCCACTTACTTTGTGGTTAAGTATGAGCCTCAAAGTGTCGGAAAATGTAGACACTTGAAATTGACCCCTTGGTATTTATTTAGTGTTATTTTATGTTAGTTTAGCCATTTATGTTTGGACATTAGAACATGGATGGTTGCATTTTTTTATGATAAACTAAAGCAAAAAATATCAATTTTTACCTTGGAAATTGGGAAGAGCATGAATAATTAGACAAAATGATTGACCATGATCAAAGGTATTCAGAAAAAAATCATTTTAAAATGGAAGAAACTACTAGTGGAAGGGGATTATTGTACTTTTATAAAATTAATAAATAATAACAAGATTTATTCTTGGATATTGAAAGCCTTGATTGATGAAGCCAAATAACTGGTAGGACAGTTATAATAAGTCACATTCCAACATATTAAGTGGGGAGGTAATCAATGTTGTTAATAAGTTAACTAATAAAGGAGTGTATTTAATGGATTTATCAATTCTTAAAGATCAATTTTGGGGGAAAAACATTCCTACATGTGTTAGGAAGTTGTTAGTTAATAATGCAAAATGATTTTTTTCTAAGGGTTTAATATGATTATCTAAAGAAAAAGGGGGAAAATAAAATTATTATTGTAGTTGGTGTTTGGATAAAATCTTTATATAATCATTGATGGGTGATTTTTTTTTTTCACAAACTCTTCCATATGAAACAAATACATGGAGGGGGAATTGTAATGAACCCCACTTCCTACCATCTCTTGCTTGCATCATTTCAAAAAAAAAAAAAATAGCCTTCCTTTTGTGTAGAGTAATGATGGACTTTAGGGAAGGTAGTTTGTGAGAAGATGGTGATGGGAAGAGAGAATGGAAGGACCAAGAAAATATGGTGACTAAAGTGGTAGGAGAATCATTTTTTGAATTTATGAATGTCGATAATCACACCTTGTGCAATTTTGGATAGAGATGATGTGGAAGGTGGAAAAGAACTAGATGATATCGATATTAATGCCCTGAGTTTATACATGAAAAGTATCTTCATACACTAAAAATAATCGATAAGAAGACAAAATATATTTGATATTTAATATTTCTAACTTATTTTTTAATTTAACAAAAACTTATTTACTTCCTAATGACTATAATGAAATTGAAAAATCCATATTTACGATGGAAATAGAGAAAGTGTCACCAGCGCCATATTATAGATGAATTAAGAAAAAATACACAACTTGACACAAAGAAATTTCTACAAACATGGGCTTCAAACTCTCAAAAGGAAGCTATGGTGGAAATACCTCACTATTGCCCTTAGTAATCAAGCAATCAAAAGGTTTAGGTAATGGTGTTAGATTAGGTTGAAAAGTATGCTAAGCCCCGCTTTGACATGAAATGTATAAAATACTGGGTAATGGGTTGCCGAATTAATTTCCATCCTCCCATTTTTTGATGTGAAAACCGAGAATTAGAATCCCAAATGGAGTGTACAAACAAAAGAGAGACTTTTACATCCCATAAAATGTTAAGGATCATTCAATGTCTAAAAAAAATTATTGTCCATGGATATAAGAATAAAAGTCAACAGAAAATAAGATCACGAGGAGGACGAGACTTGTGGATGTTCGTCTTCCCTGGAATTCCCACTTCCTGTTGAGAATTAGAAAATAAATATCTGTGGGGCAGATCTAGTATGCCCCGTGCGTTCGTTTTAATAAAGTGTCTTTGTGGGCCTTGTGTTGAGGCCCTCGTATTCGATAATAAATACAAATACATAAATCAATGAGTTTCCTCCGTCTTCATGTGAAAATAAGTCGGGGTTTTTTATGACCTAATATGAGATGTACAAGCCTTTCCATCTTTAATTGTTAAATAGTGTTTTTAATGAAAATTTTATGTTAAATAAAATTTTAATAGTGATTTAAGGTATAAGTTCTTGGAAATCAGGTATATTTCCCACCCAAAAAAAAGAAAAAAGAAGTTAAAAAGTTTGTCTATTAATATTTTTAATAAAAATTTTATATTAATTAATTATTTAATAATATTTTTAATTGAAATTTTATATTGATTAAATAATTTTTTAGTATAAATATTTTTTGAAAAAAATTGTAAAGATTTTAATTAAAAATTAAATTTTGCATATTTTGTGTATTAAGTTTTTTTTAAAGATAAAATTTGACCCATATTCATGTTTTTTTTTTTTTTTTTGTGACATTTTTATGATATAATATAATATTATAAATTTGCCTTAAATTTATAGTTTGAGAATATTTTTAATAACAAAAAATTTTATGTTACATTTAGAATATTATTACATGACATTTATGAGATATAAAAAGTAGTAGTGTTATTAATGAATGTCATTAAATCATCATTAACGTATCATAAAGATGTCATTCCTTCTTCGTAAAATTATCATTAATATGATTATGAACCCAACCCTACCCCTATGTACACTTTGAGATGTGTTTTAAATTTATCCCAAATTTTTAATATCTTTTAATTGAGAAAAATCAAAACAATACCTAAATGACAAATTACTCTATTGTGGCGATGCACGTAGCTACTCTCTCCTCTCGTAAATCAGGTCAACCATTTTCTTTCTATTCCACCTATAAACCTATATTTGTTTATAGTTTGCTATAATGTTCATGTATCTTGTAGACAGTTCAAGTGAAAAACTTGATTGGGAGCCATTCTCTACCCTATAAACATCTTAATTATGTTGCACCCACTTTTCCTTCTTTAGTTCCCTTGGTCATAAAAATGTCATTTCTATCACCCTTTGAAAGTGTTTTACTATCATTCAAGGATGCCCTCAAGTGGCCAACCTCAACCTAACCAAAATTTAATTTTTAGTATGTACTTAGTGGTCTATTTGTGGAGGAAAAATGGATTTTATTTTGTTCTTTGAGTTAGGGAGAAATAAATTTTATTTTGGTCTTTAAGTTGGGAAAAGAAGCTTTTTTGGTTCTCCAAAAATGGGTTTCATCTATTTGGAAACTTTTTCTCTCTAAATAAATTTAGATTTATTATTGCACTCATGTTTTTTTATAGTGGAATACAAATCGATTGGGAATCATGACTTCATCTTTCAATAGGACCCTAGTTGTAAGATGAATCTAACTTATAATTAAAACTTGGTTTTTTTATCTTTCCCTCTTCATATTCCATTTCTTTAGCTCTGATGTGTGTGAGGATTTCAAACCTCCCTTTTTATTTTGGGGTTTTCTTAATTTTTCGGGTATTACAAATGCACCATGGAAATTATGATTTTTCTCCCAAGAAATTGCTCATTGATAATTTACAACATTTTCTCAACTTTGTGTTAAAATCTATTTTTGAAAAGGGTTTGCCTAAAGAAATTTTCTTTGTGATGTATGATTGAGTCTCTAATAAAATTATTGACTATAAAATATTGTTCTTAAAATATCGTTCTCATTTTTTTCATAAACATTTGGTTGCTAATTACCCCAAAAATATGGTTATTGTGTATTTTTTTCTTCTAAATCTATTCATAAAAAAAGTAGAGGTAAAAAAACTCAATATATGTAATAACATGAGATTGAGGCTCATCATCACTTGAAAAGTCAAATTTATTGTGATTTAATTTCTAATCTAAATTGTAATTTGATTTCTAATCTAAAAGGCATTGTCCTAAGTAAAAAAGAGATCCCTTTAATACCTCATACATAATCCTCTCATCCCTTAATGCCTTTTAGGGAGCAAATCCTTTGAACAATTTAATTGTTAGATTTATCTCTTTAGCACAAATAATGAATCCTTCCAATAATATAACGTCTCTTGCTTCCACTTTTTTACCTTATAATTATCCCCATATTTAGGTAGTGAAATTGGGGCTTCTTCTTATCCTTTGGTTTCTATTTCAACATTTTTATTTTTTATTTTTTAAAATACCTTGAATATTATTTTTCTTGAAGGATCTTCTCAAGTTTTATAAGTTTTTAAGGTTATGGTTAGATGGAAGTCTAGAAAAAAGAGATTGAAAATTCTTCTAACCATATGAAATTAAAATCAATGAAAAACTTTAAACTTAGGTTGGTTTATTGATACGATTTTTTAGATTTTGTATTATATTTTTTTATTGTTCATATTTCTCTTACTTTTTATTTTTTTTATTATATCTTCCACTTCTTTTTTCTTCTCTCATCTTCCTATCCATGATATTCTTTCTTTTATGTTTTTATATACACCCTTGCTAGTTTTTCTTTGTTATTATTTTGTGTTTTAAATTTATTCTCTCTTAAAATTTTGGAGAAGATTAATATCTTTGAAAAATAGGTGAGGGATACAAATATTAACCCCTCTTATAAAATTAATATATCATTGATACATCAATTTTACGTTATTAATATATAATAAATTATAGAAAATTTAATAAGATTACATTTTGGTGACAACATAAACACTAAACATTAATAGATGTTCCCACAATAATAATTGTGTTGTAATATCTTTGAATACATAAATAATTAATACCAACCTAAATTTTAAACTACATAGAATCCAAATATACCATAAGATATATGCCCTCAATAAAATTACTATGTCATAAAATATATACTCTAGATAAAATTACTTCCTTGAATTGATGTATTGCACATCACAACAAAATTACTATATCATAAAATATATACCCTAAATAAAACTACTTCCTTGAATTGGTGTATTGCACATCACAACATTGTTTTATGTTTCTATCTTATTTATAATAAAATCTTGTAAAAAGGTTCAAACTATTTTCTTCATTAAAAATGATTAATATAAATAAATCATTTTGACTAAGAAAATAGAGAATGAAATAGGGTGTCATGCAACTAATTAGTAGTATATAATTGTAAATATAACAATAATTGTATGTTGGAATGCAGTATATGTTACATTAAAAAACATGTGGTATACATAAGAAATGAAAGATAGAGTTTGAATTAATGTTGTTTATACGAAATGAGTTTGTTCCAAACAAATATAGGAATTTATATCTATAAACATGAATATTTAATTACAATATAAAAGTATCGATTAAATATTTAAATTATTAATAATTTTAATATTTAATTACATGTGTATTGAGTACATGTTTATATGTAAATTTAGTAGGTTTTATAAATATTTTGAAGTCATATTGAAAAAAGATAAGATGAAGTATTAAAAGTTTAGAAAAATAATGGTTGGAAGATCTTACTTATGGACAAGCATCCTCTTATTCTAGGAGGATAGATTAGTAAGTCTCAGGAACTCTCATCTCCAGTATTTCTTCCAATTTCCATATTTGTTGTGGATGTTTAATAATCATCTTTATTAATTTCTATTTATTATTCTCTTTACTTAGCTATTAAAATGTTGATGCAATATTTTTACCATTTTTGGGACATTTATTGAGGTGTTTTCACCCTCAATGTGATTATGCTCATGAGGTATGACTTCTCCACATGATTCTTTTGTATGATTAGTGTTGTATCATATCCATGTTTGATTAATATATAGATATACTCTTCAATAAAAAAAATGATATTAAACACTAATTAGTTTCTATATATTATTTGCTTAGCATATGTCTTTAACTTCCATAATTTTACCTCTTTCAATACAAATAAAAATTTATAGATGTCAAACTTTAGTGTAGACAATATACATGAGTATTTTTTATTATGTTAAATTATTTGGATAGGATCCAAATTTGTGTTAACTATTCTAAGATAAACATCCAAAATACATACATAAATAAATATATGAAAACTTAAAAATAAGATAACACAAATTCATCCAAGTAACATAGCTACCTCTTTTTATTATCTTAGCTCTAGCCTAATTTTATAATATAAAAATAACTCTCATCCATAATATCCTTCACCTACTATCCCTCTAGATTTTTATAAAGATAAGAGAAGATGATAGGTTTAGGGTTAGGATTTTTTTGAGTAGTTAAAAATAAAATAAGACAAAATTATTATTCACAGAAGTTAGTTAAGTATTTTATTAGATGATAACCATATCCAATAATTGGTTGTGGATAAATATGGCTCTAATTAGTACCTACCCACTAATTAAAAATAAATATTATATGTGTCTCTTAAAACTATATAATAGTGTATGAGTAATTAAATATAGTAACATACTCCCTTAAGATAATGAAGAGAAGAGGAAAAACTCACTACAATATCCCATCTTGATGAAAATCTATTTTATTCCAAAAAAAATCATGAGTTGAACAAATTAGGTCTCAAGCAAGTTTTTTTTAAATATGTCTACAACATGATAATTTACTCAACAGAACTTAAGATTAATAACCTTGTCCTATATCAGCTACCAAATATAATTCATGTGGATCTCAATTCTATTTGTGTGTTGGTGTTTCACTAAATTTTAATAAATGTGGACAAAACTCTAATTATTGCACCAAAGTGGTATGGTTTAGTTATGTGGAAATCCAAATTATGAAAGCAAATGTTGAATCTAAATTGAATCATGATAGGTAACAACATATCCACTACACTTAGATTATATAGTAGAAAAAATTATAGTAATATACTTCTTTCAATCTAACGAAGTCACTAGACCTACCCTAAGATGATAGATGTATCTTGTGGTTGACTTATGATCATCTAAATCTCCTACCTAATCTATTGGAAATAAGCCATACCTAAATTAACTATGGGTTGGCCATAGAGGTACTAGTAGCTTAATTGGTAGAGAACTCTAGTAGAAAATGGAAGGTCTTAGGTTCAAGTCTTAGCTGATCCATATGAGTTTTAGCTCAACATGTGGTATTAGATCTAGGCTAGGAGCCCTAAGCACTTGCATTATGGATTAAAGGGGGTGTTGGAAAAATCCACACCTAGAATAATGATGGGATGGCCATAAAATGGCCATTAACTCAGTTGGTAGAGAATTCCAACAACAAATGGAAGGTCCTATGTTTGAGTCCTAGCCAGTCCATCCAAGTTCTAGCTTAACATGTGGTATCAGATCCAGGCTAAGATCCCAAAGTACCTATAGTGTGGCTTAAGGGGGGGTGTTATAAATAAGCCACACCTATACTAATGATGGGTTAGCCATAGAAGGGGCAATAAATTAGTTGATAGAGCATTCCAATAATAAATGCAAGGTCCTAGGTTTGAGTCCTAGCTAGTCCATATGAGTTGTAGCTCAACACAATCATGGTTTATGTATTCGATAATTGATATGTTTCCACCACAAGTGTAACCATAAATTAAGGAATTTCCTATTGAATTGTATTCAATTCAATTTGTATCAGTACCTTGAATATGCCTTAGAATTAGTTTTTATCTTACTAATGGCTTTCATGGGGGTCCTAATAGTAGTGTCATACCAAGTTCATAATAAGTGAAAGATCAAGAGGACTATGATTCAAGTACATAATATTACCATCAATTACCAATTGAGTGTACCATCAAATAAATTATAAGAACACTTGGGAAAAATATTGGCTCCAAGTTGACAAGGAGTTGGTGCAAACTTATAGTCTTTCATGTTGAAGTGGTTGAGTATGTCTTGAGAATACTTGGATTGATCAACAAAATTCTTTTCTGAAATTGTGAATCTAAATACTAAGGGAAACAATGCAATAATATCAAGTTATTAATCTTAATATAATTCATTATCCAATATTTAAAATCATGAATCTACTTGGTGGAACTCCTTATGATTTTTTTGTCGACGTGGAGGACCAAAATCAGGAGTTTCCAATCTAATTTATTGGTGTCGACTATGGGTTCGAATGGAATCTATGTAAAGCCAAATTTTATTAATAGCATGTTGATATTATCATACCAATCTCAAGAAGCATGTTTCAAACACTACAAATACTTTTTCAATCTAAACACAAAGCTAGAGTTCTCTCATTACTTATGGACCTAAGAGGTTGGGACATGTAGATTTATTCCTACAAGTATTCATGTAATAATACAATTTTGATATTGATATGATGTATTTATAATACATATATTTTATCTAAGGAGTAACTATCTTGGTGTAATTCACCTTGGGAATGAGAGCAAAGGTTTCATTGTAGTCAACACCTTCAACTTGTGAAAACCTTTTGCTACAAGTTATGATTTATATCTATCAATAAACTCATCTATTTCATAATTATTGGGGTGCACACACTTGCATATCATTAGTTTTATTCCTTTCAAGAGTAGAACCAAGTCTCAAGTTTTATTTTTCTTTAGATAAATAATTTAGTTTATCATAGTTGCATGTCATTTAGGATGCTTAAAATCTTGATGATAAGTATTTGGATCATGTGTCACTATAAATTGTGTCAAATTTTTAACACCATATAGGTTTTATGATCTCGTCATTATTGTATATCTTAGATCCCATATCAATGCACTAACTTCATTGTGAACTATACACACTCAATTTGGTATATGGTGTGTTGGTTGTGTAGGTGCATTATAAATGTCTTATGGGATTGGAAATGTAAGTGTTAATTATCTCCCTTTTGGCTCATCATTTTAACTATAGTAGCTCTTAGAATGGGATTCATTTAAACATTATTGTTCTTTATAAGATACCTCAAAAAGTTATGTCTAACACAACAAAAGGTAATGGAGGAGGAGGAGGAGGAGGAGTAAGAGATGTTGGCATGAAAACATGGAATTATTCATCAAATAACACATCCTACTAGTAAATCAATTTAATGTTTCTTGAAACAAGAAGACCATATGAATTCACATATTCACAGTAACCAAAAAAGTTACAAGGATGAATATTCCTTTCCATTAATTTAATATTTTAATCTCTGATGATGTGGCCATGCATTAAATATATAAACTTGAATACTAAAAAAACATTTGGCTTGACACCAAACCATTTTTATTTGGGACTAATATTTTTCACTATGGAGTGGGGAGTACGATTTTTTTTTATTTTTTATTTTTATTTTTTTATAAATGTTGCACACTGAATTGCCTCTACAATAATGTGGAAGAAAGTATTTTTAATGTACCATGTAATTGGTCATTTCCTTTATTGTGTGATTTTAACATTCCTCGACACGATTTTGGTGAGGAGTGTAGGGAACAATATGTCAAAGTTGAAATATTTCCTATTCACAAAATCTAATCATATATTTTCTGAAAACTATCCTTCATTATTTATTACGAGGTGATGAAATATTCTCTCTAATAGGATTTTAACAAATGCCTTGAAATTTTTTAAGTAATCAAAGACTGTGTTTTTTTAGAAAGTATACCCAAGTCTATGAGATAAATCACCAATGAATGTAAGATCACATTTATGTTTATAAAAAAAGATAGTGGGAAAGGACATCATAAGAAAATTGTGAACAATTTATAATATGTCACTTTTTCTTAAGGATTTTCCTGTAAAAAATGGATCCATGTATTTTTTTTATTAGTGCACAACCTAAACAAATGCCATATTTGAAGTAAACTTGTGGAAAACCAATAACTATGTTATGCTTACTGAGGTCTTGCAATTAGTGATAGTTGAGGTGACCATAATTCTCATGACAAAGTTTACTCAAGTCATTAGTATGTACAATATAACTTGTGAAGGTTGAGTGAACATTTTTTTTTTAATTATATAATTCATGCTAGATGATCGACATTTATGGTGGCTATTATCGTAGACTAGTCTTTCATATTTCTAATTTGAAAACATATGTAGGTGTAAACTCAACAATTTTTCATTCACCTAAATGAGTGATTTGATATATGTAATAGAGGTTTGAAGATAATGATAGAACATCTATAAAATTTTTGAATACACCATTCTCCATCTCAACTGTCCCTTCACCTTCAATAATGAGAGGATTAGAGTTATCTACAAAAAATTTAGTTGTATGGCATTAAACAATATTTTTAAATTGTGAGCCATCATGCATCATATGGTGAAAGGATCCAAAATCACAAATCCATTCAAACACAAGTGATCATGTTGTCGTAGAAAGTGTTTCTCCTGTATTGGAAGGTGGAAGCTACATTTATTTCATATTTGCTTCTAAGTATGTCATTTTATTGAAATATTGATGTTTACCATGGCTTGGTTGTAAAACCAATTATAACACTCTTGGTTGATGTTAGAAATTATTTTTCATTTACCTTTACTATGACTTTGGAGAAGTATTTTTATGAACTAATTGATTGCCCTTATGCTTGGTGTTTTTTCCTTTTTTCTTGGTACGGCCCTTACTATAAGTTTTACCCCATATCTTGAAAGAGGTGAAGCCCCAATTTAATTAAAATAAGAAGAGGAAATACAGTATATAGATAATTGATCTCATAGATTTATGGAGTCAAATATCATCTTCTTATCTCCAAAAATATCTCATTCTATTTCTTGAATCTCTCACAATCATATCTTCTAAAATTTATCTCCTAATAGCTCTCAACAATCTTACAAATTTCTATTCTAATGTGATTATTACTCACATTGGAGAAGTATTTTTATGAACTAATTGATTGCCCTTATGCTTGGTGTTTTTTCCTTTTTTCTTGGTACGGCCCTTACTATAAGTTTTACCCCATATCTTGAAAGAGGTGAAGCCCCAATTTAATTAAAATAAGAAGAGGAAATATAGTATATAGATAATTGATCTCATAGATTTATGGAGTCAAATATCATCTTCTTATCTCCAAAAATATCTCATTCTATTTCTTGAATCTCTCACAATCATATCTTCTAAAATTTATCTCCTAATAGCTCTCAACAATCTTACAAATTTCTATTCTAATGTGATTATTACTCACATAATAGTCACTTACATTATGCATTATTTTTTTCCACTTATTATTTTCTTACACACCCTAATCAACTAATAATTTAATATGGAACACCTATGCACCTATCTGCAGATTAAATCCTAACATTCCCACTTAGTTCAAACATGGGAAGAAGAATTACATGGAAAAAATATTTTTATATCCTCCCCTAAATATTAACTCAATGGATGTCATCTTGACTTGATAATGCATTTGGTTTACAAAGAAAAGGGATGTACATAGAATATTCTTCGTACATATTTTGTTGATAATTTATTGATCATAGATTTATTTAGTACCGACGACAATGAAATCACTAAAAAAAAAAATGAATTAAAAAAATCATGAGACAAAAAACTTTGACAAATAAAAATAGATTATGAATACTAAACTTAAAATACCTAAAAACTAAAAATGATATTTTAATAAAAAACATACACTTAAAAAAAAACCTAAAACAAGTAGTGTCATGTAAAACCTTTCAGATGTTTAGGTTGTTGGTTGAATCTTTTGTAAAACCATTAGTGTATATGTGTGGAGGATGAACATAAGTGTGGGTTCATACTCATACCTAGATGGTTGTTGTATCCATCCATGAAAGCCACTTATGAGAATAAAGTTTTGGAGAGTTGTATGGCAATGCATAAATAAATTCAAATTCAACATTTTGACAATAAGAGAAATTACAATATATAGAGAATTAATTTTTATAATTTAGGGATTCAAATATCATCTTCTTATCTCCCACAATATCTTGTTTTATCCCCTAAATTTTCCACAATCATATATTATACAATTTATCTCCTTATATCTATCAAAGATCCTAAAAAATTGTATTATAAGGTGATTATTACTCATGTAATAATCACTTATATTATACATTATTTGTTCCTCTTACTATTTTTTCACACAACCTAATCAAATAATAATCTGATGTGGAACACTTAAAGAACCATGTATAGACTAATTCCTAACACTTACCTTTTCTAGAGTTGGGTTGTGATGTTGCATTAATATAATTGACAATTAATACATAATTTTTAGTACCTTCAGATTCGATCTCCCTAATAAAAATTAGTTTTTCTCAATCTCTATGAGTTTTTTCATATAACTTGTCAATTTTCCATGCCACATATGTAGATCCCATAGTATTTTATATGTATTAGTTCTAAACAAAAACTACTTAGTCAGTGCCACATATGTAGATCCCATAGAGTCTTTTGTGTGTTTTAGTTTGAAAGAAAAATTAATTAGGGACAATTAAATTTAGAAAAAATAATCATAATGAATTTTCCCTTAGTCTTGGTTTCAACATCCTCAATGAATAAAAGAGTTTGGCTCTTGAATTGCGTGATGAAGTGCTCAATACAAGGATAGTTTTCTAAACTAAGAGTAATAAGTTTATTTTTGAGTTGGCATGCCCTCATCTTATTGTGATTTCCCAAGAGTTCCTCCAAGAGAGTCCAAAATTTATAATGTTACAGGATTCCCTAAAAATAAATCCTTAGTCCATAGGATACACAATGATCAAGGATGCCTCTAGCTGTGTTAGAATAATTTTTCCATTGTTGTCATTTGATAAAAACAAAAGGTGCAGGGTCTTCATCCATTGCATATGGTGGAATCCCTTTCCAAGGAGCACATCAGTAAGGTATCATTTATATCCGTAATATTTAGAACTTGAGAGGGTTATTTTTTGTTTGTCATTGATAGCACAAAAAATTGAGTGCAAATAAAAATAACTCACAATTTTTTTTAATGAAAATACACATTAAAATAATTGTATCATTGAAAAAATCAAAATGGTGCAATAAATGTATGGGCAATTTTTTTTTGAAAAAGTTCTTACAAGATAGTGGGTGAAAAAAATGTATATAATTTTTTGCTTTTCAAAAAATTGAAATACTTGTTTAAATGATCATCTAGATGATAAAATCAAAATAGTGTAGTTGTCCTATGGCCCATAAAAATAAAATTTTCTTTTTTGATTCACACGGAAAATTTGGTATGTGATCTTCCCACAAACTTATTTATGTGAAAAAATCCTTTTGATTTGCCCTTTCATTGTACTTTTTGAAAAAAGAACCTAACATAGGGACACTAAATCTAGACAGGGAATACTACAATTGAAACTGAACAAAAAATATTATAATAATGCAGATCTACCAAATATAATCGAAATTATTTTTGGAAATCTTACGCTGAAGTGTGTTTTTTAAGTAAGATCACCAATATATGAATTTAAAGTTGTAAATAATGAACAAGCCCAAAAGAGATTGACTATGAAAGTTTTCATCTTCACATAATTATACTATCTCATATTTGAGGTGCATAAAAAGTAACTTCACAAAATTAACTGTTTATGGGTGCATCACAAAATCATTAAAAAAAATAAAATTCTTAAACACTTCCTATATAGAGAGAGTAAATTCTTAGAATCATTTTTTAAATTATATTTATATATATGAAAATATATGTTTCATTTTTATTTTTCTGAGGGTGTATTAAAATTTTCACCTTGTATACAGAGAGATGAGACAATTAAAAATATTTGATTGTATTTTAGGGGAAGAAAATTTTCACAACAACCCGTTGAGAGTTAGAAAATATCGTTCACACACAATGTGTGGCGGATTTAGTATGCCCGTGCATTGAAGTGTCTTTGTGGGGCTTCTGGTAAGGCCGTCATATTCGATATCCGATTGTTGATAATAAATCTGGCAATCTTGAAAGACAAATCAATGAATTTGGGAAATAAGTCTCCGGGTTTTATTTTTTGATTAGCCCAACAATCAATACTAAGCTATAAATATATTACGCATTCTTGTTAATAAATGCAAGGCACAAAAGCACTTTCCTCGAGCATTTGTGGGTAAAATGGATCTGAAGGAAGTATCTATGGTGGCAAAAAACGTGGTGAAGGGTAGATGGTTTGTATTATTTATTTGTTTCCTGATCATGTCCCTTGCAGGAGGAACATACATATTCGGTATATATTCCGAAGCAATAAAAACAGTATTAGGCTATGATCAGGAAACGTTAACGACTTTAGGGTTTTTTAAGGATCTGGGAGGTAATGTTGGAATAGTGTCTGGTCTGATCAACGAGATCAGTCCTCCCTGGGTAGTTCTGGGCATAGGAGCCCTTATGAACATCACCGGCTATGTCATGATCTGGCTGTCTGTGACGCAAAGGATTGCCAAGCCCAAGCCGTGGCAAATGAATTTATATATCTGCATAGGAGCCAATTCTCAGACTTTTGCCAACACGGGAGCTCTAGTTACCGGTGTGAGAAATTTCCCACAGAGCAGAGGAAGCGTGCTGGGAATTCTCAAGGGCTTCGTGGGGCTGAGCGGAGCCATCTTCACTCAAATATACCATGCAATCTATGGGCAAGATGACAGAGGCGTGATCCTGCTCCTGGGTGTGCTGCCCTCTGCAGTTTCTCTGGCTGTCATGTTAATAGTGCGGCCCACCAAGGTTACTGCTGACAAGAATGAACTCAATCGCTTCTACAGATTCCTCTACATCGCCTTGGCCCTCGCAGGTTTTCTCATGGTCATCATTGTGGTGGAGAACAGGGTCAAGAATTTTCCACAGTCAGGCTACCAGATTGTAGCCGCTATGGCCATACTTTTCCTTATGTTTAATATTGTTGTGGTTGTCAACGCAGAGATGGAGAACATGAAGTTGCAGAAATTGTCTGGAAATGGGTCTGTGAAGACGGTGAAGATTGATGTTGCAGATGAGATGGAAATGGAAAACCAAACTGAGCTCAATGCCAAGGAGAGTGAGGTGGCAGATTTGGGCAGTGATGGGGACGAAGGCGCTAAAACCAGCGAACAGGCCAGCCCCAAATCGTTGAAATCTCGCTTTGTGAGAGTGTTCACGCCCCCCGAAAGAGGAGAGGACTTCACCATCCCACAGGCCCTGGTAAGTATGGACATGATAATCCTATTTGTAGCCACTACTTGTGGGCTTGGAACCACTCTCACCGCCATTGACAACATGGGCCAGATTGGGAGGGCGCTGGGATACACGCCTGTGAATATCAGCACATTTGTTTCGCTCGTCAGCATCTGGAATTTCCTCGGCCGTGTGGTTTCTGGATTTCTGTCAGAGTTCCTGTTGCAAAAATACCAATTTCCCAGGACTCTCATGTTTACAATAATTTTGCTTATAGCTTGTGTAGGGCATATTTTCATAGCTTTTGCCCTGCCAGGTTCATTGTACGTAGCATCAGTAGTTATAGGGCTGTCATTTGGAGCACAGTGGCCACTGTTGTTGGCTATTATTTCAGAGCTCTTTGGTCTTAAGTATTATGCTACTCTTTATAATTTCGGGTCGTCTGCGAGTCCATTGGGATTATATCTTCTGTCAGTGAAGACATCGGGGGCTTTGTACGACAAAGAAGCGAGAAAGCAGCATCGGCATAATGTGGTGTCAACGTCAGAAATATTGTTGCAGGCAGCTCATGCACCAGCGCCATCTCAGAATAAACTGAGGTGCATAGGGCAAGAGTGTTTTCGGCTTAGCTTCATCATAATGATTATGGTGACATTATTTGGGGGTGTGATATCAGGCATTCTTGTAGTGAGGACAAGGAAGTTTTACAGAAACGACATATACGCTAGGTTTCGAGGCGAGGCGGAAGAGTCCGTCGAGCCTTCTGCTACAAACGCTGAAATTGAAACACTGACCAAATAGTTATATTTATGGTTTCAAATCCTCACAGAAGCAAAATTGGTGTAGATGTTAACTAAAATTTGCAACAAGACAAAGGCATCACGTGAGAGTTGAAATTCATTAAAATAAAATACAGCTGAGTTTAAATCCTACAACGATTAAAGTATATACATTTTATATAACTCAGAGTGAGATGTCTTTTGTATATTAAGAATACAAAATGATCTCATGCATTGTAATGTAAATTATCTTGGAGACTTTGGTTTATAGACGCCCAGGCCACTTCCAAATATGTATTATGTTAAGCTATACTTTTTATATATTTTTTATTGCATATCATAAATTTTAGTCTTTTGCTATTAATATCATGATCTTATTTTATGTTATCATTTTATTTGTTGAAAAAATTATTGAAAAATATAATATTATTTCTTAATTTTTTTTTATACATGATTTATATAATATTTTATATATATTTATTTAATAGAAAAAATAAAATATTTTTTTAAAAATCACTTTGTATAATTTTGTATGAAATGTAAAACCTTATAATTTTGATGACCTTACAGAAAATCTAAATATTAAAATTCATTTCTCTAAACATGTTGAATCCAAAACCAACAACTATAACTTTATAATTATATCCATTTCTTTAAAGCATATATATCCAATTATATCCAGGTTTTTGAGATATATATATATATATATATATATATATATATATATATATATATATATATATATATGGTTCTCAAAAACCGAAATTCATGTTTAAATTTACTCTTAATTTTTTCACTTTGTTATCAATGTAAATGATTACTAGTACATAGTGTATGTTTTCAATTTCCTTTTAAGATGAAATTCGAGTCACATTTAGATTTATATTTTTTAAATTATTTATTTATGACATTTTTTTATTATAAGTAAAGATATGTTTTTTGAACCAAGGACCTGACCCTGTAAATGAAACAAACAGTTAAAGCCAAAAGCCAAAAAAAATAAATACAACAATTGGACATCCCAAATTTATCCAAAAATTTAAAAAAAAAAGTAGCTTGAAAAGGCCTCACATGCCAACATTTTCAACAAGAACAACTGCGTTATAACAATAACTAGAATCACCACTCTCTCTCTCTCTCTCTCTCTCTCTCTCTCTCTCTCTCTCTCTCTCTCTCTCTCTCTCTCTCTCTCTCTCTCTCTCTCTCTCTCTCTCTCTCTCTCTCTCTCTCTCTCTCTCTCTCATAAGATTTTTTTGTGAGATCTAAGAGACATAACATGGATTTTAAGTCATGCTTACCTTTTCCTCTCTTTTTGTTGCTCATAGTTTTCCATTCTCCCCCTCCTTAATATTTGACAATATGGGGATGGAGATTTCTAGAGATTCCCCTTATTTTTGCGATATCATTAGATCTATCAAACCCTTTCCTAATAAAGGAGTCTAGACCAATGAATCTTAATAAATTTCTACATGAACATTTTTCTCCTGTAACACAACAGTGCCCATTTCTTTGGCATGAGTCTCTACACAAGGTTTCTCTTTTTTTTTTAGTATACTCCGCTGCTTCCAAAGGGGTTTTTTGGGACTAAATCTGGTCCCTCACTTTTGTCACCATTTCCATTCCCATCTTGAACTGTAATATGTTCAATTCGTACTTCCTTCCACCATGAATTAGATTTATTAAACATAAAGCTTGGACAATCATTAACTAAATGGCTAGTTTTTGAAACATTTGTGACATATAAAAGGGATTCCCTTAAAATATAGGGTTTGAATCCAAATTTTTTCCCTAACCTTTAGTTGTATTTGAGCAATAAGATCTTTAGATTAGTTAACATTTACCAAGATATGAGCATATGTAGAGTGCCCTTTTTATTCAGTCAAATAATTTATCATTCAAAAATACCCAATAGTATTTCATATGGATCTAAACACCAAATCATCCAAAAAATGATAAGGGAGGTTTGGAAACCTAACCCATATTAGTTTGGAGTTTAAATTTTTAGATTGGGCATTGAAATCTGGGTGCCAAGGTTTAACTAGGAGGTTGTGATTATCCCAAGCTGAAAAAATAATAGAATATGGTCTCTTTATATTTAATAGAATCAAATATTAGAATAAAAATACCTCTTGAGCATGGGAGAACATTAATGTTACCTTCCATAAGATGTTGCCAGTGTTTTGAGATCCACCTATGAAATGTAGGAAGCATTGGCCATAAACCATTAAATTTAAAAATCATAGCCTCAAAAGGGATCCATTCATCCCTTTTTAAAATAACCTCAATCTCTTTTTCATTGAATAGGACTACGGGGATATCCTTTGATAGTGTTATAGGGGAACCCCTCCCCCTCCCCATAATATCTGAAAAAGATGGGCATCAATGTTATATAGCCTTCCCCCTTGAAGTCTACCCTAATCCCACTTTGTGTTGTAACCAAGCCTCCAAAAACTTTGGATCTCCCTTCCCCTTCAATTATCCCCTTTTATATATCGTCGCCTTCTCATTGTGCTCCTTAAAACACAAAAAAATATTTTGTGGAGATCCATGATTGCCACACATAGTCGTTGTCACCTTTGAATTGATCTCTTCCCATACCTCCATGGCCACTCTTCCTTTAATCTCATCACACCCTAAAACCCTAGATAGCATTGAATGCTTCAATGGTTTTTTGATAAGAGGCATTGATCATATATACAACATGAAGTTGGTTAGGATGTAACTATCCATAACCAAAATAATTTATTGAACTACACAATCATAGCTCTAAACTAAAAACTAACAAATAACTAATTTTTTAAAAATAACTATGCTAACATTCCCCCCTTTATTACATTTTTTTTTACAAATGTACCCCTAAAATAGATCAAATTTCACCTTACCAAGTGACTTGTTGAGTATATCTAATATCTATAAATCTATTGGGAAGTACTAGCACTGAATGTGGTGGTTCAAGACTTGTTCTCAAATATAATGGCACTGGACCTCAATGTGTTTGGTTCTTTCATGAAACACTTGATTCTTGACAAGTTTTAATGAACAATAATTGTTGCAGAAAAGATTTAGTGGTTGATCTTCAAGAATGTTTATGTTAGATAAAATGTGACGTAACCAAATTGCTTCACACACAACTCATTGTGTAGCGCGATATTCTACCTATGTTTATGAAAGAGAAACTATAGATTGATTCTTACTAATCCATAAAATTGGTCCATATATGAGATGAAACATATATCATGAAGTTGATTTTTTGTCATCAATAGATCCAACATAATCTGAGTCTATATAACCCTACAAGAAGAAATGCAAGTTCTTGTATTCTAGACCATAATCAACTGTACCTTAGAAATATCTCAAATTGTGCTTCACTGCCACCCAATGGCACTTCTTTGGCTCCTGTATGAATCTCAAAATGTAGATCACAATAAAGCATATGTCTAGTCTTGTATATGTCAAGTAAATGAGACTCCCAACAAGTTGTATGTAGTGAGTTTCATCTACTTGAGGTGAATTCTAAAATTGAGATAGTTTCAAAACTTTCTCCATTGGAGTTTACATTGGTTTATAATTTATCATCTCGTATTTATCAAGTAGTGTCTTGGTAAATTTTATTTATGAGATAAAAACATCATTCTTCTTTTTTCCATATCTCCAAGCCAAGACAATAATGAAGTAGCCCCAAGTTTGTCATGTCAAAGGATTTATTCAATTTATTCTTTATTTATTCAATGAGATTATCTGAACTTCATTTGATCATAAGATCATCCACATATAAAACAAGAATGAAAATTTATGTGCCTACCTTCTTGATATACAAATTTGAATATGAGGGGCTATGAATGAATCCTTGTTACAATAGATGATCATATATCTTAATGTACCATTCCCTTAGTGCTTTATTAAGTCCATAAAGTGACTTAATTAGATGACATACCTTCTATGGATGTTGTTTGTGAATGAAGCCTTCTGTCTAGGTCATGTACACTTCTTCTTTGAGATCACCAATCAAGAATGCACTTTGAACATCCATTTATTGAATCTTCAATCCCTTTTGTGTTTTGAGTCCACAAACAACTCTGATGGTCTTGATCTTAGAAGTGGGTGCAAAGGTCTCCTCATAATCAATTCCTTCTTGATGATCATATCCCTTTGGAACAAGTCATGCTTTGTATTTGTTGATGCATCCATCTACCTTGTATTTTATCTTCAAAATACACTTGTAACCAATGGATTTATTTATTATAGGTAGATCAACCAGTTCCCACATCCCATTTTTTTATTAGGGATTCATATTCAACATCTATGGCCTTCTTTCACCAAGGTTAACATAAATCCTCTTGAACTATCTCTAGTTTGGTACTGTCAATTACTGAACTCATTAGTACGATATTAACTTCATTTCTCCCTTGTCTTCTAGTTTGAACTCTTGATGAAGTATTTGGCTTAGAGTTTAGGTGTGAGTCCCTAATGGTTCTTTCTACCCATTTTGGATGTCGATGTTGCAACTAATTTGATGAAGAATTGCCTTCTATATTTCCAAGATCAATGAATAATTATCCTTATATCTCACCTAATTAATGATAAGATTCTTCATTCTCATCATCTAATTATGGGAATAGTTTATGAGAGGTGGTATGTTCTGATTCCTTTTGTGGCAATGAGTGAAATTATGACTAGTCACAAACCATGTCTTAAATTTCAAAAATCTTGTATGTCTCTGGATCCATGAGATGATATGCTTTTTAGGTATTATTATACCCCAATAGGGTAAGTGCACGAAGATGGGGGACAATTCCATGGATATTTTACATAATGCGATCATGCTATTAAATAATGTGATTGTGTTATTAAATAAAGTGATTGCATTATTAAATAACATGATCGATTTATTGACATAATTCAATCACATTTATTAAACTATGGCTTGATAATTAATAATCCATCATGTGATCATATTATTATAAAAATAATAACATGATTGCATTACTATTGTTTTGCACATTAAATCAGTGAACATGTAGATGGAGTGAACCTTGGTTGATAGGTAATGTGATCACATTATAAATAATGTGATCACGCTATCAAAAATGTGATCATGTTATCAACAACATGATCATATTAGAAACAACATGATCTCACTATAAACAACATGATCGTATTATCAACAACATGATTGCATTATCAACAACGTGATCATGTTATCAAAAACATAATCACATTATAAATAACGTGATTGTGTTATAAATAATGTGATTGCACTCTTTTTATTTTGCACATAAAAGCATGTAGAGTTACACATGAAAGCAACTTTATATATAAACTTAATTTTACTACTCTAAATGTTAAGTACAAGCTTTATACTTAAATTTATTTTAGTAAATATAAGAAATTAGGGTCAATATAGATTTGATAGGGTTGGTCTCGCAGTTGCATGCCTTATGATGTGGAAAATGGTTTTTCAAAATCCAATATGTTCAGTACTTAGGCATTTTCAGGGTCTAAGTATTAAACCTAAGGATTTTAGGACATATTTTTTGTAATTAATGTCCATTTTTGGTAAACATATAGTTATTTTTTAGGTTTTTGTGCCTTCCAAATTGATTCTTGGAATTTCTAAGAGTCCTAGGTTTGTAAAAATTGACATTTTCAAACCACTCACTTTGCAATTGATGCAAAGTGGTGTGATTGGGGTAGCATAGGTCACATTAATAACCTACACACATCAAATGACCACTTTGTGTTAATTTCACTTGTTCATTATCACTCCCTCATCCCTAATCACTTCCTACTCATGCCCAATCACCCCTAATCACTCTCTCATCATTCCTCATTCTCCCTAATCACTCCCTCATTGACCCTCACTATCCCTAGTCATCTCTAATCACTCCATCATCATCCCTGATTACTCTCTTATTGACCCTCACTATCCCTCATCATCCCTAATCACTAATTCTTCATCCCTCATCATCCTTCATCACTCCCTCATTTAATCTCACCATCCATCATCATCTTTAATCACTCCCTCATCATCCCTAATCACTCCCTTATTAACTCTCACCATCCCTCATCATTTATAATCACTCTCTCATCATCCCTAATCACTGCTTCATCATCCCTATTCACTCCCTCCTCATCCATCCTCATACCTAATCATTCTCTTATTGACCCTCACCATTCCTCATCATTTATAATCACTCCCTTATCATCCCTTATCATTCTCGCATTGACCCTCACCATCCCTCACCATACCTAAGCATTGCTTCATCATACCTCATAATCTCTAATCACTCATTCCTTGTCCCTCGTCACCCATAATAACTCACTTATTAACCCTCACCATCCCTAATTATCCTTAATCATTCCCTCATCCTCCCTAATCACTCCCTCATCGTCCCTATTGATTCCCTCATCATCTCTACTCAATTCCTCCTCATCCCTCCTCATCCATAATCGCTTCATCTAATACCTTGATGGTGGTATTTTGTTGAGGTTTAAAAATAATAGGAGATACAAATGGAGAGTTGAGTTCTAACATAAAATATAAGACATAGTGATAAAAATGATGTGGAGGCAAATTTGAAACATAAATATTTAACACCTATGAAAAAATATGGGGCTATTCGAAATGATGTAATGCATAATTGAAAATATATCAGAAAAAGAGAAGCAATTAAAACCACCATAGCACCAAAAATGGGTATTAAATATATGAGGATCACCAAGCTATGTGATTTCTTGAAACCAATCAATTACTTTCCATATGAGGACATTTTATGATTTGAATAATTACGTTAAAGGCCTTTTATTTGTACATCTACTGATTAATTCATCATACTAGAGAGCGGAAAATAATTTCAAATGTTTAAAACAAGTAGTAAAAGATTGAAAAGTGGTGCTTAATTCATAACTTCAATATGCAATCCAATTAAGAGTGGCACACTATGATATCTCTCCTTACACATATCGATAAGTGGTTACAAGTTATCTATCACTATAAAAAGGTAAGTAGATAATAAATTATGAACCTAATGATATGGTTAGTACTAAAAATATCTCTACTTCCCCCAACAAGAAATTATATGAATTAAACATATTGATATCAATGGTGAGCCAATACACTTCATCATTTCCAATGGAAGTCATAAGAATTTAATTTCTCCTAAACCATATTTTCAAAAATTGAACTTGAAATTTATACATCATCGATAACCATACATTAGTGTATGGTCTAGTGTATGCCTTGTGAAATGGATCTCCTAGTAGTGTCACTTAGTGTACAAAATCAAACCTTTAAACGTTGGAATACTTTGACATCTCACCATTAGAGCTGTGTGATGTTTTACATGTGGTCAACCATAAATTTACCATTGAAATACATTATATGAATTAAATCCTTGAAATTTTGTGATAGATTATCATGATCTAAAATACCATATATCATTGTTAGTTCATAATCTTTCAGTCATTAGTGCTAGGAAATGCAATAATCTTGCCAGTTGTCAATTCTAGTAAGAAGTATAGTCTTAATGGTAAGAAGTAAATTTAATAACATAATTATGCCACCATATCATAGTTTGGTTTATCCAACAATAATAAAGAAAAAACATAAATGAACTAAAAACTAGATGAATACAAGGATAAATTTTGGTCACCTAAATAAGTTTGTACATACCATACACCAAACAATATTATTGATTTGATCCCTTAACTAACTATACCTCAAACCTCTTTATACAACATATCATTTCTAGAGAATGAATAGATCAAGTGGTAGATTCATGAAATCATGGATAATGGACACATCATGCCCAAATTATTGCCTTGGAGAAGCCCAATTGTGCTTGTTCCAAAGTTGTGAATCAATTTAAAAAATATTAACAAGATTAAAGTGAATAACTATTATCCTTGTCTAAATATTAAGGCATTTTTACTCCATATCCATGGTGTAGAAGTCTTTTCCAAAATTGATCTTAAGTTTGGGTATCATCATATTCAAGTTGAACCTCTAGACATTTGGAATATAGTCATAAAAAGAAAGGAATGATTGATTGATTAGTTGGTTATGCCTTTTAGATTAACTCATGTAATGAATTCATTCACTGAGATGTTGAATGATATCCTCATTCACTTTACCTATGTCATTTTAAAAATCTACCTTGATGACATCTTAATCTTTACAAAACATGGGATGAACATCTACACCATACTGAACTAGTGTTTCACATTTTGCAAAAACATATTTTTATGATAACATGAATAAATGTTCATTTTTCATGCAAGAGATAAAATATTTAGGATACATTACACACACAAGGAGTGCATGTGTGAACCTGACCAAGAGTGAAGTCATATAAGAATGGAAAACACTAAATAATTTTGCATCTAATTCAAATCTTCTCAAAATTAGAAAATTATACAGAGATTTGTGTTTAATTTTTATCTTCTGAACCAAGATACCAAAGGTGGAACCAAAAAATGTTTCATCTAATTAGCTGCACAACAAAGATAATTTGATGAACTAAAATTTAGAGTCTATTTTATGTTAATACTTATGTTACTTGACTATAAATTTGGAAGATCATCCAATTCATTTAGTAATAAAATTGACTATCACAACTGGGTATTGACAACACAATTCTTAGAAAAAATTAATTTTTATTAGAATGGATTAAACAAAATATGATTGGAATCAAAGATATTTTTAGAGTTTATACTTACATCAGATGATAAGGGATAAATTAGGGATGATGAGAGATGGTCAAGGTCAATGATGGAGTGATGAGGAACGGTGAGGGATAGTTAGGGTCAATGAGGGAGTGATTAGGGATGATGAGGGACGGTGATAGTCAATGAAGGAGTGATTAGGGATGATAAGGCTGAGTCATTAGAGATGATGAGAGATAATGAAATTCAATGAGGGAGTGATTGATGAGTCCAATAAATGGTACTCATATTACTATATATTCATCCTTTACCCATTATATAATGCATCATTTCATATACCCATAATACCATCCCATCCATAATTATCCATATTAGCACAGTATATGTTTATGATACATGTATCCATTATTATGGTTTAAAGAATGATTATTTCTAGATTAAATAGTATGATTTATTTTTATTTAGATTTGGTGTTACTAATGGTGAAGGAAGAATGTAGGTTATTCAATAGTCATCATGTTTGGACATCCCAAAGCAACTACCCATATTTCTTAGAGTAAATTAGTTTGCAAATATCAGTAAAAGTAATATCAAAGAGTTTTATAATATTGAATATTATTTCATATTTAGACTCCACTTGAAATATTATACACTTTCAAAGAAGATGGCATCTCATTTCTAGTCCATATGTAAAATTTATGGCTCTCAAAAGTATCTTGTAGCAACCAGTTATATGCATCTTGTAACCATAACTGTAAGTGACAATTTGAGGTAACGCCCAACTGTCATCATATAACCACTTCCAATTAACCTAGTTGGACATAAAACAATAGTTTGAAAGGTTGAAAATAGGTTGGTGACTTAGAGAAGGTGTCTGTTCCATGATTCTAAGAGGAAAAATATCTTCCATGATTTTAGGAGCAAAAATAGTGCCATGAAAATAAGGAGTGATTCTCTCAAAGCAAATCCTTCTCATGAATTATTCATATGTATTATTTTATTTTATGTAGATTTATTGTAATAATATATTTAAAAATTATTTAATTTTGTTATTTGGTTTTAACCTCCTAGATTTGTTATTCTCCAAATAAAGAACCTATCTCTCCTATAAAAATGGAGAGTCTTAGTAGAGAAGAAGAGCATAAGCATATTTTGTAAGATAGCTATTGAAATTATCTTGTAGCAATTCTTTGCTACATTTGATTAATATAAATGAATACTTTTGACTTAATTTTATTGTTTTAATAGTAAGTATTGAAGCTTGAGTTGGAAGAAGGAAGGGCCCCTTTTAGAAGTCTTCTACCAACAATTTGACACGTCAATTAACTAAACATGTTACTTATTTTATTTATGTGTTGAGTGTTTAATTTTTAGTTGCATGATTTTCAACTTTGTATGTGATTATTTTAAGGAAGGTTCCAAGTATAAAGTAGTGTAATTATTTGATTCATGATTTTGTATGAGTGTTCAATTCAATATTTCATTTATTACGTAATTTTCAATATCTTAGACTACAATCAGTAGAATGTCAAATTAGAAGGATTAAGTGTGCACATATAATAACATCATTCTATCAAGTTTACATCCTTGGGTTGACATTTAAATAAAGTATATGATAAATGTCTATGGTATCTCTCTTTGTTCATTTTAAATTATATCTGATTGTGAATTTGTTGCTAGTCATTTTTGGTGCCATTATTAGGGAAGGGTGTCACACAGTAGAAATATTCAATCTTGATAGCAGTTGTTTTTGGATGTTTATTGCTTTCATAGAGTAATTTTATTTATGCAATTATAATTTTTTAAAAGATCAATATTCATCACCTTTCACTATAGAATATAAATGAAGTTATCTCATACCTTCATTTATCTCTATGTGATATGGCACTAATTAAGAAAAAAATCTTCAAAAATACTAATTCTGTGCATGTAAGACCAATGGTTGATACAAAGAAAATTGGGAGAGTTTCAATTGGTAATGGCAAAGAAAATGAAGGGACAATTGATGTAGTAGCCCTCAAATCTATGATTGAAGATTTGCAAGAGAAGAATGCCATGTCAATTTTAGTCAATAAAATAAAAAAGGAGGCACCTACAATAACTCCTCAAGAAGAAAATCTTAAATTTGCAACAATCCCCCTTGTACATGTTGATGAAGGAGGATTAATTATAAAAAAAATATATTTTCATAACTTTTTGTAGTTTATATATTATTATTTTCTCATCAATAGTCATGAAATTAACTATAAAAATTATTTATGTTTTAGAGAGAATAATTGATTATTTTTTACAAGAAATAATAAATTTTCAAAGGTAATTCACAAAAGAATATTTTGCTATTTCTCACCTTGATTGTTTCAGGAAAAAGATTGAGCATGGATGCCAAAGTGGTTGGCTACAGGAGGACAACATAAATAATAAGATGCATGTTGTTGATGAAAATGAACTAGGATAATTTCCATCTTAAACAAGACTTTGGCCACCAATACAAATAAATCGAGGTATCCTCTTGAATTCTTAGTATTTTATTATTTTGTCAATAATTATTAGGCATTGCATATTTTAAATTATATCCCACCACCACCTCTATATCAGTCAATGCATTACCAAAAACCACATGTCAATTGGCCTTGGTATCAAGGTCAGTCATGGCAGTGACCACCCCAAAACTGACAGCCACACTAGAATATTGGGTTGCAACAAACCATCCAAGTTTTGTTCATCCGAAATACCCAATAACCTAACCTAACCTAACCTCTGTAGTGAGAATTTAGTAAATAAATGATAACACACCTCATTATTTAATATCTACTCAAGGATTGTAAACCACACCTACCACCCATAATAAAATGACCTTTGAGGATGTCTTCACAACCACATTCCCTCATTAATAATGAGCCAATCCTTATTTTGTCTCACTCATAATAATCATGTATCATAGCCAACTTATGTATAGTTGATTTTTAAATAGAAAATTTATATATTTGTATCCATAATTTTGTAATTCTTTGGTCCTTATGGTGAAAAGTGGTCAAAATTCTTTGTTAGAGCAATCTACAGGTGGTGAGTCATCATTAATATATATATATATATATATATTACTCAAATTAAAATTTTGGAATTTTTTTTTATGTATAATAATATTTTGTAAAAAATCTCTCTTTCATTTTTTGTACATCTCTCACCATTTGTCAAATATTTGCCTTTAATGCTATCGATCAAGGAGAAAACATGAAATCAAAGAATAATATTTTTAATTACTCAAAATTAAATATTGAGAGAGTTTTTTTGTGTACATTGATATGATGAAAATAAACCTATTTCAAAATAATTCTATCATCAAAATTTTGTTAGATATTTCGTTATCTTCTATCATATAACAACTAAGAGTTTTATCCTATAACAACTAAAAGAAAAAGAAAAATATCCAAAATTCCCAAAATTAAATTTTGAGAGAGGTTTTTGTTGTTTTATTAACTATTAATTAGAAACCTCTTTCAATTTTTTCATATCACCTCTCATTTATGAAATATTTGGTTTTTATTCTTTTAACCAAGAACATCGATTTTCAAGCCACCAATCACATTTTTTTACTATTTACCAAACATCACAAGAATCATTATGGACACATTCATCATCACATATGAAAAATGCATGGTAAAAATAATATATCTCTCATATTCTCCAGCAAATTATCTTCTTAAATAGATATCCCAACTTTAGGATTCTTGGGTCTTATTAGGGATGCTATTGATTTCCGTCACATTTCACCACATTGATTTTGAGAATCTTTTGAAGTAAAACCAGGAATATTTGTTACCATCCAACTTAAACATTAATAAAATACAAATTCACAACACTTAATAAAATTTAGATTAATTTCCTTGAGCTTGATCAAACTGAAATTATTCACACCTCCATTGACAAAATGTTATGTATTGATTTGATGCAATGGATTTTTTTAGGTTATTTTTGGGTACTCTCATGACAATTGAAGATTTATTCATTTTTATGTACCAAATAAATGTATTTATCTATGTCATTGATAATATCATAATAATGTTTTGGCATAGATGATCAACTAATTGGTAACTTTTATTGTATTTCTTATGATTATCTAAACTAATAATCAGTTTTTTTTTCATTGGCATATTTCATGTTGTGTGCATTATCATATTCTATCTGAAGCACCAAATAAAGTCTTAATGATTTTAATATTATCTAGTATATATTATCTTAGGAACTACTTGTATGTATTCTAACAAGAACCAGGATAGATACTTTCATTTTTTGAAACTAATATTGTATTGCACAAGTTTATAGGTGACTGATGATGTTTTTTATGAAATTTCTTCGATTTATAACAAAAAAATTTCAAGGAATTTATCTTTATTGATACAACATACACCCCCTAGTGTAATACATGTTGGGTTGTGAAAAAACCTATACTTTTGATGCACATTTTAAATATTTTCATGTTATTTGAAGGCCATTCCACACAAATTCCTATAACATGCTGGGTACATGAAAAAAGGATCTTTCTAAAAAAATGGGAATTATTTCACACCATATGATTACCAAGCTACATTCTCTAGATCTTGTTTACTAATTGACTAGATAATTGGATAACAAAAAGAAAAAAGTCATGTATTGCTAATTTTACTAGGAGTTCTTCCTCATTAGCAAATATCACTTCTCGTTGCATCACTATGGAAAATTATATGCGGTTAATTGGGTTGATTTAGTGGCTATGATACAACTTATTCTTAACCTCTCCACCATCTTATCATTTCTAAAAAATTATATAAATTCAAAAACAAATCAACAATGAAAACATTGAGGTATTGTTGATAGGTGTCAGTTAGAAAACCAGTTCTCTGGCTAACCAATATCTTTATAAATAAAAAATTCAACAATGAAAACCTTCAGGTATTATTGATAGTTTTGGATTAGAAAACCAACTTTCTAGTTGCCCACAACTGAAATAAATGGGCATAAATGGAAAACCAACTTATTGGCCACTTAGAAATAAAATGATAAAAAAAATTAAAAAAAAAATCAAGCAATAACTATGTAATTTTTTATCCTCTTTGGCATCATCATCCCTTCTTATAATTTGAACTAGCTATTCTAGCCTTCTTTGGTAGCCTTCAACTATAGACTCTATACTACAAGATGTAGATTATGTGCTACAAGATGTAAATTTCAATCTTATTGGCTAACTGACAGTTGTTATAGGTTGAATTTTTCATTTTTTAAAGGGATGATTTTTGAGGTAACCACTTTCATTGGGTGAAAATTACAGTATCACAAATTTATACAAGTTCTTGAATCCTTGTCTTATTCACTTTGCTTATGCATTTTCTCTTTGTCACATTCTCATGACAATTCAACAAGCTTATTTGTGTTTCATAGAACTAATTTCTCGACCATGGGATGTTTGTATTTTATGTTCATCTTGTTGAACATTCACTCTACTGTCAGACTTCATAAGTTCCATTTATTTTGATAGTTATTTTTGTATATTTCAGTCTTCCTATACATTCTTTCCATCATTATGGATTGTTGATATCTATACCTACTCACACTACCTAGAGAACGTTCTAGTTTTCCATCACTACATTTGTTACATGTCTTGGCTGCAAAATTTTAGTTTGCTACATCATTCAGGCTTTTTAGTTGCTCAATTTTTTACTTCAATTACATGATTGGTGGATCACACGATCTTCTACACTTTCTACATGGATCTTCTACAACATCTAATATGATTGGTAAACTATTCTATATTCAAGTTATTATGTTTTTTTCTAGATTACTCATTTATTTATTCATTATCAATGTTTTACGTAATCATATTTTTTTTGTGCTATATATACCATGCCATTCATTGATATTCCCTTAGCCATCTATCTTCATACATTATATACTTCATATCCCACTTAATTCCTCCACGTTATATTCCTCACCATTACATCACCCAAATTTCCTTTAGTGGAATCACATAATTTGTATAGTACCTTCTTTCACACTTAGTTGGGGGGTCTTCCACTTGAGGACAAGTGTCTACCTTCAGTTGGAGGGAGAATGATCCATATATTTGCATATATGTCCTTAGGCTTACATGGCATGAATAGTTGAGGTAGTAATTTTTTGAGGTCTTATGCAAACAAACATACATGATATTTTTAGTTATTGCAGCTTCACATGATTAACACATAATCATCTTATCATGACGTTCACATGAATATTCATAATTCCCTATGAATAAGTTATAATATTAATCATTACTATTTTTTGGAGGTTTAACAATTATGAAGTATGCCAGAGAGAGAGAGAGAGAGAGAGAGAGAGAGAGAGATTGCCTACTTCAACTCCCATGATTTTGCATCATATTAGACAAACAAATGTCTTGAAAAATAATTTCATTTTAAAGACACATGCTCCTAAATTATTTCAAGTTTCTATGTCTATCCATAAGGACAAACAATATGCATGCTTTGTGCTTTCAATAATTATACATAATGCATACCTTCTTACTTAGAACTTACCTTATTTTATTTCAAAATGGACATGCAATTGGTTATTTTTGTGGGTGTGATGAGTCGAATAAATGGTACTCATATTACTATATATTCATCATTTACCCATTATATAATCCACGATTTCATATACCCATAATATCATCCCATTCATAATTATCCATATTAGCACAATATATGTTTATGATGCATATAATCATTGTTATGGTTTAAGGAATTATTATTTATAAATTAAATAGTATAATTTCTTGTTATTTAGGTTTGGTGTTTCTAATGGTGAAGGAAGAATGTAGGTTATTCAATATTCATCAAGTTTGGACATCCTGCAACAACTACCCAGTTTTCTTAGAACAAATCAGTTTGCAAATATCAATAAAATTAATATCAAATAATTTTTTAATATTGAATATTATTTCATATTTATACTTCCCTTTTAATATTATACACTTTAAAAGAAGACATAATCTTATTTTGAGTCCATATGTAAAAGTTATGGCTCTCGAAAGTATCATGTAGCAACTAGTTGTATGCATCCTGTAGCCATGACTGTAAGTGACAATTTGAGGTAACGTCCAATTGTTATCATATAACCACTTCTAATTGAATTAGTTAGATGTAGAAAATAGTTTGAAAGGTTGGAAACAAGTTGAATACTTAGAGAAAGATTCTCTTCCATGATTCTAGGAGAAATAATCTCTTCCATGATTTTAGGAGTAAGAATTGTGCCATGAAAATTGGAAGGAGTGATTCTCTCAAACCAAATCCTTCTCACAAATTATTCATATGTATTATTTTATTTTATGCATAGTTATTGTAACTATATATTTAAAAATTATTGCATTTTGTTATTTGGTTATAACCTCCTAGATTTTTTATTCTCCAAATAAGGCACCTATCTCTCTTATTAAAATGAAGAAGCTTAGGAGAGAAGAAGAGCAGAAGCATATTTTGTAGGACAACTATTGTAATTTTCTTGTAGATTTTTTTTTCTACATTTGGTTAATATTAGAAACTACTTTTGAGTCAATTTTATTATTTTAAGAGGAAGGATTGAAGCTAAAGTTAGAAGAAGGAAGGGCCCCCTTTGGGAGTCTTTTAACAATAATATGACCCATCAATTAGCTAAAAATGTTACTTATTTCATTTATATGTTAAGTGTTTAATTTCTAATTCTATGATTTTCATCTTTGTATGTGATTATTTTAAGAAAGCTTCTGAATATAAATTAATGCAATTATTTGATTCATGATTTTGTATGAATGTTCAATTCAACATTTCATTTCATGCATAATTTCCAACATCTTAGATTAAAATCAGTAGAATGTCAAATTAGAAGGATTAAGTGTGTACATATAGTGATATCATCCTATAAAGTTTACATTTTTGGGTTGGCATTTAAATGAAGTAGAATATATAGATCTATAATAACTCTCTTTAATTATTTTTGATCAAGAGATGTATATCTGATTGTGAATCTATTGCTAGTCAGTAATTAGATTATGAGGAAGGATGAGGAGGGAGTGAATAGGGATGAAGAAAGAGTGATTAGGGATGATGAAGGATGGGGAGGGAGTGATTACGGATAGTGAGGGTCAATGAAGGAGCGATTATGGATTATACAGGAGTGATTAGAAATGAGTAGGAATAATGAGGGTCAATTAGGGAGTGATTAGGGACAATGAATATTGATGAGAGAGTGATTAGGGGTAATGAGGGATGAGTGGGAAGTGATCAAGGATGAGGGAGGGTTGATGAACAAGTGAAATTAGCAAAAAGTGATTGTTTGATGTATGTAGGTCATCAATATAACCTACACTACCCCAATCACACCACTTTAGATCAAGTTAAAAGTGAGTAGTTTTCAAACTTAAATTTTAATAAACCTAAGAATCCTATAAATGTTTGGAATCAATCCAAAAGGCATAATATATATATATATATATATATATATATATATATATATATATATATGTTTACCAAAAATGGATATCAATTACAAAAGTTATGTACTAAAATCTTTAGGTTTAATACCTAGACCCTGAAAATGCTTAAGTACCGACTAGATTAGATTTTGAAAAATTATATTCCACATCATAAGGTGTGCATATGTGAGACAAAATCTATCAAATGTAGAGTGACCTTAATTTTCTATATTTACTAAACTAAATTTAAAGTTTAAGGAAATAAATGTAAACTTAGAGTCGTAAATATAAGTTTTTGGCCAAATTTTCCTTCATGTGCAACTCCACAAGATTTTATGTATAAAATAAGATGACCACGATCATAATGTGATCACTCTATTGATAACATGATCGCTCTATCTATATGTTCACTACTTTAATACAAAAAATTATAGTAACACAATCATGTTATTGATTTTATAATAATGTGATCACTTTATCTATTAATACAATCATGTTATACATTAATGTAATTTTTATATTTGAATTTGAATTCAAAGCCCACACCTTTTGGCTCAAAAATGGATTGGATTCCTGAGCCAAAGGCTTGGGGGCTTATCAATATATAGCCGAGTCTAAGAGTTATGATAAAAATAATAAAATTATACTTTGATCACCAAATACACTATGAATTTAAATGTGAAAATTCAAAAACTTAATACCATCATGGTGAGCATGCTCTCCTCTTTCCAAAAATATGTTTTATTTATAATTTTTAGACTAATTTAAGGTTTCAAAGTATGTTGATTTATAACTATACCTTTGTGACGTCACTACATGCTGCAAAAATACATCCTTGTACATGTCTATGCAATTTTTCTTTCATTGATCCAAGTGAAAAACAAATTATATGGTCACAAACTAGGCCTAATTATACTCACATTAAAATAAAAAATTTGATTTTCATTTTTTTTGAAGTAGGTGAGTGCACCACATGGATGGTTATCCATTTTTTGTCAGTTTTTAGGATCTATTTACTTGAAAAATTCATTAAAAAAATATTTAAAAATAGGTCACAAACTATAAGATCTTATCTAAATTTTCATCTAAATATTAAAAAAAAAATATAAAACGCTGCTCAGAAAATGGTGCACCACACGGTCATATATCTACTCTATTTTCTTAAGAAAAATAGGAGTTCCTATTCAAATTTTAGATGTTTGACCTAATTATACTTAACCATTTTTTTAAAAAAATAGTTTTTTGAAAACTACCCTTGAAATGATATATTTCATGTTCTTACACTATCTTCAAATTTAGAGTGTAGATATCTCAAATTATCTACAGAAGTTTAGATTTTTAAAATTTTATTAAAATCATATCAATGGATAGACCACTTTTTGTCTCCCAAATTTGTGCACTTACACAATAGAAGGCACTAGAGTGTCTTCAGTTTGATCTTCTTCCTCTTTTTTATTGGGACATGCATATATGATATATAAATAAATACTCTTAGAGGGGAGATTGAAGGTTTATGACGACTTCATACATCTTCTAGTGTCTTGTCTTGTAAGATATTTTTAGGTTCTCTATTGAGAATATTTTTGACTATCTAAACTACTTATACCTAGAATGGCACCTCTAACTTCACAATGAAAAGCATGCAATGAGCCATCTCCATGACTGAATGATTGCGTCACTCTATAATTTCATTCTGTTGGGGCATATATGGAGCATTCAGGTGTTGTTTGATGTCATGTTGCTTCAAGAATGCCAAGAATTCCTTTGATGTGAATTCCCCCCTTGATCTAAGCAGAGGAAATGAAGAGGCCTTCCTAACTAGGTGACAACAAGCTGGTAGAAAACCTTAAAATGAGTAAAGGCTTCACTCTTCTTCATGAGAAATAATACCCATGTCTTATGAGAGAAATCATCAATGAACAACTAGAAGTACTTGAATCCTTAGAAATAAGAAAGTAGGAGTCTGCAAAGATCAGTATGTACCACATCGAGATGATTCTTGGCATGTGATGAACTTAAATTGAATAGAAACCTATGTTGTTTGTCGGCAAGGCATCAATGGCATACATGAAAAGAATTGGATAGTTGAGGAAGTCTACATACCATGAACTTAGATATGAGTTGATACAAAGAGCCAGTAAAAAGGTGCCCATATCGATAATGTCATAGTACAATGGATTGTACCATAGAGGCAGAGAGAGAAACAACATTGAATGAAACTACATCTAGGGAAGATAATCGATCTTTCAAAAAATCTCTAGCAATGACCTTACCTTCTTATGAGAGGAGATAGGAATTTTTTTCATTATTGATTATGAACTCCACCTTAACCTTATGATTCAAAAGCTGACTTATAGACAAGAGATTTGTTGTCAAGTTGGGGACATACAATACCTTTGTGAGAATATAGGTTCTTGTCCCAAGAGGAATAGTGATAGTTCCAATTCCTTCTATAATAGACTCTTTATTGTATGTAATCCAAACTCAATTTTCAGTGGGTTAATTTGTCAGTAAATCAAAGATCTCCTTGCATCATTTCATATTCTTGTTGGCATTAGAGTCAATCAACCAAACATTGCTCATTTGTGATGAGGTTTTGGAGACAAGAACTATGTTCTTATATGTGTTACCATAATCTACTTTTACTGGTACCTCCTCTTCACATTCATCATCTTGTTGATGTTATGATACTACATGTCCACATTGCTTCCATCACTGAGGACGTATTTTTTATTTATGTGAATCATCTCCTCTGGATGTGCCCTCTTGATTAGATGAGCCTTGTGTCAGGGCATTATACTAGTAGTGATCAGTGTCATACATATTGGTGCAACAAATATGACATAATTATTTTCCCTTCTCAGATTTTTGTTATTGTTGTGACTGCTTTCGTGATCCTTTCAAAAACTTTGAACCATGATGCTTGGAAATCAGAGCTTTATCCTCTAACTCATCTTGCACGTACTAGATGGCTTCTTCTTCTTGAAGCAAATTCACCAGTTATTCAAAAGATGCTACTTGCTTTCTGATATTAAGTGTCATGATGAATGTGCGAAATTGAGAGGGGAGAGTTCTCAATGTGATTAGAACCAATACCTTGTCCTCATTCTAAGCACAACTAATTCTTCTCAAAGTTATTCCACCTGACATAAGAACTCCTCAACTTTCTCGCCATATTTTGTATTGAGAATATGAAGCTTGAACTAGAGATAGAGGATCTTCATCTAGTTATTCATCTTGTAAATGGTGAATAAAATGTTCCAAGCCTCTTTTGATGTTGATGCATCTCGAATATGAGGTTGAACCTCATCGATGACACTAAGTGTGATCAACATCAAGGCTTTTGCATTTGACTTGTTATATTTATTTGCTCATCAACTCCGGCAAGATGGGTCATTGTACCAATGACAATGTCCCATAATTCTTCAAATTGAAGAATCATTCGCATCTTTATCTTTTATGTAATAAAATTTGACCCTTTGAGAAGTTGGGCATCAGATAAAGGTAATTTTGGTGGAGACATTTTCTTTTATACAAGATTTCACAAAGCTTTGAAATTATATATTAAAAAGATGCACCTTATTGAAATCACCTTATTTTCTCTTGCAATGAGAGCTGCCTTCTTGGGAGCAGCAATCACAAGCTTTTCATCCTTGATAGGCTTGCACAATTTATGTTTTATTCTTGGCACTAAACTTTGAAGACCAATGACACATGGGACTTTTTCCTCGAGTTTGTTGATTCAAATTTCACATGGCTTAACACACAGACACACAGACTAAAAAAAGTGTTTTTATCGCACAATGCATTTTTTGGTAGCCTGTCATATGAGTTGACAGAATTAAAGAACCTTAATATAGTGAACTTGGTCTTTAATCAATTTTCTAGTTCGTATTCGAAGCTTGTCGTGCCTCCCTTTATGGTGAGAGAAACCTGATGGGACGGTCTCTCTCTTGAGAAAAAATGTTTTCTTCTTAGTTCATGGCTGCTCTTCTAGAAAATCACTATATTTATAGGTTCTTCTCGAAAAATTAATCCAGCATTCAAACCTTGGATTTGGGCTTCTTCACCTTAACCAATTTTGCAACAGCGATTTTATTCGTCGAAGCTGGTTTCGTAACCGTATCCTTGAAATCAATTGATTACTATAGCCTTCTTCATCTTCATGGTTGTTCTTCCAGCAGACAAAACACTAAGACTTCAGTGCACACATTTTTTGTCGATGCTTGGCTGCTCATTCATCCACTCGATATGCTCTGATACTAGATGAAATAGCATTGAATGCTTTAATGGTTGATTGAGAAGAGGAATTGAGCATATAAATAGCACAAAGTTGGTTATGACGTAACTGTCCATAACCAAAATAGTTTACCGAACTACACAATCGTAGCTCTAAACTGAAAACTAGCAAATAACCAAATAATGTAAAACTGGATTCTACCCTAATCCCACTTTGGGCTACGATCAGGCCTCCAATAGCATTGGATCTCCCTTCCTCTTCAATTATCCCCTTTTATCTACCTTCACCTGCTCATTGGGCCCCTTAACACAAAAAAATCTTGTGTGGAGATCCAAGACCCCCACACATAATCGTTATCACCTTTGAAGTGATCCCTTCCCCTACCTCTACCGCCACTCTTCTTGTAATCTCATCGCACTCTGAAACCCTAGCGAAGCCCATATTCTATAGGACTAGAATTTGTTAGTTATTTATGACATTTTTATGAGATAAAATAACATTGTAAATTTACCTTAAATTTGGTGTTCGAGTATATTTTTAATAACCAAAAATTTACATTATGTATGAAACATTCTTACATTACATTTATGGGACACAAAAAATAATAGTGTTATTAATGAATGTCATAAACTCGTCATTAATTTATTGTATTCTTGTCATTAATTTATTTTACATGTATTATCCCTTCAACATAAAATTATCACTAACATGATAATGGATCCAATCCCACCCTTATGTACACTTTGAGATATATCTTAAATTTACTCTAAATTTTTAATATCTACCAATTAAGAAACAAATCACAACAATATTTAAGTGATGAATCTTTTTGCTGTGGTGAAATTTGTAACTATTCTTTCTCCTATTATAGGCTAAATCAACCATTTTCCATTTATTGTGTTTTTTATGATGAAGTTTGTGCATTCTAATAGAATGTTCACATACCTTGAAGATGATTTTAATGAAAAACATGATTGGGAGCCATTTGCCACCCTATCAACCTCTTCATTTTGCTACTCCAACTCCATCTTTTATTAGCTCTCCTAATTATGCCCTATTTGTTGAAATTCATCTTCCATCATTCAAGGATACCCTCAACTAGACTACCTCTACCTCAACAACAATGTATTTTTAATAAAAGACAAGAAATGTACAAGTTTCTGCCAAATATGGTCTTCATGGACAAAATTTTCTCTACCACCCTATCCAAAACTTGCACACAAGATTGCTTTGCACTTCTTAGACACTTTAAAAAAAACTCCAAACACATCTAAAACAACCATATACAACTATAAACAATGAGATATCAAGAACAAGACTCAAACTTGTAAACTCCAATGTGAATCCAATTTAAAGACTTCGTATAGTGTTTTTTGATGTCCTTTTCCTTCAACGCCATGTGGGCTAATATTCATGATGGCTTTCATCAAGTTTATTTGAATCTATATCACCATATGCCTCCTTGTAACTCATACCAATGCTGTGGAATGGATTGGACGAGACTAAAGAAACTGAAAATGGTGTCTTCTAGATCACACCAAAATGACTCACATCAGGAAGAATTACAGTGGTTGGGAACATCATGAGGAGTTTAGTTTGTTTTGGGCATGAATTCACCATTGCATGGAATGCATGATGTCCAACTTCAATTTATTTGCCTGCCAAAAAACAGCGAGCTGAAGAGGTTAAATAAACCGTTCAACATAGTCTTCCAAAGATTTGTCCCCTTCTCGAGTCATCCTAAAGATGTCATTTATTCTATAATTTCTTCCTCATCCATATTCCTGATACTTAGCCAAAAAATTATTTTTCATGTCCTCCTAAGTGTGGACTGAATTACTACCCAGTCTCATGAACCAATCATGTGAGTAAGACACCTTTATAACCAACTAATGAATGCAAATGCAAAGAATTTGAAGGGCTTATGTTCCTTAAGCCAATCCAACTTCAGTTTTTGTTTTAGTCCTTGCCAAAGAAGAATCATTGTGCCCTCTTCTTATCCTCTCATAACTGGTTGATATATTCACTCAGACATTTTGCCTCTTGATTATCTTCTCTTTCTCACATATAGTTTTGTTATTCAACTTACTTTGTGTCCCCCACTTGGTTGTGAAGGCTATCTTAAATTGGTCCTCTTCTTTGACCAAAATATGATTGTAACCACTATATCTATCTAACAAAGAAAACCACTTATGAGAAGAGTGTCAAGATTTCTACCTTGGCTAACGAATGGATTCACGGAGATTTGAAGGACATGTGATAGCCCTATTTTTATATTCTCAAAGAAAATGAAGGTTTTGAGAACTTGACACCTATAGGAGAACAAGGTCTTGTACCTAGTAATCAATTTGTGGTGAAAAAATTGGATTCCATTCTCATCCCCGAGCTAGAGAAAGAAGCTAATGGATCTCCACAAGTGGCTTTCATCCATTTGAAAACCCTTTCTCTCTAAATGAATTTACATTTATTTGTACACTCATGGCTTATTCATAGCGGAAAGCAAATCAGTCAGGGATCATTACCTTATCCTCTAATCAAGGCCTTATTTTTGGGATGGGATTTGGTTTATATTTAAATCTTTGGTTTCCTTCTTACGATCCCTCTTTAAATTCCATTTATTCATCTCCAATGTGAAAGATGATTTTTAACCTCCCCTTGCAATTTTGGGATGCTTCTAGTTTATAGGGTATTGGAAATGCAATGAATAAATTCCACTTTATCTCCAAAGAAACTACTCACCAAAATTTAAAACCTTTGCTCAACTTAGTGTTGAAATCAATTTTTGAAAGGATATTTACCTTGTGGTGTAAGGCTAGATTTGGAATAAAATTTTAGACTACGAATGAGTGGCCTTCAAAATCCTCTCATATTTTTTTCATAAAAAATTGGCTAAGAATTGCCCAAAAAAGAAGTTTTTCGTGTATTTTGTTTATTTTATATAGTTTAATAAAATGAGTTGATGAGGAAAAAATCAATCTATGTTATGGGTCCTATTGTCTCCAAATCTTGCACCCTAGAAGAGGGTTGTTCAGGCCTCTTCCAGATTTGGGCAACGTTGGGACATTTACAGGTCTGTGGGTGTGCCTATAAGTGGAAATGAACCTCTAAGTTGAAAGGGCTAGCTCCTTGTATTAGATTTTGTGCAATAAAACTGTTGAACTAGTTTGTATGAGTGAAACGAGTTAGAATTTTGCATAAATGAAAATCCTAGTCTAAAATGGTGATACACCAAGAATTAGTATCCACATGTATGCCCTATACTTATGCACAATACAACATAATATAGTCTATAACTCAAGCTCTAAAATATTTCAACATAAGTATTTTAATGTAGAGACAAAATGAATAAGATCACACAAGGTAAATAACTAGAAAAAACAACTTGTATAGTCCAAAAAAGGGTTACATATGTGCAAAATCTTATACAGCTAGAATGCACTCTACATGACCTGTTGGACCAACTCTTTGCTAAAAATCATGAAGGATAGAGAATATAAGGATAAAATATCACTTGTCACTCTATGTCTCTTACATACCCAAGCAAATACCTATAACCTATAAAGAAAATAGACTTATGCTTCTTTGCTCAAAGGCAAGAAAATGACAAAACATTCTAGCAAGGATTTGTTGTACTATCTGTGGATGATTTTAAAAAGAGCCCAAGGGTCCTATTTATAGCAAAAGAGGGAGAGAAGAGAGAGTTCCTGGGCACTAAAAAAAATCCTCCAAAATGGTTTATAGTCACCATCTTGGTGAAATTGATTCCAATTATTCTCTCATTCAGTTGGAGTTTATCCTTCTCTTTGGTTTGCCCTCTTGAAACGATCAGGATCACTACAAAATTAATGGTGAGATGACCCTCCATAAGAAATGGCCCAGATGACTATTGTGAACCTTAGATTCTTCCTAAAATTTTCTATTTTTTTCACTGCAAACACATTCGAGCCTTCTAAATGGATTTACTTATATACTTATAAGTCAAGCATGTTGGGAAACCCGATTTGCACTATCCTTGCTCTTTCAGGTTTTTTGATTGCTTTTACTTATAAAATTCATAATCAAAGATATTTTAAAAACTCAATTTTTCTTTGCTTAAGGCCTAATCAAGTTTTCTAAATGGCTTTACTCCTTACTTCCTCCTTCAGGTTCTTTGATTGCTTCTACTTATAAAATTCATAAGTCAAGCATGTTGGAAACCCTGATTTGCACTATAGAGTTGTTTGGGTTTTCCCAGTGACTTTACTTTTTATTTGAAGACGTTAGGCATGAATTTTACATCCTGTAGCACATCGCCAAGTTGCACCCCAACAAATAGTTGGCTACCCTAAATTTAATGTCCTACAACATGTCACCTCTTTGAATCCCAAAGGCTAGTTGCCCACCCTAAATTTCACATCCTATGACATGTCACCTCTTTAAATCCCAACAACTAGTTGGCTATATCAAATTTGAAATCCAATGGTATGTCATGGGGATCTATTTGGGCCAGGCTTATGTTTCAAGTAATTTTTTGAAGTAATTCCTTTAAACAATTCATCTGAAAGAATTCTTTCAGGAATTTTACCCAAAAGGCAACAGTGAGTTCCTTTGAGAACTTTTCCCGAAAGACACTTGGGAAAGTGTCCTTTGGAAAAGTGTCGAAGGACACTTGGGAAAGGCACAAGGTCCCTTTAGAAAAAATTTAAGGACATTTTCAAAGGAAATGGCCCTTTAAAACTTTTTTGAAGGGTATTTCCAAAGGAAAAGGCCCTTCAGAACTTTTCTAAAGGGAATTTTCAAAGACAAAGTACCCTTTGAATTTTTTTGAAAGGATGCTTGGGCTAAAAGGTGCCCTTCAGAACTTTTTTGAAGGGTCACTTGGATAAAAAAGTGCCCTTTGGAAAAATTTGAAGGGACACTTGGGCTAAGAAGTGCCCTTCAAAACTTTTCTGAAGGGTCACTTAGTTAGAAAATTACCCTTCGAAAAAGCTTAAAGGGACACTTGGGAATAAAAGTGCCCTTCAGAAATTTTTTGAAGGGTCACTTGGAAGAAAAGTGCCCTTCGAAACTTTTTTGAATGGTCACTTGGAAGAGAAGTGCCCTTCAAAATTTTTTGAAGGGACACTTGGGGTGAAGGCAAGGCAAGAAAGGCCCTTTGGAAAGGTTCTGAAGGGTACTTCGAGGAAAAATAAAGCCTAACAGGGTAAGGCAAACAAGGCAAAGGGAAAAACAAAGAACAAGGGAGAAGAGCCACAACTAGGAGAGGCTGAAGGGAAAAGACAAGTAACAAATCAAGAGACCAAACATATAAAATAAGCAAGGGAGAAATGAAAAGAGCCAAAGGGAAAACACAAACTAGTCATGTAGAAAATGGTCAACATTCTGGTGATTTATAGGGGAGACATACCTACTATGTCATAAGACCAATCACCTAAATCCTTCCATTGGGCACAGAGTCACACAAGGCAAATAAGAGTTGAAATAACAAGCCATGGTCAAAAACACAAGATGGAGAGACACATGCACAACTAAAAAAAGGAAAGAAAACACCTGAAAGGAAAAGACTGTGCTCCAAAGCACATAGGGAAAACAAACACAACAAAGGAAACACACTAAAACAAGGTATCTAAAAGACATGGCCAACAAGGGTCAAAAGCAAGGCTTCAAATGAATTCCATTCACTAGAATAGGCCACTCTTCTCCATCCATTTTGGATAGTTGAAAGGAGTTTCTTTGCTTGCACTTGCTAATAATGTAAGGACCACTCCACAAAGTATTAAATTTTGTATGTTTGCCTAGTTTTGCTCTATCTTCATCCTATTTCAAGACCAAGTCACCTTCTTCGAACACTCTTGCCCTTGTCCTTTTGTTATAGGATTTCTTCATGAAAACTTGATGGTATTCCAAAACTTTGTGTGCATCATCTCTTGCCTCTTGCAGTTGTATCAATTATGTCAATTTGACCTCCATGGGAATATTTTCAAGTAATTCCAGCTATTGTACAAGTTCCAAGGTAGAGAGATCTTGTGATATGGATAGCCTAGCTTCTCTCCCATAGATAAGTACAAAGGGAGAATTATCAATTAACTTCTTGGGAGTGATTCTATCTTCCCATAAGGATATCTTCAGCTTCTTATTCCATGTTATTTGATTGGTTTCCAACGTCCTCTTGATGATCTTGATGAGATTATTTTTCGTAGACTCAGCCAATCCATTACCTTGAGGGTAGTAGTTGGATTAGGTACTCAAATGAACTCCACTCTTTATTGCCTAATCAAAAAATTTAGAACTTATGAAAGCAAGTGCATTATCTAAGATGATGATATGAGGAGCTCTAAACCTTGTTATAATGTTGTCATAGAACTCCAAGATGGCATTTTAATTTTCTTATTTCAAAGCAACAACCTTTACCCATCTTGTGAAGTAGTATATAGCAGTCAATATCCATTTGTGTCTAGCACTTGATATAGGGTTGATCATCCTAATGAAATCAAGGCCCCATTGCTTGAAAGGCTAGTCCACTTGGATAGAATTCAATGGAAGGGAAATAAGCTTTTGTTTACCAACAAAGAAAGCACATTGAGGACAAAACTTAGATCAATGATAATAGTCCTTAAAAAGACAAGGCCAATAATAACCATGTTTCATTATTTTTATAGTTGTTGTTCTAGGAGAGAAGTGACCACCATCTGTACCATTATGGAACTTTTTTAGTAGCATATCAAATTTGTCATTGTTAATGCATATTAGCAACATATTGATCACATCCTTCTTAAAGATAATGCCATCCACAAGAAAATAAGGAATAGCCTGTAGCCTAAAATACCTTCTTTGAGATTTATTCAAGCCCTTGGGACACTCACTATTTTGAGGAAAACCAATGATGTCTTGTGTCCAACTTTGATTTTGCATGTGATTAGCTGGTTGGTCTTGAACTTGATTCACTAAGGCTTGCTCTTTTGGCTCTTAAAATTTAGATGCTTAGTGTTCACATAAACCTCTTCCTTGTACTAGGCTAGTTACCTTGATGTCAATGTCACATTCCATCACCTTCGTGATCCATCTAGCTCTCTTCTCAATGAGATCCCTACTTAGGAGAAACTCCTTGGTGGTAGGATGGGAGACCATGACATGGATCTTGTTTTTGGAAACCATATGCCTAAATTTTTTCAAACTTATAATGATGGTTAAATCTTGCTTCTCAATAAAATAACATCTCACTTCGTAGTCTTCTAAGCCTTTGCTAAAGAAAGCTATTGGTTGCTCAACATCTTCATCATTCTTTTACATAAGCATAGCTGAGATTGTGTCAAGGTTATAAAAAGTATAAAGAATGAAATCCTTAGAAAAAATTAGATTTAAGAGAGTGGGAGATGCTACAATATCTTGCCTAATTGCCTCAAATCTGCCTTTACCTTCCTTTGTCCAAGTAAAAACTTGGTTCTTTTTTAGCATGGCTATGATAGTCTTTACCACATTTGTAAAGTTTGGGATAAACCTCCTTACAAAGTTTATTTTTCCCAAGAAACTTTTCAGCCCTTTCTTGTGTTGAGGAAAAGACAAGCCTAGAATAGCTTCAATTCTTTCGAGGTCAATAGATAAGCCTTATTTTGAAACAACATGACCCAAAAGCTTACCTTCATGGATAGTGAAGATGCAATTATTTGGATTGAGGGATATGTCATACTCTCTACACTTCTCAAACACTTGTCTTATATGTCCCATATGATCAACAACATCCTTTGAAAAAATAGTTATATCATCAAGGTAAACAAGAAAAAACTTATTGATCAAACCTTTGAAATCCATGTCCATTGCCCTTTGAAATGTAGCTCTAGCATTGGATAAACCAAATGGCATATTATTGTAGGAAAAGGTCCCCCACTTGGTGGTGAAAGTTGTCTTGAATTGATCCCCTTCATTTACTAATATTTGATTATAACCTGAATAACCATCAAGAAGTGAGAAACATTGAGAACCTGAAATAACTTGCAGAATTTGTTCCATAGAAGGGACTAGGTAATGATCCTTGAGAGACACTTTGTTTAGATCATGAAAATCCACACAAAGTCTGATTTCTCTATTTTTATTTCAAACTAGCACAAGGTTGGCTACCCAAGTTGAGTGCTTGATAGGAAAGATAATCTTAGACTCAATCAATTTGGTCAGCTCTTTCTTCATGAATTCTTCTACCTTGGGGTTGATAGGCCTTTGCTTTTGTCTTACCAATTTAGCTCCATACTCCAAATCAATGGTGTGATGAGCTAGACTTGGGTCAAATAATTTCAATTCATTGTATTCCTAGGAAAAGATGTCATTAAAATATTTTCATAATGCAATAAAAGCTTGTCTTTCTAGCTGAGAACAAGCCTTGCCAATATTCAAAAGTTTGTCCTTGAAAACTAGAACCCTCTCATAGTTCTCTTATTTTGTTGACATGCTCATTTATTGGTTTTTATTTTGATCATCCTCATTGAAGACACTCTCTAAGTTAATCAACCCCTTGGGTATTTAATTTGTCTTCAGCTGTATAATTTTCTCTTCATAATGATCATGCAACTTCTTTTGATTTCTTGAAGAGAAGCCTACCTCATTTTGCAAGAAGTATGCAATGTGGTCATCACTTTCAAACACTTTCCATGACACTTCATTATCTAGAATGGAAGGTCTCACAATGATTTTATATGGGATTGATCCTTCTCTTGTTCAACATCAATGGCTGAGACAAAATGTGCTCTTATTGTAGCCAATCTATCAATGTGCTTGTTCAAGTCTCTTGGTATGGGCTGGATGTTGAAGGCATCAAAATCCTCAAGTAGATCCCATACCCTATGCTTGTAAGACTTGAGAAAGTGGTTATTATCTATATCTTGACTTTTCACTTGATGAATGACCAACTCACTATCTCCATAGACTTTTCAAATCTTGATTCCTCTCTTCTTTACCCATTGGAGACCATGAACTAAGCCTTCATATTCTGCCATGTTGTAAGTGCAACTTAAGTGAAACCTATAAGAAGAGTAGTAATGATTCCTTCATGTGGAAACTAACATGACACCAAATCTTACACCTCTTTTATCTTTTAACCATCAAAGAACATTTCCCACATGCCATCAAGCTCGTGATCTTCATTGGTGACTAAAGGAATTGGGACACTCTCTTCATGCATGTAGTAAACTCCTATCATGATTAGGAGCACAATTGATTACCTTGTATAAGCAACTAAACATAGAATTAAACCAGAAGTAATAAGTAACTAGAATAAAAAACAACATAGAATTTGAGAGACAATACACAATTGTATTCAACTCATCCAGAAGGAAATACAATAAAGAGATTACACTCTTCCAACACCTCTTGGGTGTACCAGTAAATCTCCCTCAAGAGTTCTTTCTCTCACAACCAATTACAACCACAACTCAAACACAGAGTTGTACCCTCCACCAGTCAGTAACAATACTGCCAGTACCAAGTACTCAAAGTACTCCAAATAGATCCCCTGATCTTGCACACCTGCAAATCACCTGATCTTACTTACCATGTAGATCTCCCCTGATCTTGCAACAACCTGCAGATCAACCTGATCTTACAATTGGAAGGATCTCTTCCTTGTCCTTGATTACAATACATCCCCATGAGTCTACTATATAAATCCCATGCAAACAATAATTATACTTCTAATTACAATAATTAGAAACACAGACTCAAGACTAAAATTAGTCTTTTACATGCAAACAAATTTTCTATCTAAAATAAGACCAGTTCTGGAAGCGCATGCACACACAGGCTACCAACGTCAGTGCCTATCTGACGGATGTCGGCTGACCCATAACAGACGTCGATTACTGTGAACACTAAAGATGACCGACGTCAATTTCTCTGTAACTCAACAACCTCCTCCATGTTTGCATCAATGAAGCATTTAGCTCCACAACCTAACAATCTCCCACTTGGAGATAAATAGCTGCATCTGTACATGTACCTATACATCATCTAATTTTGTTTCCTGGCTTGTATCCATCTTCAAGTTCAATATTGAAGACCAACCACCACACATCCTATGGTGCTACGCTTGTCATCCAAGTCCCCTGCCACATCTGAATCTACATACCCATGTAGAGAAGTGCTTGAACCTACATCGCATGTTATACCTATTGCTGGTCCCTCTCAGATACTTGAGAATCCACTGAACTACTTTCCAGTGCTTCTTTCCTAGATTGGCCACAAACTTGCTGACAACTCCCACTGCTTGGGAAACATCAGGTTTAGTACACATGTACTTAACCTCATCATGTGAATTAGGACATTGTTCTATGAACTGTCCATCCATAGGTGTGCTAACTGGTTCTGCATCCTACATAACAAACCTCACCACTACCTTATTCACACAATCATCCTGAGACAACATCAACCTGTGATCTTCCCTATCTCTAGGAATACTCATGCTAAAAAAAATTGTTGCTCCCAAATTCTTCATGACATACCTCTGAACTAACTTTACCTTTAGCTCAACAACTCCCTGCATGTGTGACCCTGCAAGAAGCATACACACAACATACAATAATAGTATAATGTAGCTAATACTATCCAACTTGGTAAATAAAACACAATGGTTACATTGACATTGACTAAAGCCATGCTTTGTCATACACCTGTCAAACCTCCATTGTCCTGCAGCCTGCTCAAGACCATATACCCTGGCCTTCCATCTCATGTGTCCATTCTCTCTCTTCTTTAACCTGGGAATCTATTCATCTTTCAGTGCTTTCTTTCTGGTTGTCAACTCTACCAAATCTCTTGTTTGATTCTCATCCAAGGAATCAACTTCCTCATTCATGCCATGCTCCCACTGTTTCCTGGATTCTACTTGCTCTGCTTCTTTAAAACTTCCTAGTTCTTGACCATCAGTGAGCAACAAGTAGTATAAAGAAGGGGAATAATGAATTTGAGGCTTACTTACCCTTTCAGTCCTCCTCATGGGTGTTTGAGACTCCTTGATAGCTTGTTGTCTGCCCAAAATCCATTTTCTAGTCGACCCTAGTCTGCACCCGACCGATGTCGATCCCACCTGATCACCAATGCCAGCTCCCTTACCGACGTCAGTGTCCACATGGTCATCAACATCGGTTTTCTGACTGACATCGATCGCCACCTGCCCAAAACCATCGAGTCTGGTCTGCACATGACCGACATTGGTACTTGCCTATTCGACATCGGTTCCACCTGACCAACGTCGGTAACTGTGTTTTCCTGTGAGTGATGACATTTTACCTGTGAGATTACCTTAGATCATAACCTTGTCCAAACTACTCTTCTCAAAATTATTCAGCCCCTTGAGCTGATCTCTGTCCATCATCTCCTCCTTGAAAACCAAGGCTTTCCTGTTCTTGTCAAAAACATCATATTTCCTCTTTGTGCAATAGACCCGATCCTTTCTTGTAGTATGAGTTTCAAGAAACCTCACTTTCTTCTGTTGCTTACAAAAATCTTGATCTATGCTTCCCGAATCTAAACTCTTACCTTTTGACTCAAGAACATGCATCCCCTTCTTATTCATGTGACCAAGCCTACAGAGCCACATCTTCGCATCTACATCTAAAGTAGATAAACCAAAAGGAGAATCAGTAATACAAGTAGATAGATAAAGAGTACCTACTTTCTTACCTCTTGCTAAAACAAGTGCACCCTTGGAAACCTTCCAAGAATCTACTGTGAGAGTTACTGTGCATCCCTCATCACCCAAATTTCTAACAGAAATCAAGTTCCACTTCAAGACTGGGACATGCATGACCTCTTTCAACACCCATGTGTTGCCTGTCTACAATTTCAGCTACACTTTCCCTTTGCCAACCATTTGACAAGGCTTACCATCCCCTAAATAAATCTCTCCAAAGTCTCCCTGGACATAATCATGGAAAAATTCTCTATTTGGGGTTGCATAGAAAGAGGCACCAGAATATAAAACCCAAGATTCCACTTTATCCAAGGAACATACAAGAGCATCATGTGCAACAACACCTGCAACATCTGCTTCTTCATTTCCTTCATGCTGATCTTCAACCAACCAACAATTTTTCTTTACATGCCCTTGCTTTCCACAATTCCAGCAGATTATTCTGCCATACCTGGATTTGGATCTCTTGCCTATCTTTGACCTTGATTTCTCTTGATTGATCTTCTCTCTTTGCCTTCCCCTGCTTTCAACACTTAAAGCATTACCTGATGATTCACCTATGCTTTTCCTGTGAATTTATTCATTCAAGATTACACTAAAAACATCAACTTTCAAGATATTTGAAGCAGATGTAGTATTACTAACTTCCATTACCAAACTATCCCAACTTTCAGGTAATGAGCATAAGATTAAGAGAGCCTTAATTTCATCATCAAAAGCAATATTGACTAAAACTAACTGATTTAATAATCCATGGAAATCACTAAGATGACTATGTACTGATCCACCATCCAACATTTGCAAATTAAATAATTGCTTCATAAGAAATACCTTATTCGACGCTGAGGGTTTTTCATATAAATTTGCCAAATATTCCATTAACTCTACTGTTTTCTTATCCTGTGATAAGTTGGAAATCACAGATGATGTTAGGCTCAACCTTATAGATCCCAGAGCCTTCTGATCAAGAACCTTCCATTCTTCATCTTTCATATCCGTGGGCTTGCTTGCAACCCCACCCAATGGTAAGTACAGATCTTTCTGATACAGATAATCTTCTATCTGCATCCTCCATAATTGATAATTCTTTCCATTGAATTTCTCCATTCTTAGCTTACTTTCTTCTGCCATTGCTTTACTTCCACTCAATCAAAAACCCTTGAGAGTGACCTGTAATCAAACACAAACCTGCTCTGAACCAGGCTCTGATGAACCTGCAACCCTGCTCTGATACCACTTTGTCAGGATTAGGAGCATAATTGATTACCTTGTATAAGCAACTAAACACAGAATTAAACCAGAAGTAATAAGTAACTAGAATAAAAAACAACATAGAATTTGAGAGACAATACACAATTATATTCAACTCATCCAGAAGGAAATACAATAAAGAGATTACACTCTTCCAACACCTCTTAGGCGTAGCAGTAACTCTCCCTCAAGAGTTCTTTCTCTCACAACCAATTACAACCACAACTCAAACACAGAGTTGTACCCTCTCCCAATTAGTAACAATACTGCTAGTACCAAGTACTCAAAGTACTCCAAGTAGATCGCTTGATATTGCACACTTGCAAATCACCCAATCTTACTTACCATGTAGATCTCCCCTGATCTTGCAACAACCTACAGATCAACTTGATCTTACAATTGGAAGGATCTCTTCCTTGTCCTTGATTACAATACAGCCCCATGATTCTATTATATAGATCCCATGAAAACAATAATTAGACTTCTAATTACAATAATTAGAAATGCAGACTCAAGACTAAAATTAGTCTTTTACATGCAAACAAACTATCCATCTAAAATAAGACCAGTTCTGAAAGCACATGCAAATGCATGCACACACAGGCTGCCAACGTTGGTGCCTATCTAACCGATGTCGGCCAACCCATAACTGACATCGGTTACTGTGAACACTGAAGATGACTGACATATATTATGCTATCGACGTCGGTTTCTCTATAACTCATCAACCTCCTCCATGTTTGCATCAGTGAAGCTTTTAGCTCCACAACCTAATAACTCCCAAATTAGTTTCTTCAATGAAAGTGTAAGGATCAAGGCCATGTGTTTTAGTGTTGTAATTTTCAAGATAGATATTAGAAATACCTTCAAGAGGAGAAGATGTTTCACTATTCAGGACTATTTTTTCCTCTTTGCTGATTAGATAGTTTTGATTTGTCATTGTCTCCAAGTATGGCTCAATGTGGAAACTTGCTAAGGGATAAGTCCTTATGGTTACCTTGGTTCCATACCTTGTATTGAGATCTATAAAGGACTAATCAATATAAAGGTATCCTCCTATCTTGGCCATAAAGTCCTTAGATAAGCATATAGTAAACTTTGTTGGAAGGTCCACCACCACAATATCTTGCATGATAGGGAAACTTAGGCAACCATGTAAAAAAACTTTCAGACCTTTGACCTATCCTACCATCTTGGTTGGAGTGCCATCTAGCTCTAACATGCCTTTACTATGTGGCTCATAGTTCAAACCCATCTTATCAGCCACTACTTTAGGCATAATAGTAGTGTTTGCTCCACTATGCACAATATAATTGTGGACCAACTTATCTCCCACAATGAGTGTGAGGTAAAAGGATGGAGACTTTTTAGCTTTAGTGAAAGTCTCCAAAAGATGATTTGGAGAATTTTTTAGAGTCACACTATGATTCTTTAAATATTGAGGATCCACCTGCATGGTTGCTTACTTCTCTTACAAAATATCCTTTTGACCAGGTATATGTAGCACCTCCCAAAGGGATATGCTTGTCTTAGTGCTCTTTAATGAGTCCATACTATTTAGAGATGGAGTATTCACTTTATCTTGCATTTTTGATGATAATAAAGGAGTTTTTTCTTGTTTTTTTTCAATTTTGGTAGCTACCTTTACATTCTAATTTTGTTGAGGAACATGGCTTGTAGAAGGTACAACACTTTGATTTTCACTTTGTGGCCTTGGAGAGGCATCACTTGGAACTATTCATGGCTCCTGGCCTTCTCCCAATGCTCTCTTCTTATCCCTTGTATTGGCTATAATTGACATAACTTGAGTTAACATGAAATCATATTTTTACTTGAAAATTCATCATTCCTACACTTGGGATGTTGCCTTCTCTAGGACTATCCCTTTGGCTAGGACATGCTTCTTCTACTGTCGTGTAAGGAGTAACTTCTTCTTGTCTAGTCAAAGCATAGCTAGTTCCTCCATTATCATGTGTAAACTAACCTTGAGGCTACCTCCATTGGTCCACATGATCTTCTCCTTGCACTAGATTTGCATGAATTGGAACAACAACATTTACAGGAGGATTAGAATTTGGATTATATGCATTGGGTTACCTACTATAATCTTGTTGGTTTTGCCCTCTCCCTTGATAATTGTGTTGGGATGGAGCTCTATATCCTTGTTGAGGATAGTATTGTGCATTAGGAAGATCACTTAGCTGATATTAAGCTTGATTGAGTTGAGCTCTCAATGATCTAATTTATTCATCTTTGTCCACATCATTATCCACCTTCTTGGGAAATGCTCTTGGCTTCACATTGGTTTTGGGAATTGGTGACATGCTTGGAGCTTCAACTAAACTGTGGGACAACAAAGGCATGGAAACTCTTGGAGGGAGTCTTCTAGCCTGAATCAAGCTATTCTCAACCTTAATTTCTAGCTCATATGCACCTGGAAGAGTGAATCCTCCCATTGACTACAACATGACAACAACATTAGTACCAATCCCTTTGAGGTATGTTGGGAACACAAAGCTAGGAGGATGTCTCATGATTGGTGGCAGCCTATACCATGTTCTTTGAAATCTCCTATCGATTCATTTGGACCCCTTCTTATTACATTCAACTGATGAATTAGGGAAGCATGATCACTCTTATTTTTGAATCTTGTCACCAATAAGTCTTTGAAGCCATCCCAAAGTGTAATATAACCCCCTCTAATGTTCTATACCATTCAAGTGCTTTGCTTTTTAAATACATAGAAAGTAGCCTAATGGCTATGTTAGCCCTAGTAATATTATAGAAATTACAAAAATTAGAGATGTCTCTAATATGTTCATATGGGGTAATATGACCCTCTCCATTGAAAGTAGGAATATTTTTTATAGTATTTGGAGGGATGGGGTCATATGCAAGAAGCTCTATTAGGTTTTTAATATTAAAATTAGGGAAGGGTTGACGTTTATCTCTCTTATTTCACCCATTTCTCTTCTTCCCCTATGATCCTCTTTTTCTTCTTCTTCTTTAACTTATTCCTCTCCTTAAACTTCTTTAACCTCTTCTGCTTCTTCCCCAAAACCTCCTTGCCAAGGATTTAATAGGGATAGGAATGGTTCAAGGTGTTGTTCTTCAAAAAAAGCTTCAGTTGAAGGGGTTTGGTCAGATAATTTGAAGGACCTTATGAGGACCATTTAAGACAATGTATAAAACTTGGTCTAGAACTAGGGATTCACACCCTTTTGGAGTTGCCAAATGCTAGGTTAGGGGTATTTCTACTACTTTAGGCTTGTCAAGACCAACATTCTCCTTGACTTAGAAATAATTTGGGTCCCACCAAGTGTGCCAAAACTATTGTCTCCAAATATTACACCCTAGAAGAGGGTTGTTCAGGCCTCTTCTAGATTTGGGCAATGTTGGGACGTTTCTAAACCTATGGGTGTGCCTATAAGTAGAAATAAACCTCTAGGGTTAAAGGGATAGCTCCTTGTATTAGCTTTTGTGAAATAAAACTATTGAACTAGTTTTTATGAGTGAAAGGAGTCAAAATTTTGCATAAATGAAAAGCCTAGTGTAAAATAGTGATACACCAGGAATTGGTATCCACATGTATGCCCTATACTTATGCTTAATACAATAGAATATAGTCTATAACTCAAGCTCAAAAATATTTCAACATAAGTATTTCAATGTAGAGATAAAATGAATGAGATCACACAAGGTAAATAAATAAAAAATACAACCTATATAATGCAAAAAAGGGTTACACATGTACAAAATCTCATACAACTAGAATGCACTCTACATGACTGTTGGATCAACACTTTACTCAAAAACATGAAGGATAGATAACAGAAGGATAAAATATGACTTGATGTCACTCTATGTCTCTTGCATGCCCAAAAAAATACCTAGAACTTAGACAGAAAATAGACTTATGTTTCTTTTCTCAAAGGCAATAAAATGACAAAGCATTCTAGTAGGGCTTTGTCATACTATCTGTGGATGATAAAACAAGAGCCCAAGGGTCCTATTTATAACAAAGGAAGGAGAGAAAAGAGAGCTCCTAGGCACCAAAATAAAATCCTCCAAAATGGTTTGTAGTCACTATCTTGGTGAAACCGATTCCATCTATTCTCTCATTTAGTTGGAGTTTGTCCTTCTCTTTGATTCACCCTCTTGAAATGACTAGGATCACTGCAAAATCAATGGTGAGATGACCCTTCATAATAAATGGCTTGGATTTCCATTTTAAATTTTATATTCTTCCTAAAATCTTCCACATTTTGTATTGCAGACCTATTCGAGCCTTCTAAATGGCTTTACTTATAAACCTATAAGTCAAGCATGTTGGGAAACCCAATTTTCAATATCCTTGCTCTTTCAAGTTTTTTGATTGATTTTAATTATAAAAGTCATAAGCAAAGCTCTTTTAAAAACTTGATTTTTCTTTGCTTAAAACCCTGTCAGGTTTTTTGAATGGCTTTACTCCTTGTTTGCTCCTTCACATTCTTTGATTTCTTCTACTTATAAAAGTCATAAATCAAGCATTTTGAGAAACCCAATTTGCACTGTAGAGTCATTCTAGTTTTTTCAGTGACTTTACTTCTTATTTGAAGAATTTAGGCATGAATTTGATGTCCTACAATATATCACCAAGTTATACCTTAATGGCTTATTGGCTACCCTAAATTTTATGTTTTATGACACGTCACCTCTTTAAATCCCAATAGCTAGTTGACCACCCTGAATTTGATGTCCTATGGCATGTCACCTCCTTGAATCCCAATGGCTAGTTAGTTGTATAAAATTTGATGTCCTATGACATGCCATGGGGATCCATTTGGGTCAAGCTTATTATTTGAGCAATTTTCTTGAAGTAATTCCTTGGGACAATTTGTTTGAAGGAATTATTTTAAGAATTTTTCCCGAAAGGAAACGATTAGTTCCTTTGGGAACTTTTCCCGAAGGAAACTTGGGAAAGGAACAAGGTCCCTTACAAAAAATTTGAAGGTCATTTCCAAAGGAAATGGCCCTTCAGAACTTTTTTGAAGGGCATTTCCAAATACAAAGTGCCCTTCAAAAAGTCTTAAGTGACACTTGGGCTGAAAAGTACCCTTTGGAACTTTTTCAAAGGGTCACTTGGACAACAACACTTGGGCTAAAAAGTTCCCTTCTAAACTTTTTTGAATGGTCACTTGGATATAAAAGTTCCCTTTAGAAAAGTTTGAGGGGACACTTGGGAAGAAAAGTGCCCTTCATAACTTTTTGGAAGGGTCACTTGGAAGAAAAGTGCCCTTCGAAACTTTTTCAAAAGGTCACTTGGAAGAAAAGTACCATTAAGAACTTTTATTAATGGTCACATGGGGTAAGGCAAGGAAAGAAAGGTCCTTTGGAAAGGTTACGAAGGGTAATTCAGGGTAAAACAAATCCTAATAGGCTAAGGCAAAAAAGGCAAAGGGAAAAACAAAGAACAAGGGGGAAGAGCCCGAACCAGGAGAGGCCGAAGGAAAAAGACAAGTAACAAAGAAAGAGACCAAACATAGAAAATGAGAAAGGGAGAAATGAAAAGAGCCAAAGGGAAAACACAAACTGATCATGCAAAAAATGGTCAACAGGTCCTATTTCTTAGGAATTGGTTTCTAATTTGGAAGGCACTAATCTGGGTAAGGAGGAGATCCCTTTAATGCCTCCTAAAAATTCATATTATCCTTTAGTTCCTCTTGATTACATGGATCCTTTTAAGCCTTTATTTGTTATCATTGTCTCTTTAACACATACAATGAATCCTCCCACTAGTATAGGGTCTCTTGCTACCACATTTCTACCTCGGAATGGTCCCCATATTTAAGTACTAAAATTTGGGCTTCTTCTTCTCTTTTGGTTTCTATTTCAAATATTTTATATTCTTTAAAACAAAACCGCCTTACATCCCATTTTCTTGAGGGATCTTATTAGGTTTTAAAAGGTCATGGTTGGATGAAAGTCAATAAAAAGGATATTGAGCAAGCTTCCAAACATATGAAACAAAGATAAATGAATATCTCTAAACCTAGGTTGGTTTATTGATTGTTTTTAAGATTTTTTAATCATTATTTTATGATGTTCACCTCTCTTTTAATTTCCATCCTCCATGTAGATCTCTCTCTCTTCTTTTTATTTCCTCTACTCTATCTTCCACCTCTGATTTCTTTTCTCTCTTCTTATCTATGTTATTCTTCCTTTTGTGTTCTTCTGTACTTCCATGATAGTTTTTTTTGTTAGACTTCTATATTTTTTGTATTACTTCTCTCTATAATTTTGAGGAGCTTCACGTTTTAAAAACATGAGCGAGGGTCCCAGATATGAACCCCTTGTTTGATGAATACATATAATAGATTGTTTATACGCACATGTTATGTCATTGATATATCTTAAATTGAAGAAATTTCATCAATTTTTCATCTTGGTGGAAATGTAAATGCTGAGAGGCATTCACATAGTGACACATGGACTGTAATATCCATGAATGCATAAATAATTAATGGTTGATCTGCATTTTAAACTACAGAAAATCCAATTAAACCATAAAAGATAAATATATATATATATATATATATATATATATCTATATATATATATATATATATATCTATATATATATATATATATATATATATGTATATATATATATATGCCCTTAATAAAATTAATATGTTGTGAATACACGTCCACACAAAAAAATTACTTCCCTAAATTAATATATTACACAACTCAACATAATTTTTTGTTTCCATCTTATTTGCTATAAAATCTTATACAATGATTCAATACTAGCTCAACATTAGTTTATGTTTCCATCTTATTTTCAAGAAAATATTGTGCAAGGGTTCAATACTCTAATCCCAATTTATTTTATATGATTATTATGTATTTTGACTCATTATATGTGAATCAATTTGACTAAAACAATTGGGGAAAATAAACTAGGGCATTGTGTAACTAGCGCCAACAAAGCAGTGAGCATACCATTATTAAAGCTTGCTTCTCCAAATGAACTGCTAATCAACATAAATGTCACCAATCTTTCTAACTAAATTGCAACATATTTTACTTTTTTTTAGTAATCTCCTTTTTGATAAATTCTTCAATTTGATCATTAAAATAAATCCATTCACGTTATTACACACACCCTAAAATAAGATCATTTCAACAAAAATGATAAATGTTTTGAGCAAATAGGGGCTAACCATGTACTTTAGATTAAAAAACAAATAAAAAGTCTAAATTTTTTATGTTTTATAAAAACTAAATTTGAAGTCTCTCTTTGATTTATGTTTCAGATCGCCAACATAATCCATCACTAAAAATACTTTATTTGGGTATATAACTCCTGGTTCCTTTGTGTAAACATTAGTCTAAATTATTTTAAAAATTTAATGAAATGGCACCTTATTACTTTATGTTTCATTGTGTGTGTGTGTGTGTGTGTGTGTGTGTGTGTGTGTGTGTGTGTGTGTGTGTGTGTGTGTATTTGGAGAAGTGAGTATTAAATACTATATATTAACACTTCTTATTATTTGTATTTTTTTAAAACTGAATTTTTTTTGGATGTGTTGTGTTCTTCTAGTTATCATGTTTTATTTATCTTGTTTCTTCTTCTTATTTTTTCTATTTTGAATTGGTATATTTTTGGTAAATAACTTGAGCCTAAACATTAATTAGCTGGCTTACTTTGTAACATTTTATAAATTATTACTTCTATTGATAATAGTATTATTAAAATGTTATTGTGTGTGTGTGTGTGTGTGTGTGTGTGTGTGTGTGTGTACACACACACACACACACACACACACACACACACACACACACACACACACACATATAATTGATTTTTATTGAATAGTAATTCATCTTTATTTTTAGATGGTCTATTTAAAATTTTACCTTGTATACACAAAATTAAGAGTTGTAAGGATGTCAATGAGAATTTCTCAATTCATTCAATATGATCTTTATATCACAAAGGATGATGCAAAAGTGATTATTTATGTATGTATGTATGTATGTATGTATGTGTGTGTGTGTGTGTATATATATATATATATATATATATATATATATATATATATATATATATAATCACTTTTGCATCATCCTTTGTGATATAAAGATCATATTGAATGAATTGATAAATTCTCATTGACATCCTTACAACTCTTAATAATTTGTATACAAGGTAAAATTGATATATATACCCTAAAAATTTTGTTTATACCCTAAAAAAATTGTCCATTAGGGAAAACATCTCATAGTTGGCTATAAAATCAACAATGGAATTAACGAAGGGTAGTGGGAAATTTCTCTTAATACATGCTAAGATCACAAAAATTGATATATATGTGAATAAACATCAATACTTTATTGAGTATGGGGAATATGTTAGATATTTTGTTGGATTAGTATATAAAATTACTAAACTTAGTACATCATGGAGTTTAATGATTTATTTGTGACAAATCTTAGGACCTTTGGGAGGGAATTTGTGTTTTTTTTTTATGAACGGGAGCCACATCAAGATAGATGATGATATTATAGATAATTATTCTAAGGTAAACATCAATCATGTATCTATATGAACAAGTTAAATCTTTCTTTAAATTTTAAAGGACCAAGCTAACATTATATTTTCCTCAAAGGTAAGACAATATCAAAAGAGGACATGGCGATAGTTATCAAATGTTATTATGTTAATTTCCATAGCTTACTTGATGAGAATTACATTGACATATTGGAAGTGATAATGTACATGAGGTAATTTGTAAATAATATCTTTGGAATTGACAATAGAAAAAAATTATGAAAATGTGGAGGTTTATTGTCAAAATATATGAGAGTTTATGATGTTGGCAAGGTTGTCAAGGTTCCCTTACACGAAGGAGCTCTAAAATAGATTCATCATTAGAAAAAGTATGTAAAGGGACATAATATTAAATATCTACATATATATTGACATATTAATTACCTTTGATGTCAAATTATATTTGAATGTTTGGCTTTAGCATGTAGGTTATTTTTATGACCTATGGAAGATGGCTAGGAATAATTTTCTATAATATTGTCCATGTCAATTTAGTTAAAAGATTTTAGATTGTTTTAAATTTTATTGAAAAGGGTTAAATATATGAATATATAGTTTTATTTTTCTATACGCTTTGTATCTAAATCAATATGATTTATTTTTATTGATTTTAGTTGAAATATATGATGGTTAATACAGTAAGTTTTGATTTGAACTATATCGGTACAAGTGATATAGCTAGATTCAATGTGGTTTGGGTGAATTTTATTTGAAAATTGATGTATGTATTGGTTGATGAATTTGAATTTTCTTATTATAGGGTCTAAATTATATCAAAATTGAAAATATAGTTTTACTATGCTAATTTTTTTGACTATATCTGCATGATCAATACAATTGATTTTAAAAAAAAATTCAAAAATGATTGTAAAAATGGATTTTGGTTGGGTTTTGGAAGAAAAAATATATATATTTGTATAATACCTAACTCACATTCGCTCATATCACATTTAAACTCATTTTTTACTCATATTCACATCTAATTAATATAACTTTGACCTCTTGCAAACTACTTTGAGACACTTCCTTAACTCCTTAATCTTTTTATAAAAACTCCCCCACACTTAAACCTATCAATTTCTTACCCATTATCAATTTCATCCTCTTATATTTGAATTTCACATCCCACTTCCTTAATTTTTACTCTCATTAATCATATTTTTAATATCCATCTTCCATAACCATATGTTTAATATTGATCTTCCACAACCAATCTTTATCTTCTGTAACCACTTTTCATTTTCACCTTAAAATATAACCCTACTTATTTTCTCCCATAAGGGAATCCTCTTAGTATTACTCATTTGTTTTTATTATTGTATATATTTTCCGAATATTATAATATTCATTGATCTCATTTCATCCAACTTTAAAACACTAATTTGTTGTCTCCTACCTCTTTTCCTTTTTCCTCAATATTTTGGTCTATTATTTTCTCCCCATGTCCCAATTCATTTTCACCTTGTATTTAATTCCATATCCATTTCATGGGCATCACCCTCTTGATTCCTTTGTATAGATTTCTAAAGTCCTTAGCTATATTTTCAATAGAGAAACATGAAAACCCATATTTTGAAAGGCTTTTCAAATTCAATATTATAAATAAATTATTTTCCTTGGAACATAAGAGAGATAGTAGAAAATAAATGTATATACATATTAGTATTAATCTTAATCTTTGCATAAATTTCATAATTCTAACTAATTTTTCTTAGATCTACTAAAAATAAAGTCCCTAGATAATTTAACATATTATTAAATATTTAAATTTTATAATATTTATAAGGAATAAAATAACATATTATCCATAAATTTATAATTATATTATCATGAGATTCCCACTAAAAATCCTCCTTCCAAAATTGTAATACAATCTTTTGATCCTATGTAAACCAGATACATTTCCTTAAAATAACTTCTTTTCCTTTGAAACTTACCATAATTCACACCTTAGGTAGATAAATAAATGATCAATATCTTCTCCTTTATAGTTCCTAAACATTAACTCCTCTAGAAACTGTTGTCCAAATATTATGTGATCTTTTTCAAGAAAAATTACCAAAATCATGTTTGTATGCCTTTACTATCTCCCCTTGATAGATTTGTTTAATCTTTTATGAATAATCTTCAGATATTTCATTTGAACTTGCCTTATATATGGTATTATTTGGATCTAACATAATCTTAACATAATTTAAATTAGTTTCAAATCTATATTTGTTATTAAGGGGTTTTAGATTTGAATTAGAGTAAACACCCTTCTTAATATCTCATTAAAATTCCATAAATCATGATCCATACCTATTCCTAATACACAATTTATCTTTATCTGATTATCCATTCATCATATCTGATCCTTCTTTAGTCTGATATTTATTCTCAAATTCCTAAATTAAATTCAAGATGTCTCCTTTCAATCATTTCTTCCCTTTTTCCCTTAAAATCCTTCTCTTCTATTACTCTAATCCTTTCCTCCTTGATTCTCCAAAACCTTTAAAACTAAAAATATTTATGCCACAACCTATCCATCCACTAGTACTACATAGTTATAATGTCATCAAAGTATTTACTAGAATATGGTACATTAATATTAATGAAAATTTAAGAAACAAAATAGGGATAATATGACTTATTATAATTTTTCCATGTTTGATAAAATTCGGAGAGAAATAAATTCATATTTTAAATCATACATGTTATTTGTCTTATTTTTCTCTAATTTTCAATATTATCTAAGATTCATATGAATTTTCAAATATTTTTATATGTAAGATGGGAGACCACAAAATACTTGGAGGATGAATAATAAAATGGAAAAAAAGAAAATACCAAATATAAAATATAAACTAATTATATGAGTATATCTTAGAAAATGAACATGGATTTGAAGTGGATGAATGGCTATAAATTTTATTTTAATATTATTTTTATCTAATTTATTTTATGAATTATGATATAGTGGGGATTTCCCTAATTTAATTTAAGAATATATTAAACAATTTGTAGTTATGTAAACCTTCAATCTATTAACCTTAACATCTATTCATATGAATTAAAATAAAAAAATTATTAGAATGTAATTTATTCTTATATTATAAATTTGTGTGTGTGTGTGTGTGTGTGTGTGTGGGTGGGTGTGTGTGTGTCTATATATATATATATATATATATATATATATATAAAGATGAGGCTGATACTTTTTTATTTTGACAAAATACTAACAAATCAAAATAAAATAGATAAGATATTTTAAGTGATAAACACTAAGACCAAAATCATTAGATGTATGGATGATATTGAGAAAGATGATGGCCTTTATTATTTTCCAAACAACAAATCCAAACCTTCCCAAACCTCTTCCATTCCCATCAATTACCACATAAGTTCACATGGTATCTAAAATGTGTTTTTTTGGTTTAATGTTTTTTCATGATGTGTGGAAAGAAAAGTGTGTGATATTTTTTTCTCACTTGAAATATGTTAAGAAAATTTATAATCACAAATATACCATTTATATTTTTCATATTTTAATTTAGATTATTAATATATTACCTATGGTAAAATGGTATAATGTTATATGGAGAATTCATACTAATAAAGAAGACACTCTAAAAAATGGGTGATTCTATTAGGAGGTGAAAGGACATAACAAATAAAAAAATTTAAGGACAATCCTAAATAAAAATGGAAAAAATATACATACTTATCATAACATCAAGATGAATGAAGAAACATGACTAAAAGGTGGATGAGAAATGATTTAAAAAAATGGATGAAAATTAAATAAAATATGGCTAATTAAAGGGAAAAATAAAGAGGGTTGAAAATAACCAAGTTACAAATTTTACATGATAAAAAGTTTTAAAATGAGTTATGACCAATTTTGTAAGTTTAATGATGTTATACACATTTATTTAATTAGTACTTTTTATTTTGGCTATGCAATCTAATTTTAATTTTTTGTGGTTGCTCATTACAAGATGTTTGAGTATATGTCTACGTTAAAGGAATATATTTTCATTTGAAGGAATGGGTTTCATCAATTATTTATAAATATATTTTATGTATAATAATATATTTGTATCATTTTTTATTGATTCATTATCAATGATTTATAAAAATATTTTTTTCCTATTTGAAAAAAATAAAATTTTAATGTATGGTACCACTAAAATATCACATTGAGGTGAAAGTGAGAGAAGGTACCATATGAAATTCATTAACATAACAAAAGACCTATAATTAATTACTATTTTGTTATGTTCACTGAATATTTTAATATTTCTCATTTTGAACAAAATAAAATAGGTAAATTTTGAATATAAATTTTAATAAAATTGTATTTGGAGATCTTATAAAATCCATATGTTTTATAACAAATTAGTTGTAAATAAAATAAGGTCAATCAAGAAGAAGATAATTTTTTCAATCACACAAACTCCAACAATGGTATTGATGACATTGATGACTATGATAATGTTTATGTGGAGGAGAATGATTACTCATGATAGAATTTTAAATAATAAATTTAATGGATTTTTTGAACAAATATGATTTGATAATTATTAAAGCTTTATTTGATGTTGATTTTTTAGAAGTATTATTAGATTCATAGCATTTGCATTATGATGGATATAATAAATTTTTATTCATTAGCTATTAAATGTCATTTTATTGTTATATAATTTCTTAGAATAATTTTTTTAATTATATATATAATTTTTAAATCTATTAAATCCATTCCTTTATGATTATAATATTGGAAAAAATTGAATTATTTTTAAAAAATATCATCATCACTATCATCCTTGACGTTTTGAAATAAAATTAAAATTAAAAATTACATTTATCAAATAACTAATCAATTGAAATATAATTCAATATTTAATGAAATTATTTTTAAGTTAATGTGTACACACAGACATTATATTTATACAATACTAACACATGCTAACTTTGAAAAATATGACAAAAAAATTTATTATATGTCAACTTTGTTAAAAAATCTTTCTTAATTTGTTTTTCAAATGCATATATTTTATTTAATTAAATTTTGATATAATAATTTTCTAACACAAAATTTGTGTTAGGTGATAAAAACCCAATTTATACTAAATTTTCATTAAATTATTTTTTTACAAAGTAATGTTGTTTGACATTAAGAAAATTGATGCAAAAATCAAAACAAAAATATTTTCAACAACCAAAAAAATAAAACATTTGAAATTTACTAATGTAGACTCCCACTTGCATATCAATCTTCACATGTACCATTCTTCACAATTGAAGTGATACAAATGACCTTTACACACATATTTATCTTGTTCTAAAGTTCATGTTATTTTATAGTTCAAATATACTCGTCTTAGTGAAATGTTTCATCATTATCAATTTCTAACAAAGAGGAAATAAGTGAAATGTTTCATCATTATCAATTTCTAACAAAGAGGAAACTTTATTTCTAATAGGGCCAAAGCTTAGTTTATATTAACTTCCATTATTAATGCATATATTAGTTATTTCTTTTTCAAATATATGATTTAAAATTAAATTAAGCATCATAATTTATATATAAATAAAATAGAAATATAATGTTTAAATAATAAATTAAATATAAATGAATAAAAATGGTAAATATGTTTGTACAAGGTTTTTGAAGGTATGTCACAAAAATATGAATTCAAAAATGTATAATAAGAGCTAAGAAAGCCACAACCTATAATTTAAACTCAATTACATATTTCTAATAAGGCCATACACATATCTCTAGAAATGTATCTATATGAAACTTTATAATATAAGAAAAGTATTTAAAACTAAAATCTGACTTTTAAGTTTTTTTTATTAGTTTTTTGCTTTGCTTCCATGGCCTTAGATATTTCGATAAGCCTCATGTGTACATATAATTCTTGGCTCTTTTATGTTTTAGAATGTCTAAGGTAAAAAAATTAGATTTATGAAAATATATTTAGTGGGATGTTGATGATTATTATGTCCTTATGTGAGAAAAATGCCTAAAAAAAGTAAATTTAATAAAATAAATAACCTTAGAATGTGTATCAAATTTATCATTATAGTATAATGATATCTATAAAATAATAAATGCCTTTTTGTTCAAATGATCTACAACACTTTTCTATTTGTGGGTGAGTTTAATTTTAAATTTAACAATGTCAATGCACATGCAAAATTCTAATGGCTACAATTATAAATGAAATAAATGAGTGGATGGTCCCATCGTGAAAATGAGAAGAGAAAGGGGAGTTGTCTAGGATGTGTAATTCAATCCAAACACCTGTTAGGACTATATAATTTAGTCCAAATCTGAGGTATGAAAGATTAAAATATTAGATGAATATTGTCTTAAGGAGATGGAGATGGGGATATAGGCTTCAAAAGGGATTAAGATTTCCAATAGAAATTGATTTGAACCAAATTTTCTATATATAAAAATGTGATAAATTGACATTAATTAACATAAAATAAAGTCCATAGTGTCATTTTAAAACACTAAAATTTCCCCCATTTTGAGATGCATTTCTATCCACAAAAGAGGTGGCATAGGTGTACCATTTAAATTAGAACATAAAATGATATCAAATTTGATATTTTCAAACAAACTCTCTAGGATATAAAAATGTTAAATCTCAAATCCTGCAAAACCACTTTGTTACACAAACAAGGGTAGGGAAAAATAATAAACTCCATATATGGAAATTAAATATAATAAGATAACTCTTTTGTCTTCAATATAAAATAGAATTCCTATGCATCTGTCATATTTTTAATGAAGAGACCTAGGTAGGGTAGAGTCAGAACCCTATAAATCATATGACGATGGATGCCCACACCCTAAATATGAATTACTAGCTTAAATTATATCTATAAATTCATTTTATAACCTAAATGTCATTTAGTGATGTGACTTTAATCCCATTATAATTCTTAATATTGAATATAATAGGACATGAAAATGATCAATATAAAAATATAGAATATATTTACCTCCCTCAAAATATGACTAAAGTGCACAAAATAAAGAGAATTAGATCTTGTAAAAGGATGACAAACTACCCAAAGGGTAAATGTAATTGATATTTATAAAAGGGCCCAAGATGGTAGTGTGATGGAAAACCTATGCATGGAAACAAGCTATGAGTTGTAGAATTCATAAATGAAATATATAAAATAGTAGTCTAATGATACATTTGAATGAGAAAGTATTGAAGAATAGTGAAACTTTTATTTGGGAAATGCTTCCAAGTGATTTGTCTAAAATTAAAAAAATGAGAATTTCATATTATGTGAATGTTATATAATCAAGGCATGTTAATAATCACCTATTTTATTCTTTTGTGTGTTTTATCATCTTTTATCCCTTACGGTTAAAATTCTTACCATATATACATCATTCAATAAGACTCAAAAGAAATGACAATTAACAAAGGGGTGATGATTTATATCATAGTCAAGTTAAAAGTGGTCTTATTGTAGGTGTGTAAATTGGCCTTCTAACTACATGGATTCACTAACAAGTTTCCTAATATGGAACCAAACTAGAGTGTCACCTTGCATGTTTTGTGGAAATAAAAATCTAATACATGGAGGATAAATGTAAGTGTTATCACATGACAAGACATACCTATGCAGTATTTTTTTTTGATGTTAAGGTAATATGCAAAGTAACCACAAGTTAATGTGAGTGGTGCATAATTTTTTAGGTCAACATGTATTACCATATATAAACATAGATCACATAGATTTCAATTGTGCATGTGTGCTGTCAAAATTATTTGTTATAAGGAACATGTTTTAGTAACTCATAGAAGTGATTTTTTTGTGAAACACCACTAGAGTAGTGAATTCAAAGTCCTTGTACAAAGTGTATATACATACATAGAATCTATGAAAATATAAATGACAATGATAACATATATGGGATTGCATAAGATATAGATAATCAAATATTGAAAAAGGATGAGAAAATATCCTAAGGGAAATGTGATGATGAAAAAATATATATATATCCAATAAGTAAACTAGAATGAAAATATTGATAATAATAGAAATATTTAAAGTAACTTTGGAAAGTTAATATAAGTTAAATGAACTTGTAGGGTTTTTTAAACACTTAAATTTGGTTTTAGACACTTTAACAATATTAGATATAGTATACATGGAAATAATTAAATAATGCAAATACATTTAACTATTGAACATAATTTACTTATATTTATCTACCCATATATTATATTTATCACCTATATTCACCAAATAAACCTATTCAAGATCATATTAGTCTATACTAGAACATCTCAAAATCATAGGTAGATATTCTCTATAACTTAGATCATTATTTTATACTTATAGGACGCTAATAATAATCTTTGGTAGTGTTGGTTATTGTAGAAGTGCATATTTGTCATTATTGGCACACTCAATGACTATTTTTGAAATTGAGATATCTTTATTAAGTCTTCATATAAATGTTTCATGGGTTGGTTTTAGCGTCAATTAATGAATATTCATCTATACATAAAAATCATTATTAAGGTTATACATGACTTGGTCATATCTTGTAAATCACATGAAAACTTGAAGAATAAATTAGAATTCACTTGAGACATTATAAAAAATTTATACACATCTAAAAAAATTCAAGGATCAACAATAGATAAATCAATACATCCAAGTCTAAATAAATAAAATTCAAAATGTTATGGTGTAAAGTATCAAAGATTAAAATATTGCATTACATTCTAAATTGTTTTTCATTTTGCACACAGACACACATAAGTGAGATAAATACTTGGAGTTAGAGTCCTCTTTGGAATATTTGAATATAGGTAATGCTCCACCATTTTAGTAATATCTGATGGGGTTGTCAAATTTAAAATATAACCCATTTTTTAGGATATTTTGTTGTTGAAAGTAGTACTAGGGTTTTCAAAGAAAGAGAATGAAAATAGACATATCGCATAAGACCAAAGGCATGTGCACATAAAAGACAAATTTTCATACACAAGTGCAAGGGTCTCAAGAATTATAGACCATCATAGTTTATAGGTAAATTATCAATAAATTCTAGATAGTGTTAGCTATCATATGGGTTAGACTCTATCGACAACATCCAGATATGCCATTAGCTTACTTTTCATGTTTGAGCAACTAAAAAGGTACTTAAATAATATTTATAGGTACAAATACACCTTTTTTGAGTGAGAAAAAATCAAAATCAACTAATTACATTACTCCCCTCATGATTTGTCAATTATAAGTATAAATAGTGAAATATCTATTTATCCATTTAAAAATTAGATTACTATAATTATTATCATATTATGTGTGTGTGTGTGTGTGTACCTGCATTCATAGTTTACATTATTTGATATCTCTTAGGTGTAAAAAAATCATAAACATTATGTGAACTTGATCATTGCTTCAAATGCTAAAACCCTAGGTTTCCTTCTACATTAGGATTTAATTTTTTTTAGGTTTTCAGTTCCATGCCTTTATTAGGGTATAATTTTATTTATTTATTTATTAATCATACTTATTTTCCTAATTTTTATGATTTTCATCATTTTCACTAAGGTTTCATACTTATTCTCCTATTAGGGTTATTACTTGTCTTCATACTTTTGGGATGCCATCTAATTGAATATGACTCCATTTTCAAAACCCTTAGAATTTTTTAGTTTCATTGGTTTACTTAAAATCCTCTTTTTATTTCCTAAAAATCATCATGTATTTTTCATAATTGGGGTTTTCTCATTTTTACTAAAATTGGTCTAATAGGTGAAGGATGTGTGTGTGTGTGTACACACACACACACACACACACACACACACACACACACACACACACACACACACACACACACACACACACACACACACACACACACACACACACACACCCCACACACCCACACACCCACACACACATCGGCTTCATCCATCTATTGGTATTGATCAAAACCCTTTTTTTCTAAAGTTCATTATGGTTTGCTCATTATAGTTGTTAATCTATTTTGACATTGTCAAATTGTTATTTTGCATACATGCAACCTATGAATTAAAATCTCATTTCCATAGGGTTTAATTCTCTTTTTTAAAATATGAGTTTTAAAATTTTATTCTTGTATTAGGGTTCCATTTACCATTTCCACCCTTAGGATTTAACAGTGTTTGCATTGTTTGAATGTGACCATGGTTAAAATCAATAGAAATATTTTATCTTTTTTGATCTCAAATGAAATTTTTTAATGTTTAATATTATAAAAATAATTTAAAAATAAATTATCCTATGGTTTATGAACATAAAGCCACATCTTCTGAACACATGAGAAGTGGTATACCTAGTGTTGCCATAAATTATAATATTCAACCCTTGAATGGACCTATTTAGAGTAATATCATTCCTTCACATCATATTATTACTATGATACATTATATAGATAAATTATAAAAATTATTTCAAACCCTATCTCTAAGGGTTAAGTCATTTGAATATAAACTTGCACATGCCAAAAATCTTAATCACATTATTAAAAATTACACCTTTATATAGGGTTAAGTTTAAGAGGCCCTACTGGATAACCATTGGAAATATTTGGTGAATATAGGTAAATTAGAATCATAGCTTTGGTAGATCCTCCATGGGTGATGGTAAATATTTTTCATTTTTGAAGGAGAGAAAACATACAACTTTTATTTTTTTTGCAAAAGAAGTTAGTTGAATGACTCAGTTGGTTCTGTTGAATAGATCTACCAAATGACAACCGAATAGTTACAAAATGGCTATATTGAATAGTAGATAAATGGTATTTAAATGGATTTACCAAATGGTAGTTGGATGATAGCCAAATGGATCTACCAAATAGCAGTTAGAAGACAGTCGATTGGCTCTACTGAATGGCAACCATATATCCATACCGAACAACCTTATTGAACAACATCTGAATGGCTTCGCCAAATGGTAGTCAAATGATTTTTTAACTGGAAGCCAAATGGATCTATCAAAAAACATTTTTTAATGGTTCTTTCAATATATAAATGGCTTTGCTAAATGGATATACTAAATGGATCTACCGAATGGCTCTCACGAATGACTATGTCAATCGATTCAATTGAATGTCTCCTCTAGATGGATACACCAAAGAACTATATTGGACTATTGAATCTAGGATTAAGGATTACCAATACAACTGTTCTACTACCTATTTGACATATCAACTCTGTGGTCCTATAAGTATTTCCTCATCCCTTATTTTACACATTTTATGCTTTTGATTCCTCATCCCGCCTCAGCCCCACCCACAACAATTCACCATAGTAATAAAATATTTTTTTGAATAACTTGCCATAATTCCAAGCTTGTATAGTTTGAAGACTATATAGTATCCACTTCTAGATGCATATATGGTACAATTATTGTATTTTGAAATGCAATTTTGTGTCTTGATGCCCTATTTTAGATTTGCCTAGCTATATCCTATAAAAATAAGAAGTTCACATTATTCAAGGAGAGATTTATGAATATGAAGAGAAATAAAATTTACAAGGGGTTCATAAGTATAATTTAGAATCCATGTGTTAGGATTTAGCAAAAATGATATTGCATCTTCTATAATTATTACCATTCTTTTAGACAAGCTGATACGAATACAATTAAATCAAGAATTGGTCAAGCTGCATGTGGTAACCAATGTCATGAATACATTGGATTGCTTTAAAATCCATCCAAAATCATACAATTTGGATTAGAAAATGGTTGATAATGTCTATTTTGATGCTTTAGGTTATAATTTAGATGACAGGGATAACAAATAACAAGAGATGGTAATTGAACAATGATCAATTAATAAAAATATGAAACCCTTGGTTACATAAATATTTAACTATTACATGGAATTTAGGATTAGGATTAGTCTATATTGTGGTCTCTAATACTAAATTCCATGCAATAGTTAAATTGTTATGTCACCAAGGGTTTCATCTTTTTTATTGTTTGATCATTTTTCAATTGCCATCTCTTATTGTTCATTATCCCTATCATCTAAATCATGTCCCACATATTCACAATAGACATTATCGACCATTTTTAGCTAAATAATATGATTTTTGATGGATTCTAAATCTATTTTATGGATCCATGACATGGTTACCAGAGGTAGCTTCAAGATTTCCTAATTTAATCTTTTTTGTATCAGCTTGTTTTTAAAATAAAGGTAATACTTGTAGAATATGCACCATATTTTTTGCTTACTCCTGACACATGGAATCTGAATTCCCCATATAAACCCCTAGTAAATTTGATTTCTCTTAATATTTAGAAAGCTCTCCATTAATAAAATATGAACTTCCTATTTCTATAGGATAGATAGGCAAATGTAAAGGTATACATGTAGTGTTTTGTTTATACATTCCATTGAAATTCACTTCAATATCCTTTAATAGGTGAGGTATATTTAATGGTTCTATCTTTAAAGGTTTCAAATTTTGGTTTCCTTATTCTTTTTCACTTGGTCTTGGTAGAGTTTGGGAATACAATCCTTGATTTTTTTATTTTCTTCTTCCCATGCCCTTAAGCTTTAACCCTGGTAAATGTTCTTGCAATTTCATTTAGCACTATATTTCAATCTATCAGTTACCTCTACTATTCAATAGTTTTTTTTTGCCCTACCATTCATCACTTCTATTTGAAAATATCAATATTCGTAGGTGTTGTCATTTGATACTATCATTTAGCTTATCTAATCAGTAATGTTAGTGTTCACTATTTGATGTTGATGTCTAGTTCTTTAGTTCATCTTCTACTATTTGTTAGAGGTACAATCACTGGGGGTGAATTAGTGATGCTAGATAATCCAATTCAATTTCAAACTCTTAAACATTCATCACATATAATCATGATGCATATAAATTAACTATTGTAATTAATAAGGAAGATATATCAAGATCAAGCACATAACACATGATATATGTGGGAAACCCTCTTGGGGGATAAAACCCACTAAATAATACAAGATGTAATATATTCTTATAAATACAAGATTAAAAATTTAGACCAACACCAACTGATCAAGGGACACTCATCCCTTAATTTAGTGAGACACCCATCCCACAAGGAGGAACCAACTTCGTAGGCAACTAAAAACCAACCCAACTACCTTGATCTGATCTCTACCTTTGATTTGATGTCTTCTACACTTGATGATGGACTTATCTTACTTTCTCTCTTTCCCTTTTACACTCTCACAAACTTACAAACACAATAAATTCATCCAAAAACACCCTTTTGGATCACTCTTCACTTCTTAGCACATACACAATTAGAAAACCTATAACAAATCTATCACAACATCAATAACATGACCTATAATTCATGCACATAATCCTATACCTACTTTTTTCTTCAATATATACACTAAATACACTCACTCAATCAACCTCTAGGGCTTACTCTCTCAATCTGCCTTTTCTAAGATCATTAGGTCCAACGACCTATATGTTCACCTTCATCACTTTAATCAAACAAACATGACTAATCCTCTTCACTCTTTATTGGTCCTCAATGACCTATACCTTATCTTTCAAATGTTATCTCCTTCACTTGGCTCCTCACCCAACCAACACATTCAATTAGTCTAATTAGACCTTGTACTTAGAGCATTCTCTTCCTTTAACCCATCTTAGTTGGCCAAGATGATTTACCAAATCTATTTCACCCATGAAATAGGATCATACACATGTTACATATGATAACCACACATTAAAAATGTAATTAATTACCTCATTATCCCTAAACCTTCATTATTCCTAGTTAATACCTAAAGTAATTAGGCCTTCAAATCCACATGTTATACCTTGAACCTCTTGGACCACCTTCAACATCTACCAATACTTCAAAAACTTCATGTCACATGAATAAGTCCCTTTTATCATCCATATTGGTCCAAATTACCTAAAATTCCATTTCAAACTTCAAACCTACATCTAATATGTTATTTCTTACTTCCACATAAGTTTATGTCACCTGGAACTCAACCTCATACCCTAAACCAAGCCATTCTAGACTACTCGCCTATAGGCCTAGAAACACATAAAAATATGTCATATAGAACTAAAGCATACAAACACTTTTCTAAAATAATCCACCCAACCAAATACATTAATATATAATACATGACCTATGCAACATCTCCATGTCTATTATACACCTTCACTCAAGCTCTAAGAATTCAAAATAACTCTCTCAAAATGATCACTCAGACTGGCAACAGATAGTCAAAATATAGTTAAACCATTTTAAATATCAAAAACTAAATATGGGAAATATAAGACCTAAAATACCTTCTAATAAACCTTTTATACTTTCTTGACACCTTCATATTCTTTTTTTTTCTTAACTTTTCCTAGAACACCTTCAACTTACCATTGCAAGATGGTTACTCAATCTTTTAGTGCATTCAACAAACATAATTAACTTCTAAGTAATTGTTCACATTGAAAATGGATTGGTCAAATATCTATAATCCACATAGATAGTCTTCATGTAGTCTAAAACACTCTCCAATAGTTAATTCATCTTGAAATATCAATACCCTATCAATAACAACTCAAATATCCTTCTCATGTCACTTACAGAATATGGATAAACACATAGTTAACTATGGAGCTCAATATCTAGAATTTTAAAAAAATTCAGACCATATAATAAATTTTTTTGCATGCACCTTGAAGTCCTTTTCAAATTTTATTTTTAATCCATCAGATAACTTTTCCATATCCTCAACGTATAGATTTAAGACACATCACTATTTTTTTTCACAAATTTGAACATTTAAAATCCAATGATCACTATGTAAATGCTAAACAGTAGACACCTTGCCATCATCTCATATACCCTAGTAACTTTGAACAAATATTCTCCATTGATCTCCTTATAAGTCTCCTAAATTTAACCTTTCATCACTCATAATTGATCTTAAATCCACACTTATGCAATCATGCCACTTGGAAGCTCTGCTTGCTTTCTAAGCACATTGACTATTTGAATCAATCCACACATTCGATCTCCATATCTATGAACACCTACATGTTTTTGATCTTCTATCAAATCAATGTGATTTAGACACATGTCACTAGTACATGTAATCTCAGGAACCTTTGACATATTAACTAAATATGCACCGTTGGATCACTACTAATAGTATCATTCACTATTTTAGATCATTATTAAGTTATAATAAATGTTTGTTCTTATATCTATGATCCAATTAAATGATCACCATAGATCTTTGACAATACAAATTAGGCTAAGTATGGGAAATTAGTGAACTCTGCCGAAGAAGCCAAATTTGCACCTTAATAACTTTTTTTATGTTCCATGTCCAAACTTTAAATTTGAACCACATAAGCATCTCTCATATGGGAATCCATCCATGTATCAAACTAATCCTAAAACATTCACATGTGTGAAAAATGATGTCATCAAATTGCTTATTCAACCTTATCTATCATGATGACTACTTGAGTTTAGACCTTCATATGAATACTCTAATGAATTCCTTTCACTTATATAATCATTATAATCACTCATAAAACCATAAATGGTCTTTAAAACATGTCCATACCATCAAAATCATCCATCAATTACCTTACAAATTCAACCACTGAATAACCATGCAAGAACACTGAATAAAATTAAAGCACACTTTATCATTATCATTCTAGCATACATGACACCTTATAAACATCATTTCTCACCTTAAAAACATCATTGACAAGCCTCCAACAATCTCCCCATTTGTCATTGATGTCAAACACCAATAAAATCTTATTTTTAGATTCTATGTCTCTCTTCAAGTACTTTCTCCCCCTTTGACATAATGACAAAGTAGGCTCATCCTTTGATCCTATGGACCTGAAAAGACTTCAAGAGCTATAAATGGGAAAGGAACACCTCTGAGAGATTATACAAACTCTCCCTAACATTGTGCATACCTCTTCTTACCTTGAGCTTCTCAAATATGCTCCATGACTACACTCTTCTTTAATCGTACATAGCTTCTATGAAGACAAAACATACATAAACATCATAAACTACATGGACTTACCTTTAAAACTTTAATATGGACTCCCCCTAAGTCACCTAAGTTTAGGTACCCTTTGAGCACCTTGGTCTTTTGGAAAAAATCACCATAAATTTCACTTTTTCATACTAGTCTTGCTTAGAGGCCTTGTAGCACTACTTGGACTTGAAGAGCCCATAAATTTTTGTGTATGAACTTTCATTGGTTGAAATTTCATATCTATAGCATTCCAATATGCCCCCTCATGCATGACAAAAATCAATACTCATCTATTACTCTGTAACATACTTCCTTCACAAACCTACTAGCCATGGAACCAACCATGCAGTTCCAGAAGACTATGAAAGAATTTTTAAGCACCCATTTGGACATTTCAACTAACTAATTAGCCTCAAATCTCAAACAATTATACAAACCCTTTTTTCCAACATGAGGAAAAACACTAGTATTATAAGAGAAACTCATTCAACACACCACCTTCTGGTCAACACCCGTATCTAAAACTTTTTTCACACCTAGAAGTCATCAATACACACTTTTGGACAAAAAAATGATCTTATATCCCTTTGAGAACCCATACTTAATATACCATGGTTTTTTTGACCTACCTTCCTTTAAACACAAATTAGGAAACCTGAGAGCAAACAAAATTCTCCAATTATACACAAAAGACCTTCAAAAATTGAAATCTCTTGGAATACACTTGAAATAAGTCAACACACCTTTCTATCCCACTAAGACACCTTGACAACTTGCAATTATTCAAATAAGACTTGAAAAATCCATACCTAGCCTACAAACCTTGCACATATAGCAGTTAACATGCTAAAGCACCAAAAACTAATCACAATAACATTATGAGATCACCAAGCCACCTCATCCACTTTTACAAACCAAACTCAACTGATATCAACTCTCTTTTGTCAAACAAATTCTACTACACATTCCTTTGATCCTAGGACCTGACCATGGACAAAGCTCCTTTTTAATTTATGCATGAGGATTCAATACTTTTGTCAAAACACTTGATTATGTTTGATCAAGTCATCATATCAACATGATTGAGTTCATATCTATATCATACTTCTTCATATCTCCACCATAACTAGAACATCTCACATATACTCCCCCTCACATCATGCACAACTCTTTAAGACTCTCAACTATTTGAGTTAGCTCCCCCTAACTCCATGGCATGCACAACCTTATCATCTACAGAACTTTGTGACCTTCTTCATGATAATACATTCTCTTCATACTCCATATCAACCTAGTCTTTAGTCTTTCTATGTAATAGGATATCTTTATAACTCATCATCCTTGATTTCACACCTTTAGTTGAGTTGCTCTACTTGAGCTGAAACCAATCTTCAAAGTAATTTCAAGGCACTACACTAGATCAAGCTACCTCAAGATACCATCTATGGATGAAATCTGATTATATCCATACCTTTCTTATACAGTAACTCATCGTCACAATCTTATCCCTCAAATACCTCTCTCTTTACACCAAGTACTACCTCTTGCATATCATAACCTGACTCCTTATGAACTAAATCAACACAAAGGAACACACAACCACACTTCATTTTTCATATCTAAAGCTGATATAACAACTTACCTTCATGGATTTCTTGTCATGCAATACCAACCAAGACCCAACAAGCATCCACCATGCTTCCTCTTTTTATAAGGTGTCTCCTTGGATCATAAAGAGAGACACCCCTTTGACATAGTGAGATTAAAAGTCCCAAAACTCAAGAGAATCCCATATCTCCATCCTCTCATTTAACTTATAGTCTTACCTCATCATTAAATTGAATTTGAATGGATCCTTGACTTCATTATTTGCTTTAGACTTGTCAAAAAATGTAGACAACAAAAACTCTTGACTTTCCTTCATGTGTAAACAAACCATCTTTGGTCTCAGTATCTCTCATAACAAGATTAGGATTTCACAACCATATTTGACCTCTTCCTTACAACCTAGGAGCTCCATACACCTTATTTTTATTTGAGAACTCATTCAACCTATTCTTTCAATACATAGCAATTTGACCAACTCTATGACATCTAAAACAAACAAGATCATTCATAACTTTTGCTTGATGATGATTGTGATCTTTCATTGATTGATTTATTCTCCTCTTGCATTATCTAACAATGTGTCCAAAATTATTGCATGCATATTAATTACTCTAGGATAAATATATAATTACATTTATCTATCTATCATGTCTTCTTTCTTGTACTATAGGATCCTAATTGAACTTATCTTGACTTGATGGTCTTTGATTATAGAACATAGAAATGTGACCAGCTCTTTGACAACTATAACAAAAAAATGTCTTCCATACCTTTTGTTTGAATATGGAAATGATATCCCTTTGACTAATTTCTTCTTCATACATAATCCTTTTCCCTATGACTAACAAGATGACAAATAAAATAATTGCCTAAAAAATATTTGGTATACCTTGAAGCATTTGGTTGTCTCATTATCTTATTCATTTTGCCTTTCACCTAATTTTAGTGTTATATTTCATGCTATCATCCTTTTTTCCTTGTTTTGATCTATTTTATTCTTATTAAATCTTGCCTATATTGATTATGACCTTTTCATGCTCATCCTTCAAGAAAACAAGATTAGACTTCAATTGAACACATTCATCTTCTTTAGCTCTCATGCTTGAACTTGTAACCTCTAATTAAATTCTAAGATATTTGATGGCCTTCTTACCCTCATTAGATTCTTTGGTCATGTCATACTTCAATCTACATAATTTATCTTCCATATACTTGATGATCGGGACAACAATCTAGATGACAATTTGGGTGATGGGTCTACCCCAATTGATGGAAAAACTTTCGAGAGCCATAACTTTTGCACCGTAGATCCAATTGACTCACTATTTGAACCATTGGAAATATAATAATGAGGGGAATGTCATGAGATGGCATGAGATCCACTCAATGAATTTTGACCCCCTAAAACTCAATGGAAGTGTCCCAAATTTCAATTTTAGTAGTGTAGTCTAAAAATAGTAAGTTTCTAAAAATAGTAATTCCTTGAATTCTGTATTGTAAATCATGGAAGTCAAACCAATTAATCTCCCTCAAGATTGGTGACCTTCAACATCATCCCCACACATTCAAAACATGTATAAATGAAGATGTAACCTGAAATGGAAATCAGACATCTCTTCTCAGAGATAAACATATGTTTGGGTCTAGGATTTTGATAAATAAAACATCTCTTTTCAGAGATAGCATTATTTGAATTGTGTTATTCCTATTTTTGAATCATATTTTAAATAAATATTTTTTATTTTTGGATCACTTTATTAGTTCTTGATTCTCCTTTTCCTCTCTCATAGACTTACCTAACAAACTCCCCTCAAGAGACTTGAGTTGTACTTCAATACCTTTGATCATATTCCTCATTTTATGAGTCCTCATCTTTTACTCCTTCAATTCACCAAGTGAACCCATGATATTAGCTTCTATATCAACTTCTTATTTTTTTATATCATATATCACTTCTTCATCCATGATGTTCTTTTCTTTTGAGCAACTTTCCATTTTTACGCATATTGTACCTTAGATCACCTTCAAGTGGTTAAACTTGTAATGAAGGTCCTGATTAGATACAAATAATTATAGGTAAAATACCTAAGAATGGGGTGAATTAGTGATTTTCAATAATCCAATTCAATTCCCAAATCTTAAACATTCAACACATGTAATCATGATGCATACAAATTAACCATTACAATGACTAAGAAAGATATAGCAAGACCAACCACATAACACATGATATATGTGGGAACCCTCTTTGGGGATAAAACCTATTAAACCTTTAAAGATGGAATATAGTCCTATAAATAAAATATTAAACATTTATACTAGTACCAACTAATCAAGGAACACCCATCCCTTAATTTAGTGAGACACCCATCCCATAAGGAGGAACCAACCCCCTAGGCAGCCAATCACCAACCCAGATACCTTGATCTAATATCCACCTCTAATATAATGTCTTATACACCTAATTATGGACATCTCTTACTTTCTCTATTTCCCATTTACACTCTCACAAATTTCACACATAATCAATGCATCCAAAAACACCCTTTTGGATCACTCTTCACTTCTTAGCACATACACAATCAAAAAATCTATGATAACTTAGTCATAACATTAGAAAAATGACCTATAGGTCATGTAAATAATCCTCAACATGATATACTCTTTAATCCATCCACTAATCACACTCACTCAATTAACCTCTAGGGCTTACTCACTCAATCTCTCTTTTCTAGGCTCATTAAGTATAATGACCTATGTGTTCACCTTCATCACCTTGATCAAACAAACATGACTAATCCTCTTTAATCTATATTGGTCCTTAATGACCTTCACCTTTTATTTTAAATTTTATCTTATTTTATTATCTGCTCACCTAATTCACACATTCAATTAGTCCAATTAGACCTTGTACTTATACCATTATCTTCCTTTAACCCATCTTAGTCAGCCAAGATGCTTTACCAAATCTATTTCACCCATGCAATATGTTTATACACATGTTATATATGATAACCAAACATTAAAAAATTTATTCATTACCTCATTATCCCCAAACCTCCATTAGGCCTAGTTAATACCTAAAGCAATTAGGCCTTCAAATCCACATGTTATACCTTGAACCTCTTGGACCACCTTCAACATCTACCAATGCTTCAAACATTTCATATATCACATGAATAGGTCCTTTATATAATCCATATGGGTCCAAATTACCTAAAAATACATTTCACACTTTAAACCTACCGTTAAAATTCCCTTTATTATTTTCACATAGGTTTATGTCACCTATAACTCAACCTCATACCTTGAACTAAGCCATTCTAGATTGTTCACTAGTAGGCCTAGAAATATAGAAAATTCTATCATATAGAACTGAAGAATATAAACAGTTTTCTCAAAAAATACACTCAAAAAAATTCATTAATATATCATACATGACATATGCAACATCTCCATGTCCATTGTACACCTTCACTCAATATTTAAGCACTCAAAACAACTCTCTCATAGTGATCACTCAGACTGGTCACATATAATTAAAATATAGTCAAAGCATTTTGAATCTCCACAACTGAATATGGAAAACATAAGACATTTAATACCTTATCATGAACC